>OZ012700.1:3053518-3086081 GCA_963942565.1 Maea johnstoni | reverse complement strand
CAATGAATACCAACATGACAGGGTTTAAAAATCGTTTTGTCACTGTGCGGACGAAAGTAGCCTCAGCATTGGGAGGGTTAAAGTGAATCTGTTGTTGTTAGCGGGGTTTTTTTCACAGCACACATACACGACTGCAAAAAAAACTTCGCATACACATATGGCTTAGGTGAGTCAATGTAATTCAATAGGATATCACACTAGTGGGTCCCACTTTGAAACACCTTATCGGCCGATGATAGCTGGAAAGCTCTACTACGCTGAGTGAAATCGTATCAGCACTTTACAATTATATAGACCTTTCCTGTACTTGGAGCTCGGATACTCAAGTGTTCCTGAGAATTGACGAGGGCCGGTAAATGGAATCACATTCAACATACTATAACTAACAGTCGGCCGTCCGGCACACTCACAACCAATGGGTTTTGATGGGATTGGGTACTTCGAGGTGCTTCCGCCACATAAAGTAGTTCCCCATGATTTTTCCTGTACTTCTTCACATGGCCATGCTGGTATTTGTAGTTTTTTCTATTCCTATTTTCTCAACGATCAGTGTACTTTTAGCAACCCATATCCTTGCGAATGTGATAAAAGTGGCACTCATCAAAAATAGTTAATCGGTTTGCTACATTTAAGATTTGGACTTGGGCATGTATTTTAGTTGTTGCTCTTCTCTAGTTCACCATTAGGCATATTGCGATTGATATAGCCCTTTTTGCGTCTGATTTTTCTCAAGTAGTTTGTAATTGTGTGATGACAAAACCAATACAATAAATGCCGTGATATCGCCATAAAAGGGAATCGTATAATGCCATACCAGAATATGCATTCTCAACCATGCCCATGGAAAGTGGCCTTAGACAATGTATTTGTTATGCGAGCATCTGCCTATCCTAGCTACTAGATCCTAAAAATCTGTGCATGACCCTCATATACAGAAATCTTTTCGACCTCATTGTACATATCAAGGCTGTCCAAGGTCAAAGTGCCTGTCGCGCAATTATGAAACTTCTGTCGAAATTTCTATCTATCAACTTGAGGTGGTATATGATCATTTAACATTTCTTCCGCCAGGGTTACTGCACAACGAGTTCCAAACCAAAATAGACTAGATATATACGACATATGCATGTACCATTATGTGTATATACACAGGTTTCTGTGTGTTTACACATGTTCTAAAGCTATTCGGTGATCAGTTTTAGATCTGTAGCCGGACTCATTCTTCAAGAGTCTCAACTGCTTAGATTTAGGGGAATCGGATTTAACTGTCCGTTACATAAGGAATCAAGCGCCTTTACGGGAGGCTTGTTTGACTATTGGTCGATTTGTTCATACTTCAATGACGCTTATTAAACCCGCTGAACAGTTGTTACAGATTCCACTCCAAGGATGTAATTCCAACAATCGTTGCTTGCTAGGTACGGATTATCAATTGTATTCCAGCTTGAAGCAATTGATACAGTGCCGACATGTATTTCCTGCACTAAATGCGTGGGCGGCCTGGGCAAAATAGACGACCGTATGCCCGATTGCCACCCAGTTTCCTGGTCATGGATGCATGGATGACCTAATAACTAAACGTAACTTTGATTCACAAACTACGTGGGTCATTGATATGCTTGGCAAAAATATTTTGAAATGTTATTCATGGATGTTTATACAACCAGGCATAGGCGGACGTACGGTCGACTAGTGCATGAATTAAATGTCTGTACTGTAGTCCATGTCTCACCGCTCTGCTTCTTACCTACTGTTCTTGTTGTCAACATATTTAGCAGGAACTCCAGTGAGAGTATAAGTTTATCGATCAACTCATGGAAGCAATCCTGTAAGATCCTTGGGAATTTTCTTGTCGCACACTGTCGCATTAAATTTCCGCGTCGCAATATTTATAACTTTTGGTACAAAAACTTGCGACAATGGGACAGCTTGGACAAATCCGCATACAGGCTTGTGGCCAACTATTTGGTTATTTAGTTCATGCAATTGCCACACGAGGGGGCTATACAATGTATATGCATTACTCTGCACACTAGTCTACGGCAATGTCATCTGTCGTTAGGGGATGCCATCTTGACTCTGGCCCGGGAGGCAGGCTAGAAGCACCACTGACCAATCCAGCATACTGCAGTGCCATCTATCCGTAAGGTATGAGATTTGTGAATCTGGCATTAAAGGGGCAGGCTAATATTTCTCCACTGCCCACTCTGGCCTATAGCAGTGTCATCTATCCATAAGTGATGACATTTCTGAATGTGCATACCCACTCTAGTATAACGCAGCGTCATCTCAAGGATGACCTTTTTGAGTCGGTCTGGGAGGCTGGCTAGAATCACCAATAACCACTTGAACTTACCGCAGCGCCATCTATCTACAAGAAAAGACATTTCTGAATCTGTTCTGGATTCCTCTCTGACCACTCTAGCATAGCGCAGTGCCATGTACATGTATCTATAAGAGATGCCATTTTCAAATCTGGTGTCGGATTCAGGCTAGAATCAGCTATGAGTATTCATTCTTGCATACTGCACTGTCATCTACCCATGACATTTGTGAATTTGTACTTGGGGGGGGGGGGGGGGGGGGGGGGGGGGGCGAGGCTAGAATCACCACTAACCACTCTTGCCTACTGCAGCGCCATCTATTCAAAAGGGATGACGTTTTTGAATCTGGTCTGGGAGACAGGCTGCTACGAGGCATCCCTTTACGTCTTAATACTTGGGTCATCCCAGGCCAAATATTGGAATGAAGATAAGGATGCGAGAAGGCCACGTGTGCTCAAGCCCGCTGTGGTCCCAGGCGCGCCAAATACTACTGCCTGATAGATACATCTTAAAAATAGATGAAAAATAACAAACCTGCAATAACATTGCAATAAAACAGCACGGTAAGTGTAGGCTCTTGACATAGCATATACATCAATGACTGTGACTCGTCCAATCAAATCTGTTTATCACTACGAGGCTGAAATACTGCTTTAAAGGGCAATATTCTTCGACATGTATTATATGACAGAAGTATTCAAGGAAGAAGAAACAATTTTCTACCATAAGGCATAATTACTCATTAGTAATTATGAAAAATCATAAGTATTAATTATGATTAAAGACAGCAAACGTTTCCCGATAACAAGGCAGAAATAGTCATCGAAGAAAATCATTTTAGCATTGTGAAGCAAAAGATTCCCAATAAGAAAACAGGTTCTAGCATTATAAGGATAAAAATACCCATTAGAAAGACATTCCAGTATTATGAAGCAGAAACCCCCATTGAATAAAACATTTAATATTATGAGGCAGAAATACATAGTGAAGAACAATCCTACTACTATGAGGTAAAGATACACATTGAAGAAAACCTTTTAAGTATCATGAAGCAGAAATACCCTTTGAACAAAGCATTCTAGTACTGTGATGCAGAAATAGCCATCGAAGAAATTATTCTAATATTGTGAGGCAGCAATACCCATTAAAGAAAAATAATTTTAGTACCGTGAGGCAGAAAAAAACCAATGAAGAAAAACATTCAAGTGTTATGAAGCAAAGATACCCATTTAACAACATTTTAGTATGGCTATGAGACAGAAATAACCAGAAACTCCTTTCTCAATTACAATTCACTCAAAAACTAAAAAGAAAATATCTGGCTCATATCAGAAATACCATTAATCTAGATAAAAAAAACCTCTATTCCCAACTGGTAGTTTTATATGGGTGTTATAAAAGTTGTGTTTTAAACTTAACTTTTTATTATTGATTGTATAGATGACTAAACTCTGTGTAGTATTGGTGATACAGGGTTTTGCACATGGCAACTTAATTCGACCTTAATCGTCCTTTTAACTCATACATGATTGAAACCATCATTCGATGATCAATTTTAGTCTACAGCACTAGCGAAATGAGCGATGGGCTAAATTATTCTATATACGTTCACACTCGGGTTACGTTCGTTAATTACTGTGTCTAAAAGCAAAACTAAAAGCAAAACTAAGGAGCTACGATCCCCCCCCCCCCCCATCAATAATCTCTCTAGTTTTTTGTTGACACGGTGTTGTCAGACTATCAAAACCGTAAAACGACTTTAATTGAAATTCGAAGCTCAATTTTTAAATATGATATAAAGAAATCGTCAAGTACTATGTTGCATCAGGTCTTTCTTAACCTATTTATCTAAAAAGGAAAACAAAACAAAACAGAGTGATGATATTTATAAGAAATCATACCTGTGTTTAGGTTTATTGGAATACATATGATGTTTGTGACTCGAATTTGGAGAGCTGTGATATATAAAGTTGCATCTCGCCAAGGTCAAATGGCTCACCCTCCCTATGGGTGGACTAAATCATCAATAATCCGCGTCAATGTGGAATGTGCTAAAATAGGAATGACGCGCGTGCACGAGGGGTCAAACTTTTTACATTAACATTGAAATGCAGCATTTCCACCATATTCAACACTCTTGATAGTAATGAAATAAACATAGATTCCAATTTTCTTTGAACCTGACAGCTAGAGGATTTCACGGAGGGAATAAAACTCTTGACCACGTGTTTCTATATTTAGAATTATGCGCCCTAACATCGACACGGATCGTTGATGATTTAACCTCTGCTAGTTTACTACTATGATAACTCCTGCCATAAAGTTAGTACCCGCATTGGACGCCATCTTGGATCCCTCTCTCTCTCTATCCCAGCGAGGCTCGACAGCAGAGCCGCCGAGAGGACAGATGAATAGAACTCAAAATAACTCCCAAGCAGAGCTACGTAATAGGCGGGAACCAGAAGTACCCTGTCATGATAATACGGCCTGGTGAAATAAGCGAAATGAAGAGCAAACCTACAGGCTAGGTAATAGTGGCCGATAAGACAGCAGCTCATATATACACACTTCTATCAGGGCGGCTGCTGGAGGAGGCAGCAGGCCTCTGGGTTGCAGGACTTTAACCGATTTACTACCAAAACGTCCTGTTTGATGGATAAACTACACTTGATAGAGCGTGACGTGGCTAAATTGAGCACTCAACACGGAATTTTAAAATGGTCCGATGTGTGTAAGCAGGTGTTCAAAGTATGGAGGTATATCTAAATTAAAGTTTTTCACAATGATAACTAGTTCATTTTTTTTTAAAGCTAGATGTGATAGAGAGAAAGCTGACTAAATCAAGCAGTCATGTGGATTCCAAAAAGGTCTAATGTGTTCAGATGTCTATTTATGGAGGTGCAACTAAATGCAAGGTGTGAAGTCCAAATGACAATGTGTTTACTAGTTCGTTGCCAACAAATTGTGGTCGAGCATGACCTGATGGCCGAGTGGTCTAGAGCGGTGCAATTGTCAAGTTGCTGTCGCTCACCACTACCTGGGTTCGAATCCAGGCCGGGGAATGTAAGAAAGTTGCTAGTGACTTAGGGTTAGGAGGTAGTTTTTGACGGGTACTTCAGTTTCCTCTAGCATTTACGAATGGCTAGTCACAAATTAGTCTAAATATGACAGAAAAAGTGACAATAATCGAATTTCCAAATACAAATAATTGCACAATTTGTTTCGCAACGTTAACAAATTCGTTACGAAGACGTCATGCATGGACGCGAATACAAAATGAAGGGTATGTAACGTTTTATTCCTGCATACGTTGAGGTCGTAGATCGTTCAACTATCCGTTACTCTTACACGTCTCAGTTGGTTTCTAATCCTAAAATTGCCAGCATTCTAAGCTAGAGGCAGCAGTTTAATTTTGATTCAACAACTTGATGTCCCACTGGTGCAATACTCTGGTTAAATATTGTAGATTGGGTACCTCATATATACAATACAGTGTACTTTTTAATGTATGTATGAATATTTATTGACTGTAAATACATCACAATTACAAAAACATACGAATAAATCATGAATCATATTGTATGAAAATAGATAGCGTTATGTTGATTAATACTTTCAAGCCCCGGTGTGACAATAACAGGAAACATGTGCTCGTGAAACGACATTATTTCCGTCCAGTCTTGTTTGATGGATTATAATGGAGGTCGCCTGACGTCATGAGGGCTTTGATGTTCGCAATTGATTTCTCAACTATTCCCTCCTCATTCCCATCTCTTGGAAGGGGTAGGGATGGAAACAAAGATTGTCGTTTCTCGCTGACGTATTTTTCCTACAATGGGTATTGTAACTTATTGGAATCATTACTTGTCAGAACACTTACAGTAGAGACATTAAGTTCCTGTGACAGTGACCGGACCTCTGCCAGTGCCTGGTTGTAATTGTACAAAGCCCCATGGATAACATGTCAGAAAATGATCCAAGCACATCAATGACTTTAACGTAGCTTGCTAATAAAATCTACGCATTTAGTGCAGGAATTAAATGTCGGCACTGTAGAATAGGATTCGAACCCGGTGTTGTACAGTACCGGTTTTTACATCCTGTACTAAATGCGTTGGCAGCACGGGCAGGCACCCAGTTTCCTGGTCAAGGATGCATGGATGACTTTACAACTAAACGTAGCTTTTTTTCATTTGCAAATGTGTGCTTGGTCATTGGTGTGCTTGGCTTATTTTTGACATGTTGTCGGTGGGTGTTTTTACAACCAGGCACTGGCAGACGTCCGGTCGACTGGTGCAGGAATTAGGTGTCTGTATTGTGTATATACATATGATTCCCCAGTGTGGCTGAAGCTAGATTGTCGTGTGGTACAAATGTGACAGGCTGCTTTTCAGTTAGGTGCCAATATTATGGGGGGTCAAACCAACAACCATATAATGGCAATGGTCTTGCTAACTGTTGAAAAATTATCATATACTTCTTTACTTGAGAAAACACCTTCTAGTCAGATGATTAAGAATATAGCAAAAATATCCTGAAATGATGACAAATGTAAAGCAACTGTGAGGGGCAGTGTAGAGGCATTTTCAAAAATGTCTCTTTTATTCAGGCACAACAAGAACTAAGATATATTTTGCTTGGTGTATTTGAAATACAAGGCTTATTATCATTACATCTAAATGTACATATGTAAAAAGAAATAGATGTTGTAAACAATATACCTCCTAACAGATGCCCCCGATGAGATGATGTAACATTTTACAGGGTCGTCGAGCTCAACATGCAAGCAAATACATAAAAACAATTTAAAACTAAAGATAAAAGGTAGGTGCCAACGTATCCTATACCATCAGGAACATGAGATTCACCAAGGTAGTGGACTAGACTTGTGAAAAACGTCAGCCACAGATCTACCATTGGGCAGTGATCCAATTCATGACACAGATACATGTATACATAACCTAGCTTATGTAAATCTGTTTCAGTCACGGATGTGAAAATTTGAGTACAAACTGTTGGGTTCTGTAAAGGGTAGTGTTTAGTCTTTTATATACGAGACATTGAGAGGCACGTCATGTAGTACTTGCTATAATGAGTGAATAGAGAGGTTTTGCTATAGCGTATGCGTTTTAGGGGTCGAGATACTGTAAATTCGGAAAATATTGCGTTAGTTTAATATTTGCGTTTTTTAGCGTTTAGCCTCGGACGCAAAATAAAAATTCGCAATGATTAGTGCTGCCACTTTAAGTATATAGCTGGCATTTCAAGTTGTGGCCTATTCGCAAAGTTAAAAAAACGCAAAAATTGATTTTCTGTAAATTCGCAAAATTTACATAATCTTTTGTGAATCTACAGTAGCCTATCTCTATCCCGGTATGTTGGCTATTGGGTTCTGCTATCCTGTCACTTCATAATTTAGTTTCACTCTCTGCCAAAATATTCCAGACGGAAGTACTCTATATTTCATGGTTAAAATTACAAACGAAATACCCGTAAATCATTTGTAAAGTTGGGTTGGGTAGTGTCTTACTTTAAACCATGCTTTTAGAAAAGCATGCATCAAATTCGTATTTATGACATCGGATTCTAACAAAGAAAATATGAAATGAAATTAAAAGAACAAAACATGCATATTGCAGTTCTTTTAATAATGGTCTCTTTTGTTGTTCGGTCGTCTTGCATGCCGTTGATCTTTATATAATATATATATGCTGAACCTGCTTCCGTTTGAGTCTCTAATTCACCCAGCTCTACTACTAGTATCAAGAAAAAATAGAAATCTGACAAACATGTTTATTTCAAAGCAACGCTCCCAGACGTTATATCTATTTTACAAGAAGCAGATGCACGTCTAAGAACAATACTTCCCTTTAGGCATGCATGCTTAACCTTTCCAATGCTAAGGCTACTTTCATCCAAAGCACAATTACACAAAGTTTTTAAAAACCATCTCAACCCTGTCATGTTGGTATTCATTGGATAGCTCTCGCTGAGTACTCTCAGATGAGTACCCACATGCCGGGGTTTCAGTCATTTTTTAGTTTTTTTGCTTTTTGCATCATTTTGTATTGGCCGAATTAGCCACCACAGCATAAGGGTTAATAACGATATAGTTCAGGTGACGTAATATGGCCTATGATGTTTTGGGATATTTTTTTATTCGCGTTGTTCTAAAACCGTACTAGTCTACAGGGATCAACTTCCCTGCATCCTGTACTGTCTGTCGACCAACACATCTGCTGGTTGCCATGGAAACCTACTCGGAGGACGAGGAGTGTTTACTCCCTAGACTGCCTCAAAAACTTTGAGGCCTTGGAATGTTTGTAACTTATGATACGTTACCATGGTAACAGAGATTATTTTCGAAAGGATGGGTCGACATAAAAACATTATCAAGGCTGTAAGGTTTGTTAGGTAGCGACGCGTCAGGCAACGAAAGGTCGGTGACTGTGATGTCTACATCTACAGTAGAGATATGTGATACCTGCACTAAATGTGCGAGCCGACCGAGGCATATTGGGGTATTCGACAAGGTGACAGTGACATCTATAATTTAAGTCCACTTGAAAATACACCACAGTTAGAAATCCATTGAACATTGCATAAGCTGTCTTCGTCAGTTCCCTTTGAAAATCTGAAATTAAAAAGCGGGTTCACCAGTAATGCCTTCCATATAGGTGGCGCCAAAGTGGCAAACAATGTAATTAGCAAAGTGCCACTTTGGCACCACCTATATGGACGGGATAAGTGGTGAAACCCCTTTTTATGAAGTAGTAATACTGGTACCACATGAGTGAGTTGTGGTAATGATACTGGTATCAGATGAATTATAGTAGTAATACTGGTACCACATGAGTTATGGTAATAATACTAGTACCACATGAGTTATGGTAATACTATTGGTACCAGGTGAGGTATGGCAGTAATACTGGTACCAGGCGGGTTATGGTAATAGTAATGGTATCAGGTGAGTTATGGTAATAACACTGGTATCAGGTGAGTTATGGCAGTAATATTGATATCAGGTGAGTTATGGTAGTAATACTAGTAGCAGGTCAATTATGGTAATAATGGTGGTACCAGGTGAGTTATGGTAATAACACTGGTATCAGGTGAGTTATGGCAGTAATATTGATATCAGGTGAGTTATGGTAGTAATACTAGTACCGGGTCAATTATGGTAATAATGGTGGTATCAGGTGAGTTATGACAGCAGAGCAGTCTGGCCAGGCTAGGAGTGGGAAGTGAAGTGTCTTACATATTAGCTTTATCGGGCGTGCTGTCATAATTAGCCGCGGGGAATCTGGAGGGGCCATTCATTATGTCATGTTTATCATGTTTATCAAGCAGATTTCTCTGACTCGCCCAGCCCTGCAGCTTGGACACTGCAATAACAGGGCCAGTTCGGGGAGGCACTCCCCTTTTATACCCAAAGAGGTGTTCATGGTCAAATTTGGAATGGAATTATGATTTTCGTCATATTCCGCATATTGCGGCTAAGTCGTGACACGCCAATTTTAACTGGTGGAGTAACCGGCGAAAACCACCGCCTCACCTGAAGTCACTGGCAACTTTCTCAAATGCCCGGGTCGATAGTATAACTTGGGCAGTGATGAGAGACAGCTAGCAATCAGTAACGACGCCTAAGACCACACGGTCGTCGGGGCTGAGGCCGGCGTACAGGTCGATTATCGTCTCTTTTTCTGCTACGTCTAGTTTATTCAGTGACTAGCCAAAGCACCGTTTAACCAAGTCAGTATCAACTTTCCCATTACCCACGACGGGATTCTAATCTCAGGGCAGCTGAGAGAGACACCAAGCGGTGTTTTGTTGACCGAACAGTATTTACTTTCATTAGACTTTCAATAATAACCATATATATATATATATATATATATATATATATATATATATATATATATATATATATATATATATATATATATATATATATATATATATATAAATAAATATGAATATGTGTGTACGTAAGTGTGTTTGTGTGTACTTGTGCTGTGTAATGAGACTGGCTTGATTGAGAGGCGACACTTTCTGACTACATCCTGAAAGATTCTATCTTTACTTTCCTCTGGAATCATCACCAGAGATGTGAGGTCACGAGGAAATGTATTGCTTTAAGGCATACGTGATGTCCTCCTCAGCGGGTCACGCATGCGCAGCAGGAAGCCACTGTGGGATTCTGCCAGTTGTCGCAGGCTTCAAGTCGAGTTCATTTAACGTTCCGTATATAGCAACAGGGAAAACGAATTACAGCCAAAACAAATCAATCAACACATGAACAATCGGTGCTATTCGCTTAATTAAGCTGCAAACGACTTGATAGCGATGTTTGCCCTTGATTCTGTTGCCATAGGAAATCAATTGTAGCAGAAAACGCTGGTGATTTAAAAATGCGAAATAACACTATAAATATCAGTGGCAGAACAATATATACATACGTAGTTTTACGTACATACACACACACACACATATATATATATATATATATATATATATATATATATATATATATATATATATATATACACATATATATATATATATATATATATATATATATATATATATATATGTATATATACATATATATATATATATATATATATATATATATATATATATATATATATATATATATATATATATATATATATATATATATATATATATATATATATATATTTATATATATATATATATATATACATATATATATTTGTGTGTGTGTATTATTCATAGCATATTGTGTTTGAGACGAATAAGTAATGGTTCATTACAGTGTTTCATAATTCATGTTATAGTCGTTATCCCCAATTGAAAACGTGTGGTCTCAAATCTTGATGATACGCCATCACGATCGATGAAAAAAATACCAAATGGCTTATCATAATCATATTGGTATTTAATATCGCCAAGCGAATTATATGAATTATGAATAACACTATGTTCATCATACACGGCGTGAGCATTGTTGCGGGGAATGAATTAGCATGCTTCGTATTTTGCCCCGAGGCTGCTTTTAATCCTCGGTATGTTTTATACCATCACCTGTCTTGTTTTCAAATTTCTTATATCTATATATCCTGGTGATACGTTTAAGACAAATGAAGACTTCAGATCATTTTGCGGTAGAAATTATTTTCTTAACACAAGCAATAGGAATAGAAAGTAGCATAGAGTCCATGCACCCACCTTCCAGGGACTTTGCCATTATATCCATAGCAGACATGCCCAGCCACGCCAGGGCAAAGAGCTACGTAATCTAGAGATATACCATATCTTTAGGTAGATTGATTTTGCCTATTACCAGCATTTATCCCCCGACACTGTTGATAGCCTCTGCCTTGCATTTCCATAGCCAATAATTGGATATTACATATTTTGGCCAGTGCCATAATGGCGAGCTAGTAGTGGAAATGGAACGAGATGGACTGTCTACGTCGTTCGTACTTATTGGCTACATCTAAGATGAGGGACTTACCCCATGGCTGAGCGATATAGCAGAGAGTGAAATTATTGAATGCTGTAACTTGATATGGTTTGGGTTCAGATTCCACTCGAAGCATGTGAGACAGTGTATTGTCATTTAGCTTTTGTTACTCGGTATTAACATTGTATTCCGCGGCATTACAGTGCCCTTCACCATTAAATGCTGCTCCATCACGTTCTAGCCTAATATGCCGTCAAATCGGACAATAAGAAATATTGAAATGCATTCACTAAGTCCCAACTTTTACAGAATGAATATAGTATGACATAGATACAAACTAGTACTACAGCAATACTACCAATATAATAATGATAATAATAATATTAATAATAACAATAATAATGATAATGATTATAATCATAATAATCGTGATAATAATTATAATAGTAATAATGATAATAATAATAACAAATAATAATAAAAATAATGATAATGATTATTATCATGATGATGATTACTATTATTAGTACTATCATTATACACACTATCATTATTATCACTATTATTATTGTCGATGTTATTATTATTATTATCATTATTACTATTATTGTTATTATAGTTATAATTATCACTATCATTATCATTTTTCAATCATGATTATTATTATCATTTTTATTATCTAAATCAAATATTATCATTTCAAATAAATACGAATGAGAATAATTTAAGCATAAAACGATTTAAGTATTCCTTCTATTGTTCGGTGCTGTCTCTCGATGATGTACTTAAAGAGGTCCATTAGAGAACAAGTGCATCGAAACCAGTGCACTAAAATTGATTGATTTATTGATTAAATGCACACTCCATGTTTGCGTGAGACGTGCACTGGTATTAATTTAATCAGTGGGGTGAGAATTACGTCCAGACTATACAGTAAGCAAGACTCAGAGACCTATCAGGGCGTCAGTTCCTTCTACTTGACCTACACAATACATGCTTTTCGGCTATTTATAGATTAAGAGAATGATTTTAGTTTTTGACACTTTCTTTATCCGTAGTATCCGCTTTGCATGTTTTTGAGATGATTTAATTGATCCGCGGTGATTGACGCCCACAGGTACTGAGTACAAACAGTAACCCTAGAAGTACAGCATGTGCAGCTGTACATGGTAAACATATCTTTTCGTGGAAATAATTAAAATCAGGTATATGAAGTGTTATTTCCTGACAGATCATATTTCTGATGATATCTTATAGCATGAGTACTTAAAGGTTATTTGGAATTATTCTAAATCCTCGTATTACATATCCAATTGATACAGATGAATAGCAATTAGACGTTTTAAATTGGTCTAATTGAATTAGATATAACCGTTCCAAACACACATATCAATGAACATACTACTCCAAAGCGCATACCGTAAACACAAATCATATATATATATATATATATATATATATATATATATATATATATATATATATATATATATATATATATATATATATATATATATGTATATATATCTATCTATATATATACTTTATTGATCATCTGACTTCGATGAAAATATACATACAGAAAAATTCAATTAAAATAACAAAGATGCACATTGACGCGAAATACATAGAGAGTGGAGACCTTTGCATGGGAAATAAGCGCTAAACGCACAAAACACGAATATGGTAGAGAGCCCACGTATATACATATTCATTTACTAAAACCATTGATCTATAGCATAGCTAGTCCCATTATCACTTATGATAGTGATAATTTTCAATATAAAATTTCCCAGATTCCATTTTTTTCAGGAAATGAGTTAATTGACATAGTAGTAAAGGCTGTCAGTGTTAATTGAAAAGACAGTTGGATGCCACATTAATTACCTGTATGTCTCCATAACCATGCATAATGCATGGCTTGCAATATGATGTAGCATCGGAGGGGCCTGTCAGTACGGTAAAGTACACTGTCAGCATAATAAACGCACGCCCACTCGCATACAATCAAAATCAATGATTAGACGCATCCCCAACACTTATTGCACTATATTGTATCTTTTTTGCACTAAGCGTAGACAATATATATATATATATATATATATATATATATATATATATATATATATATATATATATATATATATATATATATATATATATATATATATATATATATATATATAAGCTTTAAAAAAGATATGAGAGAAAAAAACGTAAAACTAATTAAAATATAGCGTAGCATAAAACATTAACAATTTACACAAACTACTAGCGTCTACATATATAGAAATAAATAACTTTTACAAAATTGCAAAAGAATGTTGACTCTCTCGATGTAATCAATCATTGTTATCCACAGTAATGGGGAAACAACTTACAAGAGAGCTATGGAGATGGTACAATACTATCTTCATGTGAGCTCGCATGTTATAAGCGATCGCCTGTATACCAAGACCGGTGTAAAACTGTTCACAATTATGCACCAGTCAATTGAATCCCCGGGAGGGGGGGGCCGGGACATGCGGGGATACTGCTCAGGAAAAAATCAATAAATAGCACTCATCCCCACTGGCAGGGACCAATTCTGTGGCAGTATGCCCCACCCCTGGGGCATGCTCAACAAGAATACACAAGTTCCTAAGATTTCAACTTTTTATTTTGTGAAAATAAACCACAAAAATCTTAGCAGTTACATCACAAATAACAAAACCTTCAGCAGTTATAAAAATAAAATTTTAGACTTGGAGAAGACACCCTTCACATTACTTTTATTAAACACCTGACGTCCATTGTGATACCATTGTCAATGGAAAGTCTCTGAATTACAATTCAGTTTTAAAAGTATATCAACACTCTGTGTATTGCACTGCAGTACACTGGAAATATTTATCTACAATGAAGTGATTGTAGGAAAAAGTATAAACAAGTGTTGGGCATAGGGTCATAGAATGAGTTCAACAGATGGCTGTTTTTTTTAACTCCTTAAGTGAATGATTGAGAAGTCTGTTTCAACTTTCCCATCTTCAAGTCAACCTTCCTAGGGAATTTGATATTCTACTTCCCCAAGGTTACCACAGAGAGGCACATTTGGGCAACTTCAAGCCATGGTCAAAGCCTGGGGTGTGTTTCCAGTGTGAGCATCCCAAGAAACTTCCGAAGAAGCAACCACTAAATAGGAAGATATTTCATCAAATGGTTCTTGAGATATTGTGCAGACAAATAATTCACATTGCCCCCAAGTGGTGAGCTTTGAAAACTGAGATGACCACCGATAAATGTAATTGAGCCCCAAGAAACTTCCGAAGAAGCAACCACAAAGTAGGAAAATGTTTCATGAAGTGGTTCTTGAGATATTGTGCAGACAAATAATTCACATCAACCCATAGTGGTGAATTTTGAAACTAAGATGACCTTCGAAAAAAGTGATCAAATGATGCCCACTGTTCTGTGGAGGCACTGTTTGGAGAGGTTTAAAAAATCATACCCTGAAAAAAGTTATACCCACCAGAACCAATAAATCCTTTTTTT
The DNA here is from genome assembly GCA_963942565.1 of Maea johnstoni. Taxonomy (NCBI): domain Eukaryota; kingdom Metazoa; phylum Annelida; class Polychaeta; order Spionida; family Magelonidae; genus Maea; species Maea johnstoni. Next base: position 3,070,775 of record OZ012700.1, on the reverse strand, counting down.
TCTTTTTGGTCAAGCAAAAAGAAACACGTTTGCTCGACCAAGAAGAAAAAATGCTTGCCGAAAAATAGGCAGGGTAGGTAGTGTTTTTTCTGTTTGTTTTTTCACACTGAAAACCATAGGGTTGAGATTTGCTTACCAGGAACATTTGTTTGACTTGTCTTTTGAAGGATGTACAGCTCACTTACTTCAGCTATTATTCAAAGTCGTATACAACTATTCATGTGTTTATGTCCATGATTGGGATGTCTTTCCCTATTTTTTCCTGACCTGGACTTAAGGATTGGAAGAAACCCCATTAGGGTAGGGGAGAAAAACTAAGTAGCCATTAGTAGGGTAGGGTTACCCTGAGCAAACATTTTTCAGGGCCCCTGTTGGGAAAACAGTGGGTGTTGGCATAAGAAAATGGTTGGTGGCAGAGTGAAAAAATCAGACCTAAACTCAATATATTCAACAATAGGTTACAGTGCATTTCACATCTGTCTGTCGCCATGGATTTTGGACAGGACTCTTTAATAAATGGTGCCATGAGGTCCATATATGGCGCAGAAAGTTTTCCCCTCATTTGCATCCCAAATTATGATCAGATGAAAACTACCCTTAGATGAATCATGTAGAGCTCTATACAATCAGAGATCAATTAAACATTGAAATCAAATTTAAACTGCCAAGTACATGTGGCCAAGTGGTCTTATGGGCTCAGATTTCATATGGTTCATCGGTATTATCATTTTCAATTTTATTTCAGTGCAATACATTTCATCAGTCCAGCTGAAATTTCATCAGGCAGCTCAGTGATTGAGAGTCCAGCATCCGATCCCAACCCAGGTTTTACAACTTACCCAGGGCTTGAAATTACAATTTGGGCTCCCTGGATTTTTTCTAGGGAGCCCTGGGAATTTTCAGGGAGCCCTTTCGGATCCCTGGATTTTTTCGAGGGAGCCCAAATGAATTTCAGGGAGCCAATACTAACTAGGCCCAAATAATCAATTTTTATTTAAGAAAAGTTTTTTTTCTTTTTTTGTGGTAAATCTTTCTGTGCTAAGTCATTTTTCTCTTTATTTCTTCTAAAACATTTCACCAGTTCAGGTAACTCAAACAATAAGCCCCCAGTGCACTCAAACTGTCAAACAGCCCAGGCTCTATTCATACAATCAAATAATCAATTTTTATTTAAGAAGTGATTTTTTTCTTTTTTTTGTGGTAAATATTTCTATACTAAGTCATTTTTCTCTTTATTTTCTTCTAAAACATTTCACCAGTTCAGGTAACTCAAACAATAAGCCCCCAATGCACTCAAACAGCCCAGGTTCTATTCATACAATCAAATAATCAATTTTTATTTTAGAAAAGTTTTTTTCTTTTTTTTTGTAAATATTTCTTTAATAAGTAATTTTTCTCTTTATGTAACTCAAATAATAAGCCCCCAGTGCACTAGAATTGTCACACAGCCCAGGGTCCCTTCGCACTGTTACTATATATGTATAACCCATACCAAAACAATCAACCTGAATTAACTGGTAAATTTTATTAATCCCATTCACCATGTCATTGGGAATAGGATCATCTTATGTAAATAATTAAATATGATCCATCTCATGAGCTTCCTGACATCAAGGCTGCTGATAGTGTGCAAAACTTCCAAGAAACATTGCTATTTCATCGACTACAAGGACTGTCACTATAAACATGTGTCCACTGACTATTCTTTAAAGCGCTTATGAACACATTACAGGTAGATAGGGCGCTATATCTTTTTTCAATTATTATTATTATTATTATCATGTTTACCACGCCGTCCTGCTCCCACGTGTGACCAGAGAAATGCATCCCCTTGATCCGCAACCCCATAGTCACAGCATGCTAGTACCTAGGGTATGTGCGCCTCGGGTTACCGGTGTAGTCTGGGGAAGTATTGGTCACGTGATTGGTTTCGCGGCAATTTCAGTCTGACCCAGGGCCTGTGAAACCAGCAGGCAGCCAATCCTGGCGTACACAGGTTATCTATGACTCATAGTGGTGCGAGGCAGCGAAATTTGATGATGCATGCACAGTGCCCACTCCCTGTCTACTACTGTCAGGTGTGACACAGCAAAATCGTCTTCTTCGCACCGAAGAAGGAGCGGTTAGCGCGATCGTATCTTTGAAATGTTATCATTGGTCATACCTTACGCTATAGGTGTAATAGTGTGACCATTGTCACAACATATCAACGAAACGATCGCGCGTTAGGTAGACTGCGCACCATAGTCCGTAGTTGGTCAACACAGTGGACCTAGCAGAGGCCGGGTGCGCCCGGCTGATAGGCCTACTGGAATCGTGGCAGCAAAGTATGACGTCACTATTCAAATCCCCGCCTATCATGCACCGCCTCGGGACAGCAACAATAAATCACAGTAATCCCGGTACACCGGGCAGCTATTTTAAGCAGTATTCAGCAGAAGCACCGTGTTTCCCGGCCAAGTCCCGGCCCCCCTCCCAGGGATTCAATTGACTGGTGCATTAGGAAAGCGTGACTATGACACCCGTTGTTAGAGACCACGTATTTTACCCATTCATTCATGCCAGGGTTCCTCTGGAGATTGTCGCATGCTTGTATGGTACCTTTGACAATAAGCTGGGAATTCATGGTAAATTTGACAATATTTTAAGGATAGTTGCTGATAGGATTCTAATTAATATACAATGTGACTTTTTCATAATTTTTCCAACTTTCGCCAGAAAAAGTTCACCAAAATTTCCAGACATTGAGAATAGCAGCCAAAAGCAGCCTAACATGTTTGATGAACGTATGCATGCAAAAGCTTAGTTGGGAAAATATTTGCAAAGAAATTATATTCAGAACACTATTAAAGGAGTCATCTTCAAAATGATAGTTTTGACAATGTGAAAATGGCGAATCAAAACCTAGTTAGGCTACACGTATGGGCAGTAGGGCAGTATTGAACTTGTTAGTTTTTTTATCTTATAGCATGTGTAGTATTTTGTAAGATAATTATGAAATCACTAATAATCTTATACCTAATTAAATCTCACTCATGATGCGCTCTAATGGGAAGAGATGCGGTTAATTCAATTATAGGTTTCACACAGGGGACATATATCAACTCCGCTAGAATTTAAGCATCACGTTGGGTGCTATATTGATAACTGTTTTTGCGATGCTAGTAATTGACTTAATTACTTCCTGGTGATGGGTAAGTGGACGTGTTTGCTTCATGATGATCAGTAAGCACACCATATGAGATGTTGTGATTATTGTATGTTATTATCATGGTACGTGCTGCGGTGAACTCCTCGGTAGACTCTAACTCCTGGCGAACTTTTTGCATGACGTGTGATTTTGGAATCCCCCACCTAGAGCTAGGGTTAGGTTTAGGTTTAGGAATCAGGTCCAGTACCTAACCCTAACCCTAACCCTAGCCCTAAACCTAACCCTAGACCTTACCCTAACCCTAGGTGGGGGATACCAACATCACAAGTTTCCATGACGTTGTGCATAAAGTTCGCCTGGATTTAGAGTCTACCGAACTCCACACCCTCCGCTGGTGCCACCATGTTCTCCCAGCATGCATTGCGGCCACGTGAGGGGGAAATATTATGGAGAATGTAATGCAGTAAATGTAGCAGTTAAAGGGTCAATTTGAGTCATAACTTGCTCACATATTCTACATTTTTTTCGACGCCATCTGTAGTTTTGTAAGCTTAAACATTCGTGTTTTACCGCCTAAATTGGGAAAAATCCATACACACACTCCACCAAGACTATTGTTGATCAATGGCTCTTCAAAATCATTTGGGTCTACGCAATATAGTGGGTTCTTGTATCGTAGTATTGTTTATATATTGACTATATCATGGTTGATAGTTGTTTCATCCGGGTTTCACCGGTTTTGTCAACTGTTAACCGATTAATGCTCATAACGGCCAAAAGTCTGGCTGTTGATAGAAATCTTTCGAGAAAAAGCATAACTGAAGAAATGTTTGAGGGACAATTTTGAAGTAGAACATTACCAGCAACGCTCCTTCAAAGATTTTGTAAAAAAAGAATTCATTCCAAAGTAATTGTCAAAAGTATTATGGATGCAGACGACACATTTCTTGAGGAATCCTCCATGAATCTATGAGCTTGCCATGATTAGCCTTTACTCGCAGAAGCATTGGCTATGATCAGTAGCGCCTTCAGTTCCATGCCATCTGTCTATATATTGCGGTTTAAAATCAAATCCCTTGGTTAACCCCGTGGCCTAATAACACGATTTGCTAACCGCAGGAGATGAGGAAATGTTGATTTGAGCGTGTTAACATCTTAAGGCTCGCTAATTGATTTCATTTGCGACTCCCATTCATTTGGCCGCTTTGGAAAGCATAACAAGATGGAACTACGTCAAGGTTATGCTTTGAATAATTATTCATTGAGTCGTCAGCAATACACGTGTAGACTTCTTAACCCTTGTGCTGCTGGTGGCTAATTTTGCCAATAAAAAATGATGCAAAAATGATGAAAAATTAATGAAACCCCAGCATATGGGTACTCATCCGAGAGTCCTTTGTGAGAGCTATCCTATGAGTACCAACATGACAGGGTTTAGATGGTTTTCATAAATCTTTGTGTCCTACTACTTTGGACGAACGTAGCCTCAGCATTGAAAGGGTTAAGTTGACCGGTTGTGTATATATTAGACTTGTAGAAGATTAATGACCCGGTTTGCCTCTCGATTCACGATAACTTTTTTCCTGCATGGATTTATTGCGTGACCAGTGCATATTTCAGCGAATAATCTACAACAGTAAAATAAACTACAGCAAAATCATAAATCTACGTAGATACACACACATACATATGTGTCTATGTAATATATATATATATATATATATATATATATATATATATATATATATATATATATATATATATATGTATATGTATATGTATATGTATATATATATATATATATATATATATATATATATATATATATATACATATACATATACATATATATATATATATATATATATATATATATATATATATATATATATATATATATATATATATATATATATATATATATATACATATATGTGTGTGTATGCGATGGGGTGCAAAAAGGTTAAAACTTTGAGGTTCAAATGGTCATTTATTACACGAGAATGTTGTTTGTAGATAATAAAGTCAAGGCTTTCAGTACCACCTGCACAATACATTGGCCTACAGGAACACTCGACAGCTAGAGCAATTATGGTGGGGGCACTGTCGCCAGCAGCAGGCTGGGCTTAATTGAAATGCTGGTCACTGTAGACTACTCAACAGTCTCGGTCAAGCACTGGTCATGGTCACTTACAAACCTATTAAGTACAAACACAAGGAAATGTCTGGGGCTTTGGTTCAAGTAGTGCTATTGCTTATACTAGGCCAAAGTACAGTAGGTCTTCCTATTCACGATCTAATAAGCACCATAGAATTGAATAGAGCTACATGTACCCTGTATTAAGTGTGTCCCTTCTTTAAAGGAGAGCAGTATGTATGTATTGAACATCTCTAAGTACAAATCTGGTACAGTACTTTCATCGCAGTCCTAGTACTCATGTGTTCTTTACCTTTATTCTAATTATCATTAAAGGGTGAATTGTAACTACCCAGTACAGTAGCTAGCTGTAACTTAAACAGAAGAATTTGCCATTGATGCTTCGCAACTGAAAGCCCCCTTTGGAACTAACTTAATGTAATAGAGAAGAGAAAAGAACCTCCTCGGTCCTCGTCGCGATATGGCCTTATCTGTTTAAATCGACATAAAAACATTTCCCCCCTTTCGTTAGCAACAATATCGACATTCTTATACCTACATATGAATAATTGTTCTTATCGTTTATCTATGGGCATTGCCTGGTACATATTGGGTCTTGAAGAATTTATCGATAAAGACCACCTGCATTTCACACAAGATAAAAGCACCGCGCATATATTTTATTAACAGCACCTATATTTCAATAACACGGCTTGTTTTGCGAGGCGCCAATGTAAACTTGGCATCTGCGTGAAGGTTAGAAAGAGATTGATATACAATTAGCGAGTACACAGCACAGCTACCTTGTCAAATCACCTAGCAGCAATTACCACCTGCGTAACTTGGCAGGATTGAAAATAAATATTTCAGCAGATCTAAAGATAACGCTGATTTGTAGAAATGGAGGGAGGGGGGAGAGGGCTGCCCCCGTGATAGAGTGTTATGACGATAGAAACATACTATAGAATACTTTAGAGAAAAGATTAACTGACTGAAATCCATATTGTATGTTCTATTGACTCGAGATGTATTATTATATTGTAAACAGCTTCCCATGATCAGATATCATAAAATATCTATCAGGGTATTTCTATTTTCTTTTTTGCATTATATTGTGTTTACTTTATTCATACCGCTATATTTTGTTATATGTATGATTCTTTGTAAATCAAAAGTTTACAGTCAATAAATATACATACATACTATAGGGAAACACATGCGACATGGCGTGACTTTGAAATTGGATTTTGAAATCTGCTTATCGTATTTTTCTAGAAATGCTTAAAGTCACTCGGGAAACGGCTTGAGCCGGATTTGAATTTGGTCACTGGTGTAGGGCGAAAAAATTAGCAATACGCTGTGACGCTTTAGACCACTTGGCTATGGGGGCAGGTCGCCCATGGCATATATGTGAAACATCTGCGATAAAAAACATCATAAGATACCATTTTGATATCGATATATACCTAGATTCCATAACAAACAAAAAGAAACGAAGAGTTGGAAAATGGTCTCCATTACTGTATACAAGCTTTAATATGGAGTGCTGAAAATTTCGCTGCTGGAGCGTATTTGTACTACTTTAAATAAGTGCATTCATACACTCAAGATACACAGCAGGATATCTACTTGAATTATATTATTTTGGCGCTATTATAGCGAAAATCAAATGCTTGTAAAATACCACTTTTACAGTATGTATCAATGCACTGTCATATGTTCATGAAGCAGAAAAGTTATAAAATATGAAATATCGTCATTTCAACACCAATATTATTATTATTTTTATTATTATTATTATTATTATTATTATTATTATTATTATTATTATTATTATTATTATTATTCTTTAATCATGGATGGCTGTTATTCCGTTCGCCAGATTACTTGGCAGCATTCACTCGCTAGCGTATCCACTCTGATGAGATCACTGCCCCATCCTATTAGTAGGCAACAGACCTTTCCTAATAGGCCGCCTAATCGTGTTGAGTACCCACCCACCCGGCATTACTGGGGGCAGGCGGGCTACCATGGGATAAACCACATCACCCCCCCCCCCCCCCCCCATGCTTGACTTGGCATTTTTCCCCTACTAGAAACCGGTGACAATTTCACGGACGGTCGCATCAGTCAGGAACATTAACTTTTAATATTTCTTTGTTTAACATTTGACATACTCAGTTTCTGGTATCCGTTATGTGTTAAGGTGGCTTATGGGGTTAATTTGTCAGAAACATTACTTTTTAATATATCTTTGTGTAACCTTTTGCATAGCTCATTTCTGGTATCCGTTACGTGTTTATTAATGTGACTTATGGGTTTATTTTGTGAATATATGGTACTTTTGAGATTTAAACATATATGTTTAAATCATAAGCATACATTGTACAACCCTTGACTACTTGATCTAGGCCTTCACTGAGCAAAGTGAGAGACCATATATACCAGAAGGTCACATATGGGCTGGCACTGAGACAGGAAATATTTGGGCTTTTTTCTCCGTGTTGAATTTAAACAAACCATGGTCGCTTTAAACAAGAACAGCGGAAAGCAAATGTTCATGGCTTTGCTTGAAATTTGGAATCTAGAAGTTGAGAAATATGCCTTTTTCTCATTTTTGATAACATTTAGAAAGAAATGATCATAAAATCTGAGCGTATCAAACATTTCAAGGCAGTGATACCCCTCCCTTCGTTTGGTTCTTTTCGCCACATTTACGACATTCGGTTCATGATTTAGGATAAGGTTTTGACAACACTTTGCATGTTGTTGTTTTTAAGTTTTAATGTTGTTGTTTTCTTTTTCACTCCTAAAGATTTAACACCCTACTTAGGGTATAGTGTTGATGCTTAATGTGTTCCTCGTCAAGAGACCTTTCAGGTGGTATACATGAGTATAGGCTAACTAATGAAATGAAAGCAGGGTAGAGGAAAACCTAGTCAACCCCATAAGCTACCTTAATACAGCGTACTTCCAATTGTAGAAGGTTTTGCAAAAAGAGCCAACAGATATTGTTGTTTCTATTGTTTTGAATAAAGTTTTCCTAACCGTTTGTATTCCTCTATCTCTGTTTATTCCTCTATAACTATGTTGGTATAGCAAAGCTGCCGACACATTGCTTCAAGCACTATTATTCTTTGACAATAATTATTTAACTTCTATCTAAGATATCGATCATTTCCTTAATGTTTACGCTCTCCAGGTTTACACAAATAGAACATTATAACGGTTCTTCGCCATGTCACCCAACAACACATACATAGGGTGTATATTCATGCCTATAAACAGTTCAGTGCCTGCATTATTTGAATATAGATATATTGATTCCAATCCCATCACACCAGCAGTTCGTTTAGAACCTGGCTCCTCCATGGAATTAGTTAATGAGATATTCCAGTAGCCAATTTTCCTAAATAACTTTATTCCTTCTATTGCATCTGTACTAGCGGTATAATACCGACTGACCCAACAGTCACACGCTGCGTGTCACTCTTCCGAGTTCTCAACTGGGATACAATCGCCCAAACAGTATAATATATATATATATATATATATATATATATATATATATATATATATATATATATATATATATATATATATATATATATATATATATATATATATATATATATATATATATATATATATATATATATATATATATATATATATATATATATATATATACATACATACATATATTCATCCGTGTACATATCATAAAGAAAGTGTGGGTGTACATGAGTCTTTGTGGTTGACTCGAGTTGTCTCCCCAATGACCCAAATGCATATTGAGCCTCAAGCAATGGTCTTCATCGAACCGACTACATATCTGAGTATAAATAAGTATGTTTGAGATGCAGAGCCAGATAATCATAAATTGCTAGGTTGATGAATAGCTATACTAGTATCTAAAACAATATGGGATGTGTGTGGGTATGTATGTATGTTTGTGCATGTATATGCGTGTGGTCGTACAATGCCTGAAATACAGGGCCTGCCCTGATGGCCGAGTGGTCTAACGCGTTGCCACTGACTGCTAGCTGTCTCTCACCACTGCCTGGGTTCGAATCATGGGGCTGGGGCATGATAGACTGCTGCCAGTGACTTATTCGGGTTGTTATTTGTTGATACCTGCCTTTTCGCAGTATGTGAAGTATGTTTTTGTGATGAACCCAATATATCCGTAGCCTGGAAAGCGGCATGGCTTTTTTGTAAACATGGCTGACGAAGCACCTGTTATAAATTACTGATTTGAAAGTGTTAACCCTTATGCTGCTGGTGGCTAATTTGGCTGATACAACATGACGCAAAGACACTTAAAAATGACAGAAACCCTGGCATATGGGTACTCATATGGGAGTACTCATTGAGAGCTGTCTAATGAATTCCAATATAACTGGGTTTAGACAGTTTACAAAAATCATTGCATCCTTGTACTTTGGACGACAGTAGCCTCAGCATTGGAAGGGTTAATCAGAACCCACACACGACGCTCCCTCTGATATTTCTTTTAGTTTATACTCTATTTTGAAATTATTTTTGAAAAGGCATCACGGCTTCCAGACGACGATTTCAGTAGAAACTTTTAACGTACTAGATGTCTGTGTGTCGTTCAGGAAAAGTCTGCGTCTGATGCCAAAATAGCTCGCTGAATTCCAGCAGCTATTCCGGCCTTGGCTCGCGATAGATGGTACGTGGAGCAATTACCTTTGGCCGCCACAACAACCCCTCCTCTTTACCCTTCTCATTTCCCCTCCTCAGATGAACTTGCTAAATCCATCATATCGCTGGCAAGCTCTAAACATTATCAGCTCCAAATTCCACAAGTGTACATTTATCATTGCGGTGACTAGAAACGTTGATATAGAAGTACATTTTAATAGTACGTTACGCAAAAATGTTCACATCATACTGTCCAAATAAGTTTAGGTAATATGATGGTTAACTCTTTTCAGCTAGCATTGTGTATTATCACATTAATGAATGTAGGATCACTCGCGTATTAAGGTCAAGGTGATTGAAAATCATGTGTTAACTTCATGGCATGTGAAATGATATAACTCGGAGCCTCTGAGCCTTGCAAACTGCAGCGTACAGGAAAATGTTTTCTCCTACCTTTTGAGGTAATTTGGAATATGCTTCTTTTTTTGTTTTCAACTGTTTAACGATAATTTGTACCTAGTAACATCAAATACCTTGTATCAGTGTTGGATTTGCCCCAGCAAAGTTAATTAACGCCTTTGTGCTGGTCCCATTTGTATCTTTTACATCATGAAAATATCTCTAAGATGGGAACACCTCCTGTTGAGAACACAATGTCCCTGTCCCATTTGCATCTTTCACATAATGAAAAGACAGCTAAGATATACATAACCACTAATGTGAACGCTTTTTCATGGTCCCAAGGTGTTCACATATCTGAGGATCCACAGTACAGGAAAACGCCACTATTTAGTTTTGCATCAGGCCAATAGGTGGCGCCTTGTCCTGAGAACTAACGTGTATCCTCCTGGAATACACTCGAGAGACGGTTCAAAACCTTAGGGCTGTCTGATTTTGCCCTACTTATAATAAAGTTGTAATGGCTGCTTCAAGATTGTAACTATATACTCTAAGTCTGCCTTTACCACACTAAGTTAAAAGAAAATACAACGCTAATTTGCAAAACAAAGCTGAAACGTTCAATAGAGAATGTTATCTATTTGACGAAATCTGGAAAAAAATATGCAACATAATGCACTCGAGTGCTTTATTATATAGTCTTATAATATATAATCATAAACATGCAGTGAAACGTATCATTTCTAACGTAATGGCAATGGTATTTTTTCTTTTAATACTAGTATTCACACAATATTGCTTGCTTTTGCAACACTGGGCCCCTTGTATGCAAACTGCTATATAGGTTTCGACCAGCATATACTAGTAATGTAAATTTTGAAGTCTTTGTACATCGAATTTCTTATACAATATCCCATTTTTATACTATATACTAATTTGTACTACGCGTTTGTTATTGTAACACTACTGGTATCCAATAAGGAATGTAACTTCATAAAAAAACTTGTAACTCTATACAAACGATGGTCATAGTTGGCAAACATTATAATAAATCCAAATATTATCGAATGAGGGATCTTACTTTGCAAAGAAAACTTGTGACTCTGTGCATACGATGGTCATAGTTGGCAAGCAATTGAATAAAACCAAATACTAGTATTATATTCAAAAAGATGTAACATCATCTTGTAGAAGCGACCTTTACGGCAGATTATGCTAAGACAGAACACGTGTTTGTCACAGTGAGGCTGCTCTTCCTCAACCCTAACCCTGCAGTATACCATACCTTTGTGGGTATATATACCAGTCACTTTGGTGTATGCACCACTACATTGAAATAGCACATCGGCCATTGACAGATTGAATCGATTTCGATAAAAGTGGTTGGTAGATTTGATGGGCGACGTACAACTAGAAAGAAGTAAACAGCGTTACTTACACTGGTTCGCCGCTGATTCGTTTAAAATGGGAACTGATATTTCGCCTTCCCTCCGCGGTTATATAAGTTTTATGATTTTTTCATTTAGTGAGAATCTTTCTCAAATTGTCTCAAGAGGAACCAAATTTTTTAGTCAATTTAATGCATGTATGTATGTTTATTTGCTATAATCATAGGATTTCAAAATCATATTCATACTGTATCGAGCAAAAACATAAGATAACACAAAAAGAACAAAAAGTACAAATACAGGGAGGTTAAACAAAACCCTCCTAGAAAGAAAAAAGAAAATAAAGAATCTATACGAACGCAAACGAACTTAAATTGCAACATAACGTTACTTATAGGCACATTAGCAGTTAGTACAAAATGAGAGAAAATAAAGTAAGAGGAAACTTTGTGAATTGCAATAAAATATATCCCGTTGGGTGTTTGCCTGTTTCTGAAGATGTGTTCATGCTAGGAGATGAGCCGGGTTTAGGTTTTACCGCTACAACACCCCCTGTAACCCGTACATGAACTCTGAGCTTTCTGGTAATTGAGTGAAGGGCTGTTTTCGCATGTGTCTTAGATGGTAGTACTTGTGTGCGCCCCGGAGGCACGCGCAAGTCTTAATGTTTAGAAAACTCGCAAGGCACCAGGTCGAACAATTTCACTACTGACAATAGCTATCCTCTATGTTTAGAGAATCCCGCATTAGCAGATACATGGAGGCTTTAAAACAACCCCTGATAGGCCACGTGATCTGATATAGACTTGCTGGGTTACATCATGGAATGGTTAACCTCAGTTAGCCAATCACGGCTTGCTATTTTCACGTGAGTTATAATGATATCCAGTATATATGTTACACCTTATGCTGCTGGTGGCTGTTTTGGTCAATACAAAATGAAGCAAAAACCATGAAAAATGCTTGAAACCCTGGCACATGGGTACTCATCTGAGAGTATTTAGCGAGAGCAATCCAATAAATGCCAACATGACAGGGTTTGAATAGTTTTCAAAAAGAAATTACGTCCTCGTGCATGGGAGGAAAGTAGCCTCAGCATTGGGAGGGACCATATCATGTGTCATTCTTCATTCTTTAGTTGAGCTCTCTGTGTTCGAGGCGTCTAATTGTATAGGAACGAGACGCTGTGAGTTGGAGCGTGTGACTAAGTTTGATTTCTTCTCTGCCACCAGGTGTCGCGTTTGTATGAAGTTGTGACGTGTGACTATTTTTTCTGCCACCAGGTGTCGCGTTTGTATAAAAATTAATCTATATCAGTTATGACGTGTGACTAACTTTGGTTTCTTTTTCTTCCGCCAGGTGTCGCGTTTGGAGTCCGAGCTGAAAACGGCAAGGTCACGACCTTCACTATCTCCTAAGAACTCCCTGGAAATTCCTGACGCACGACAACGGGTAAGTTACAGCATCAGTTACATTCCATTCGGAGACAGAAAGATGTCTCTCATGATTTTGTATTGTATTGTATTTTTTATTTATTGACTGTTGAGGTGACCTACAAAGACATATAAAACAAGATTTTATATGTAACATAAACCAAAAAACATGGAATTTCGAAAATAATAATAACGATGATATAATGGAAAGGAGATAGTGTCTAGACCGAGTCGGGATTCGAAGTGCCCAAGCACGTCACTGCCCGTAGGGCTTAATAGGTTCAGCATTCTCCCATTCGCCCAGATGGGATATTACTAGGTAATAGGGAGAATCGACGATTACAAATTCGTCGTCAATAACGGTTTATGGTAGGAGTTTATTGATGAAACTGAGCGGCCAAAAAATCAAGTCATGCGTGCGATTGAAACATTGTCTGAAGCTTATATATGGGAAAATTTTTGGCATATTTTCGCGCCCGTGTACTTTTAGCTAATATGTCGAAAAAGAGGAACAACTTTACTGTAATTCCGCGCATAGCGAGACAGCGAAATATGTATAGGACGTACACCTACGGCATACTATTAAACTACGGAGATGCCTCATTCTGAGAATATCGCTAAACTGGCCATAAGTTCTTAAATCATGGTACGTGTGTGTTATGAATTCTTCAATTGATATTGTGCACGTACGTTGGCATACCCGTCAGCATTCAACAATCCAAAATCAGGATATATCACTTATCAGGCGGTTACTGCGACGTCTTTTGGTTTCATTTTGTTTAGTTGTACTTTTGCTTAAGGAGCGGGCCTTTAGAGTTGGTAATCATGGAAACATATGTTAATAGGATAACTTTAATTTTAGCAGATCACAATTGCTGCATGATAATATTCACACAGTTTTAAAAAACACGCAGATAGCTTTGGAACTGAAAATGTCGTCATCAACAACATTTACATTGTGTGATCTTTCCAGACATTGTGTGATCTTTCAAGATCAAATACTTACTATGTTCAGCATATTATGAAATTCTTGGCTCTTGGCTAGAAAATGAATTTATTCTTGAGGAATTGTGGATGATTTTTGAAAGTTGGCAACTCAGTAGCTAATCTGAAGATTTCTGACCAAGTTATATAATTCATACCTGCTAACATTCAACCATCCAAAATCAGGAGATTTTATGCGGTTCAAATCCTGGCCACCAGGGGTCAGATTAGTTTATTAGTTTAGGAGTGGGCTATCATATTTTACAGGTGTTGGCAAATTGATAACCATACAAGTATGATTATGAAATAACTTTAATTTTATGTAGCAGATCACACTTGCAGCATGATGACAAATTCCCAGTTATGAGAAACACACAGAGATTGCTTTTGAACTGAATACATCATAATAGTCCATGACCCAGAGGTGGTCAGTATCATATTGGGGGAGGGGGGGGGGCAAATTCTGATTAATGTTTTTGAATTCCCCATATTCTCACCTTTATGGTATTTCAGTAACAAATATTTTCCAAATCAGACCTTTTTTTCCCAGATGAACATAGCTTTAAATATTTACACGATCACTAATTTGCTTTTCCTCACTACCCATATTCCTCATATAACTAATACATCTATATCCATTCCCCTTGAGACATGGATCCGTGCGCCGGCCTACATATTTTGGCGCACGGATCCATTCCTCTGCCATACCTCCCTAACCTTTGCGCTGTGTTGCGCCCAGCGCCACTAGCTTCATACTACTTTCCATTCCTTTCATTTCCCCTCCTATCACCTTGTATCGGACTTTCTCTGGGTCCTTAATACCCTCGCTATGGATCTTGACACATAAGGTGAAGTAGATTAGCTAGATTCTGCATATTTGGAGATGGTGATCCTGTAGATCATACATATGAAGGTACCAGATACAGTCCACAGTTTGAGCATGTCTTCTGGGTTAGGATCGGTAATGTTCTTTCCCATAAGGGATAAGAATTTCTCCTCAACTTGCAATTGCAGGTTGTGAATTTTTTCTCAATTATGCATTGGGAGTTTGTCAATAGATTCATACATATAGTTCTTTTAAACAAACTTGTCCCTCGTCACTTTTCATTTTTCAACTTATTGTCAATATATATTGTCTTTGTACATGTATGCGACCTTTCACACCTGAAGCCAAATTGCATTAATGCATGCCGTAAGTTATAGCATCAGTTTAATTTCATTCGGAGACAGAACGAGGGCTTTCATAATTTAGTTCTTTGAAACAAACTTGTTTTTCCTCACTTTTTTATTTTTCAACTTATTGTCAATATATATTGTCTTTGCACATATGCCATATGCGGCCTTTCAAACATGAGGCCAAATTGCATTAATATATGTTTTAAGTTATAGCATCAGTTTCATTTCATTCGGAGGCAGAACGAGGGCTTTCATAATTTAGTTTTTTGAAACAAACTTGTTTTTCCTCCTCACTTTCCATTTTTCAACTTATTGTCAATATATATATTTTATTTGTACATATGCGGTCTTTCAAACCTGAGGCCAAATTACACTAACGTAGGCTATCAGTTACAATATCAGTTTCATTACATTTGGAGACAGAAAGATGTCTTTCATATCATAGTTTTTTGAAACACAAAAGTTTTTTTTCAACACATTTTCATTTCATCTTTTTTTTCAACTTTTTGTGAATATATGGTTTTTGTACATGTAAGGCCTTTCATTCCAAATTTCATTAAAGTGGCTTGTTAAGTTGTGAATATAGGGTTATTTTTAGATTTTTACATATTCTATACCCCTTTACCTTAATTCAGACCAATTATAAATGTCTAGACCATCAGCGAGCAGAGTGAGAGACAATATATTACAGAAGCTCCCATGGGCTTGCAGTCATAAGCAGGAAATGATTTGGCCCTTTCCCCCAAAACACGGTTGCTTCAAACGTACTTAGTATCAAATGTTATTGGATTAGCTTAAGATTTGGCAAAGTTATATCTAAGCCTATTCCGGAGGGAATACCACACCTTTTCCAAAACAGACTTTGTTCAAAAGTTATGGGATCTTAAAGTTGAAAAGGTGCACATTTCTCTCCATTTGAACAAGCATTCAGAAAGAAATGGTCATACTATTTAGACGGAATATAATTAGAAAAAAATGTGGTACCCTTCCCTTCATATTGATCTGTTCTTCACACTTGTGAAATATGACGGTCCCTGGTTAATAAGTGTGGTTTGAAGCTCCGTTTGAAAACACTAAGCTTGCTTTGTTCAGTATTTCATACCAAAACCCTCCTGTGAGGCTACATTTGCGGTGTTTCATATATGCCTCATCAGAAGACCTTCCAGGCAATATATACTTTGTATATGCTTAATTGTCAATTAAGCGCAAGGTAGAGCAAACAATTCAGTCTGAAAAACAACCCCACTAGCGACCTTAACCCGTATTCTGCTGGTGGCTACTTTGGCCAATACAAAAGGATGCAATTATCCTGAAAATGGTTGGACCCCTGACAAATGGGTAATCATCTAAGAGTACTCAGCGAGAGTTTTCCAATGAATACCAACATGAAAAGGTTTAGGTGGTTTTCAAAAAATCTTTGCATCCTTGTGCTTTGGAAAGTAGCCTCAGCATTGGAAGGGTTAATTTTTCGAATCAGGACAGGGAAGAGTGTACATATATACATATATATATATATATATATATATATATATATATATATATATATATATATATATATATATATATATATATATATATATATATATATATATATATAGTTATATATATATATATATATATATATATATATATATATATATATATATATATATATATATATATATATATATATATATATATATATATACTAATGAACATTTCATGCACGAAATGATATGAAATGAGCGATACACTTCATACATGTTATTTTTACCCATGAAAATCTTTGGGCAAAATTTTCATTTTTATTTATGAAAATGAAATTTTCATGGGTGAAAATGAAATGAAATGAAATGTTCATGCATAAATTTTTTCGTACGGTTAACTATAAACGATTTTGCTATTTTTCAGACGCCCCTTGGTTTGATAACAAAGGACAACA
>OZ012700.1:3046018-3048518 GCA_963942565.1 Maea johnstoni | reverse complement strand
GTTCCCGCTACGCCATTCTTAGACATTGCACTGAATAACACCCACTTAGACAGGGCTTGAAACCAGAGGCCATTTAGCCTCCAGAGCTGCCGTACATACATGAAGACATACATACATTCCTATATATATATATATATATATATATATATATATATATATATATATATATATATATATATATATATATATATATATATATATATATATATATATATATGTGTGTGTGTATAAATACTGTGACTCTATATACTATTTCTATGTGGGTCGCCTCTCCATACTCGAACCCCTGTACTGTGAGAACCGCGTAGGCTACACCCATGACTGAACTCCATACAGCGAGTGTCTGTTTGACCATGCTGTTTACCAGTGGTTATTATTAGAGTCTAATCTGTGACACTTCGTCGAGACGATGAAATGGAAGTTAAATATGGCCAACAGTTGGTCTCTCAGGACAGACCCTGTTCATGATTCACTCGCTGTAAGTGACAAGTTTTGTCTAGACGACAGGCAGGCAATGACCTAGCATAAACGTGTTTGTTTGTTTTTTCAAAAGCATTGCGTCTGGATTTGTTCTATGCAACCATGTAAACCCATACGGTCCAAAAGAAGTATAAATAGTTCATGCAACGGCAGAATTAGTCCGTTTCACGTTCGATTGGTGTGCAGTCCATGCAGTTATTACATAAACTACTCAATAATGCTATTCACTCAGCTGTCAGGTCCAACAATTAACTCATTCGTATAAAGGGTAATTCGATAGATAAGTAGTAGTAGTAGTAGTACGTAAATTCGTACTCATAAATTAGAGAACAAAAAGAAACATACAAAAGTAGGAACTGAACAAATAAACACGAATTGAACATAAAGAAATATAAGGTAAAGAAATAAATCATCTATGAATATGCAGTCATAGGAACATACCCCGTGGTCTATTCCTGTTGGTGTACATGTATAGCTCAGATGTACTTAACTGCATATATAAGACCATCTGCCTCAACAGTGACTGCCGCGCCATTGGTTTTTGAGCGATCCAATATTTTTTCTAGATGACTGTTCGCTGTTGGTCTCACTGATACATGGTGTCCAGATTCCCTGGCTTACAAGTATTTGAGAAAGTTCCTAATACCTTGTACTGAGTCAAGGACTTTCATACACCATTGACGATCAAATCGTTATCGTTGCTATTTTCGATGCTCTTGCCGTATATGTTGGTATCCATAATTCAGACCTGGATGTATCTGTCTCTGGCCACGTGCGAATGGCCCGGTTCCTAACCTGTGTTTAGGCGGTAGTTTTTCTCCATCGCATATAACTGGCTAGTTGTATTGTAGTGTATGTTTATCGACCAAAAACATATGTTCTGAAAGTACAGATACAAATCATATACAAACAAAAAATAAAGACTAACATACAACGTAGAACACAGAAAAGTGTAACAAAGAAGCCAGCTCCAGAGGCGCCAGCTGCTGGCTATCCGGTTAACAGGTTACCTGCAATGCGAGGTATCTATTAATTGCATAGTCGCGTGTGGTAGCGTCCGGACATTTTCTACAATTTTCTTATGAAGTTTCTCTTCTAGTAGCTAGTGACGGCGTAAATGTGGCGAAAAAAGTAACGATAAAGGAAATTCTAGATTTTAGTTCCTTAATGGCAGATGACATGACGAAAACGAAAGCAACTCTCAGGTTCCAGTAGAAGTACAGTATCGGCATTTAATTCATGCACGAAATGCGTGGGCAGCCCGTGCACAATAAACGTCCGGTTGCCACCTAGTTTCCTGGACATGCATGCAACCACAGGTCCCTGACCTCAAAACTGAACGTAGCTTTGACTCACAAGCTGTGTTGGTCATTGAGTTGCTTGGTTTATTCTTTTGATATGTTATCTATAGATGTGTGTATTAAACCAGGCACTGACAGGCGTCCGGTCGACTGGTGCAGGAATTAAATGTCTGTACTGTAGCAGGGTCCGAGCATTATCAGGGGAGCTAGGTGTGGATGGCGGAATAAACACGATACTGACGGATGGTCAGCCAGGCCCTCGCCATCTAAATGATAGCATTGAAGACGCGTGCGCCAAACGTCTTGTGTTACACCTGACTACGAGAATAGAAGATTCCGTCAATCATGTACATGAAATGATTCAGAAAGAATGTTAATGAATATGTCACTAGATAGATCCAGAAGGACTCAATTCTAGAGGGAAAGTGTGCATTGAGCATGAAATATTTTGATGGAAAACGCGAAGTTGTGCGGAGAAAGGCGCCCGCGACCGCATGTCAATGGCTGTTATAGTTGTATCTCACTACACTCTATTGATAACTTGAACAAACGAGCTTTTGTTGTAGTTAGATATGATCCCATGATATGATGTGTGCTTCATGCATACAGTCCACCCAGCTGAACGGCACCAGCCTACCCCGCCCCCCTCCCCCTAATTGTTGGCGCGCAACAGTTCAAAGGAACTGACACCAGTCTATCCAATGCAACGCACGCGACTG
>OZ012700.1:3033518-3038518 GCA_963942565.1 Maea johnstoni | reverse complement strand
GTCTACGATAGATACGTTTGGAAGATGTTTATTACATGATTTGTAGGTTTCTAATTTTAAAAAGGTGTCAATCGTATTTCGTTGTTGATACTTTTTAGATGAAATTGAAGTTGCTTAGTCTAAGATATTTTTCTGTCCATGCATCATCAGGTTCTTAACCTTAAGCTAGATTTTGATATATTATTTCGTTATCACTAGGCAAACATATTCTCACTCAGATTCATTTGTTTCATACTGTATGCTTTACTTTCGCACGTGTTCTTGCGCTTTTCTCATTCTCACCACGGTTCTATTGTAGCGTTATTGTAGACTCGTAGGTCTTTCAGAACTATGGGCAACGGTAAACTATTTCTAACTGTCCTTTCTTCTGTGGCCGTCGTAACTCCTCTATAATAATGTACTGTGTCGTGGCATGTGTACATTTGCTATCAAGAACCCTTTCTGTATGTATTTATGTATGTAGCTCAAATTACTAAATCTTACGAAACGGTATTTTTCAATTTTTAAACAGAAGTACAAAAGTACAACATTATTCAAGAGAAGTATATATGTGAGAAATAAAGTTAGAAAAAGAGAAATATTGGCATATATAGGAATTATACTGATTTAAGTCATCCTTACTCAGTGTTGTGATCATTTTATATACTAAGTATATGGCTATACGTTGTATTCTTTCCCGCTTTAACCTATTATGCTGCCTTTCTACTTTATTCAATCTTGATGTTTCATGTTCTATAGTCTGACGAAAATACATTATTCATCCCATCAGGTTCTATTTATTCATTTTAAATATGCTTTCCTTATATTTCCTTAATTGTTCTGCATTATGTCTGTGTTCATTGTATTGTCCACAAGTTTATCATTTATGAATCTGGAACAAAACCGGTTAATGTTCATTTTGCAAGTTTTCAATGTTGCACTATATTCGATTCCATTGTTTAACGAAATGTTTACTTACAATATTTCTCTGACCTCTCTCATTTCATTCCATAAACGCAACATATTAATGTTATGCCTTCCTGAAGTGCAAATGGGTAACCCTCTATGTGGATGTGTGTTTCTTTTTTAATTGAACATTAATTTTAAATCCGAATGAAATACACTGCACAGAAAAAGACAATGAAAGAAGAGAAGATGCACCTCTTTCATATGATTTGTTTCAATAAGTTCGTTTGCATCTCAGACCAAAAAAGAATCATTATGACCATGCTCCATCGTTTCCTAATCATTTCATACCAAGACATGAGAGCAGTTTATGTTGATTACAAAGCTCGTTTCCCTCGTGAATGTTCTGTCCAGCCTATATATATATATATATATATATATATATATATATATATATATATATATATATATATATATATACATATATATATATATATATATATATATATATATATATATATATATATATATATATATATATATATATATATATATATATATATATATATATATATATATATATGTATATACATATATATGTATATATGTATATATATATATATATATATATATATATATATATATATATATATATATATATATATATATATATATATATATATATATATATATATATATATATATACATATATTCTCTAAAACCCTGAGAAAAGAAACAGTATTTGATGATATTTGGTTGAGGTTTTTATCTATATTTACTTACTGACATAATATGTTTTCTTGAAAGTTGTCCGTGTGCAAAGACCAGCTGTCCACAGCCAATGAGCATATCAATGATCTCAAGGAAAGACTTCATAAGGTTCAAGAAACTCACGACACGCTTAGGATGGATCTTGATAACGTCACAAAAGAGGTAAGTAATGATAATGAACCTATGACATGAATACACACCACACGTATATATATATTATATATATATATATATATATATATATATATATATATATATATATATATATATATATATATATATATATATATATATATATATATATATATATATATATATATATGTATATATATATATATATATATATATATATATATATATATATATATATATATATATATATATATATATATATATATATATACATACACATACATAGATGTTTGTGTATGTGTGTATACTGTGGATCTCCGAGATGTGGTTTTCAACCAATGAGTAAATTTGTTTCCTTTATATTTATATTTATATTTACAACCCAGTGTATGCGCCTGCATACACTGGGTGTAGCCAACATTGATAATCAAATTGCATGATATGCATTTAGTGTGAAATGTACTTAATTTCAGCGAGATTTTGATATTCACTATACTAGCGAGAAAGCAGTAAACACTATTACTCCAAGGACAATGTGATGACCATCAAGTTTATCTTTGCGATTTTTAAACAAAAACAAATCTAATTTTTTAGTGGACATTATATAGTGTTATGGCTTTTAGCGTTGTTAAAATTCCACTGATTCATTTCCCTTTTTCAGTTGGACGGCGAAAAGGATAAGAAGCGTGAATATGAGGAGCAGATTACGAAATGGAAGCAGGAAAAAGAGGGTCTACACTCAAAACTTCAAGATTTCCAAAGAAAAACCGAGGCGTTACATAATCAGCTACAGAACCAGCAGGAGAAATGGACAGGGGAGGAAAAGGCCGAGGTGAGAAATTTAATGCTTTGCACCAACAAGCTTATTTGCTTTATTGATAGATAATTCATGTCACTATGCAAATCAATGTATAATTTAACCTCCGTAGAATAGAAATAAATCTCCTCAACCCATAAATACTCGCACAGGCCAAAAGCAGCGTGGCGATTTTGATAAAAAAAAACAATTCAGGCAACTGCATGTTTGCAAAAATATTTGGTGTGGAAATGCTTATCAAAATAATACCAACAACTCCCCTTGAAATATTTTGTAAATTCAATTTTATTTCCACAGTCATGTTACAAAGCATTATAGACCCAGACGACCCTTTCTAGAGGTACTCTTAAGGACTACTGGGTTAAGCGTTTGCCTATCCAGGTTGTTTATTATCTACCAATTAGTTCTTATGCAGACTTAAAATCACCAAATATCCACATGTAGACAGCACATTGTCATAAATATCATCACTTAATTTAGTGCACACTCTCTTTTTAA
This sequence comes from Maea johnstoni, assembly GCA_963942565.1. Classification (NCBI taxonomy): domain Eukaryota; kingdom Metazoa; phylum Annelida; class Polychaeta; order Spionida; family Magelonidae; genus Maea; species Maea johnstoni. The sequence goes on along the minus strand of OZ012700.1, from coordinate 3,035,414 downwards.
CTGAATTTTCTTAATAGTTTTGAGTCATGCCAATCGATTAAAATCAGTTGAGTCTTTCCAATTGAATAACATTCTGGCCCACTGTGCGCGCTTATGTCAACGTGTTTCAAAGATGTACAACGTCTGGTGCTCAATTCCACAACATTGGCAAGTAATAATTAGTTACTAGTGACTTGCCGTTATTCGCCTGCCATTCACAGGCTAGCTTTGATAATAAAAAAGAAAACTAGAATTAAATGTTACTAATTCGAATTGTTCTAATTCACCTTTGCAGATGGACACCAAATCCAAGGAGCAGCTGGAACACGAACTCTCTACGCTACAAGCCGACTGCTCACAGTACAAACTCCAAGCAGACGAACTTCAGTACAAACTTCAAGAGGTGAAATGATAAACTCTTTCATTGGAACTTCTCCTCAGAACACTAGGGCTTTCGTGATACTCATAGTTCCTCGCCAGGAGGGAAGATCTGACTGACTTTTATCTTCCTAGATATAACTCTCCTGAACATTTTGTTTGCTGTCGTTGTTTTGGTTGTTGTTACTCTGCATGAGATGCATCCATTAGTCACGTGATACGCGAAGAGTGATGACGTCATTGTAGTAAATTGAGTTGATTTTTTAACCTAAATTATATTTGCTGAAACAGACTTTATTTAAGTAGTACATGGAAACGACGTCATCGCTTTTGGCAAATGAATGTATCTCTAGTTGCTTTATACGCATGCGTGGTGTGAGTGCTTTGGTTGTATAATTTTCTCCTGATTGTAATTAATCAATTGAATCCACAATCCTGTACACTATTACTTTCATTTTGTATGTTACTGTTAATCTTTTCTTGGTTTTTCAAAAGAGAAATTCTACTGTGAAATCGAATAACACATATCTCGGATGACTTTCCTCTGATTGTTACAAATATAGACATTGACATGTCACTTATAATCAAAACCCATGCTCCAAATCATTAGTAGTAGGAGCAGAATATTTCAACGCTATATTCTAGTATCTGACCACTATTTTAATTGCATATAAAGGTTATCGGATTGATGTATTAGTTTTGTAAAGGATAAATGGTTCTTAAAGGAAGCCATTGTAGTTTCCAGTTAAAACTGAATTCTTTAACAAGTTACGCCATCTGGTGGCAAACGGACACATCAAATTACGTTGCTCACATGATTTTTCACCGTCGAATTTCTCTTTGGCCTTTTGAACATACTTTACGTTTCCTATATCTGTATCTATTCATCGTTGTAAAACAGAGACAAAGACGGTCTTTGTCGTTTGCTGTGATTTTTATAAATAACAAAATATTCAGTTTTTTATGGGTATTTTATGCGCAACTTAGCGAACGTAAATGGGGTATACTTGGGATTTGAAAAAGGTGAAAAGACAATGAAAAATTCAATCATCAATGAATTCCTTCTGCCTTGTAGTTTTATTTTCCGTTCTGTACTATACATAATCATTTTTTACTTTCCTTCAACTTCAAGAAAATGTAGCATTTAACACATTCTGGACGCCAACTATAGATTCTGCAGCCATACGTAATTGTACGTGTCGCCAAACAGTTTGTTACTTTTAGTCTGAGTGGTAGATACCAGGGAGTTGCAGCGAGGGGCCAATTATTATACAATCACATTTGGCCTAGTGCGCAGTAGACGCATATGTGTGTTGCCCAGCACAACTAACACGCCGGCAGTGTAATCAGTGCTCCACTCTGGCCATCAATGGCCAGTCCCAGAGTATCGCAGTTGATACCCTGCTGCAACCTGTACCCAAGATAATGTGGCGTCGAGTCCCCTGTTAAAGTAGTCTCAGGTTTATTGTGCACGTGATCTGCATTGCCCTAAATGAAACAAACAGCAATATACACACACATACACACAAATATCTATAA
>OZ012700.1:3023518-3028518 GCA_963942565.1 Maea johnstoni | reverse complement strand
CCATGGTACAAATAAAGCATTCTGATTGGAGGAGATAGCTGAAGCAATAATAAATATCATTCACGCAGGATAACAATTTAAGACATTGGATTGAATTTTTTTAAATTCCATTATACAAATCATATTCGAGTGTTAAGTTTGAGTTAAGGAGAACAGTTCTATGAATGTGCATAAGCTTATTGCAGGTCATCATTAACAGGAGTCCATTTTGAGTTGTGTAAATCAACTTTGTCATATAAATTGGCCCAATATTCGGCATTATTCTTTTTTTTTGTTATATGTAATATATGCACCTCAAGTATTTCTTATACGATAGATAAGTTCTCTGGTGGTACTTAATATGGTGTTTTTATTAAGACCATTCAAAAATCTTATCTACCCCAGATAGTATAAATTGGGGATTGAATCTATCTTTCAACCAGACCTCAATTTTCCGCTATAGATCAGCAACATTTTCGCATTTTAAAAAGCATCATCTACTAACTAAAGGAGGGAAAATAATCTCCAAGGAAACGTAGATTACCTTTTTAAAACAAAATGTAATTTGCGTGATTACCTCACTATCTCCCAGGTAAACAATTCCTAAGCAATAGCAATAAGGAGCCATTACGTGAGGGTCCAGATCAGGGTCCAAACATAATTTATAAAATCCAAGAAGTACGCAGAAGAGAGGTTTTCAGGCGCCTTGTGTGGGGAGCAAGGTTATGTCGAGTCGTCACTGTATTCATCAGCATTGAACTTAGCCAAATACATACTGATCACCATCTGCGTCTTTGCTTACACAATATTTTCACGAAAATTCTTTATGAAAAACTTCCATTGTAAAAGATATCCAACACTTTTTATTAAACTTGCAGAAATATTTCTGTTCTGACATCCTTTTTTTTTTACTATACCCTCTTTTTACGAAGACTGACCAATTGCCAAACTGTCTGTAACTTGTCAGTCTATTTACCTACAGACTGAGCACTTGGTCTGTCAACTTTGAAGGAATGTAACTCGTATGATAGATAAATACTTGAAAATATTACATGAGAGTTTTTAAACCCAAAAGGAACGACAACTTTTAAGTTGAATATTTCTTGAAATTGTACTTAATCTTCATTAGGTTTCTGAATATACCAGATAATCTGTACCTGCGATTTGTGAATGGCTTAGAACTTATTCTGCACTATTATTTTAGTTGTATTGTCATGTCTCATAACAATAGCCTTCCTGAATTAGTACTTTCCCACATGTTTAAATCTAGTGCATGTGCAAATGCGTCGCATGGTTTAGGTTAATAAATTTTGCTTGACCTATTTTTAAGAAATGTGTTTGTCTGACCTAATTTCTCGTATAAATTGAAATTGGATTTGACATACTTCGTTCTGTTTGTAGGTCAACAACACAATAAAGGCTCGCGAAGAAGAATGGGAGAAGGAAAGATGGAAGTTCGAGAAAAACAGACACTCGCTAGAGGATAAACTACAAGCATCTGAACAGCTTCTGAAATCTAAAGACGAGGCACTCAGGAATACGGAAACTGTGATAAGCGACAAGGAAAAAGAGCTACGTCATAAGGATGACGTCATAAGGTCACGTGAGGAGAAACTTCTCAGTACCGAGGAGGACCTTAATGACGCGGCAAATCTCATCAAACAACGCGAGAACGAGATTATGAGAACAAATACGCAACTCCACGAAATAGACCAATTGATACAAGAAAAGGACAAAAATATCAAGCACCTGGAGAAATGTGTACGACAACGTGACGATAGACTCAACGAAAAAGATTCACATTTAGAAAAGAATAATGCCAAACTTGAAGAGCAGAGTATAGAGCTTGAAAGAATAAACGATAAACTTGAAGTAACACTAAGCCAATTGAAGGAAAGGGAAACACAAGTAGTACGATTAGAAAAAGACGTTAAGGCAAAAGCGGATGAAATTCGCATTTTACATTCTAAGTTGGAACAGATGGAGAATACGTTGCATTCCGATAGAGAGGAGGCTGCGAGTCTGAAGACCACTCTAAAGAAGGAAAAAGATGAACTTAAGAAATCCGTCCAATCGCTACAGAGTGAGAAGTCTAACTATGCACAGGAGCTAGAGGCCGCCAAAGAACAACTCAGCAAGCAGAAAAGCTTTGCGGATAAGAAACGTGCCAGGCTAGAACTAGAACTCAAGCAAACTCAGGAAAAATTAAAATCAGAAGAATTAGCCCGAGCAGTGCCTTTTAAGGAGATGATTAAGCGACTGACGACGGAGAAGGAAGAGCTGATCGGGGAGAAACACAGGATGACAGAGCAGGTGAAAAACGTGTTTTATATAATTCTCTGCAAAGCAGATGTTTTTATTGCCTCTCAACATCACCATTTAAAAATGTCAATAAAACAATTCAGAGGATAAGATAACTATCGAGCATGTAGTAAGAAATCAATTTCATTACAAAACCAATAGTATCTCATTTTGTGTAAAATCACTTCACTCTCAATCAATCGAAAGAGATATTAAGACAAGTAAATCACTAATTTTCTGCAAAGCAGATGTTTGATTGCCTTTTAATACCATTCTATTTCAAAAGTTTCAATAATACAATTCAGAAGATAGCCAATACTTATCAACAATAATCGATACTAACTATTGAGTATGAAGTAACAACTCAATTGAATTACAAGACCAATAGTATCTCAATTGTTTGTATCCTCACCTCACTCGTAACCAATCGAAAGAAATATTAGGACATGAGTGACTCCTCTTCTATGGGGCCCCATTTTATGGAATAACTGACTTCCTCAGCCCCTGTTATTGTAGAGGTCCTTGATTTTATCATCTGATTAAAAATAACTCTTTTCACATGAATGAAGTATGGAAGTCCGATATCTTGTCTCTTCCGATAAATACTGTTAATCACTTAAATATGGCGTGAACATCATATAGCGTAATAACGGTACTGCCCTGGATAGCGTGATCTAAGTATAGCCGTGAACGGGAACAGCAGCAGCAAGTTCTGTTAAGAATTTAATAAAGACGGGGATTTTACAATAGCGCATATGGGCAGAGCGCTATTATCGCTATCTTATTGTTCCCGCTATACTTAAGTAATCCCTTTGGTGGCCATAATTATTGCAGGTTAAGAACTTGAAGAAGGATAGTAAGTCGAGCAAAGACACGTGGGAAAAAGAGAGAGACGAACTGCAAAGGATCATCGATGAAAAGACGCAAATTGTGGAGGACAATCTAAAAGCAACCAAAGCAATGCAAGACGAGATTAACAAGCTGAAGGAATCGGTGAGTGATTTTTGAATGCTTTGTATTATCATATCGTTTATGACTGAACGCCAAGTTTTTATTGCACATGTACAATTGCGCTCATTCGCCATTTTCAGCATTATCGCGCATTAGGCTCTTAATATGCAAACAGGGATAACCGGTTGTTTTTAGTTGTTGTATTTGCGTAGTTTTGTGTTCGTGCCTCATCCAGAGCAAATATTGCGAAGATTAATATATTAAGAGCGCGAAAACATGATATTAAATATGTGACGTGTATAATATTTCGCCCAATCATTCAATCGCACATCACGACACTAACAATTTTCAAACTGGTTTAAAAAACAATTTTCAAACTGGAAATTATAAGTAAACCATTCCAATTTGGTTAGAAAATCATTATAGCCGAGTCTTCACTCGGCCATTGGAGCATGCACTGAGCGTGGCTTAAAGAAACATTTCAGAATTTCCAATTTGGAACATAGTAATCAAAATACTGTTTCATTGCGTTGTGTTTATACCATATCATACATTTCTCATTATTTCACTATTCTCTTATATCAACAAGATGAAACTATTTCTGATAATCTTTACTGAGATTCCAATGGTAGGTTTTAGATGCTCTCTGAGTCACTTTGCCCTACGATAATTATAGGCGAGAAACCATTACTAAAAAGAAAAAAGAAAAAGTGTATACGGTATCGTTTTGTACATTGGTGCAATCAAAAGACAGACTATACTATACTTTACTAAACTAAATTGACGTGTCCGTAATACTACAAAGAGCGAGATCAAATAATACCTCAAGTAAAAAAGCAATAACATAAATCTCATTAACTTACCGTTTTTATCACTCACAGACGGCTAACCAGAATAATACACCAAACTTTATCATTGATTGATTAGATAAAGTAAGCAATAATTCCATCAGAAAACTGTCCTCCTTCTTCCACAGCCCTTTTCCATTGAGCAGTGAACTCAAATAATGCATTTGCCAGAGCAATTGGATTATCAATACGTGTGACTCAGGTGACTGTCAACGTAGAATGCTTAACCCATTAATGCTTAAGAGTTTCTTGAGAAATTGTCGTCTGGGCCTTTGATACTTTTGAAAGTAACTTGAAAATTAAGTATAATTTTATTAAATATTTGAAAGGGAGTTGTTGATAATATATTGATCAACATTTCTCCTTCAAATGTTTTGCCAATTCTGCTTTAGCCTGAAAGATTTCATCGACATTGTCAGACTGGTTTTGGCTGCTGTGAGCATTAATGGGTTAAAACTACATGTAGACGTCATCGAATGAAAAGGATTCATAGAGAACGGGAATCCCTCCATATTTTCCTTTAGACATTGAAAAGTGGATGAATTATGATATATTAAAGCAATATCGGCACGTATTGAACAAATTCATGCCGGAGAGTTGCTATAGAAATCGTCGTCTGGATCCATGACACATTTGACAATGGCTGGGCAATTTGAAAATAATTTACCAAATATTTGAAGGAGAGTTTTTTTGTAGTGTTCTGATTAATGGTTTACCTTCGAATGTTTTCCAAACTATGCTTTTGCCTGAAAGATTTTACTAAGATTTGGATGCTGTGAGCATTAATGGACAAATGACGTTAGACAAAGCGCCAGTTCTTGTGCCATATCTAGGCTGATTCATGACTAGCCAGTAATGATGGGTGCAGAAAATCTGTGTACCCAGCGAAAACCACCGCCTAACATTCAAGTCACTGGGCTT
>OZ012700.1:2976018-3018518 GCA_963942565.1 Maea johnstoni | reverse complement strand
AGTTCCAAGAAATGAGAGGTGTCACTTTGATAAATAACAGCTAACCATGGGTAGTCATCTAAGCCTTAGAGTTCGCCATAAGTTATATCATAACTTATTTAGTCAATTGGTATCATTTCCTCAATTTTCTTAAAAAGAATCCAACAATGGCAAATGTCCCATTGTTGTCATGCATTGTTGCATTTCCATATTTTCCCTCCTCTCTCCCCCTCGATCTCCTCTTTTGGTCCATCAACACGATGGATTCCATTGTTATCCAAGCATTGAATTGCATATCTTATTCCAAAATCCTGAGCTGAGCCATCCATTTAGCTATGACGCATAACGCACTGGCATCGATCCTAAAATCTGCCCACTCCAGGGATAGCCTTCCTTAGAAAGCGTGGCAGAGCAGATTCAGCGTGCATTACACGTCGCCACGCTACACGCTCTGTTGACTCTTGTCACGTGACTGGAATTTCTCTCAATACACTTAATTATCATCGTTCTTCGTGATAGCTTGTCTCGTAACAGAATGTCACAGACAGCAGTACGCTTTAGTTAAGATACAAGGAGAGAGATTATGTTCATCTCATGATTTATTCAAAAAATGTTTTTTACAGTGGGGTTGTGCTGTAAGAAATTTGATGAGGTGTATTGCTCACTTCTGTAATATGCAGAAAAAGAGAAATTAAACATTTAACAGTAAAAAGATTGTTTTAACTGTTTTGATCAGACAGCTCGTATTTTACAATGAATATTCACTGTGCTAGAACAGTACAGACATTTAATTCATGCACCAGTCGACCGGACGTCCGCCTTTGCCTGGTTGTATAAACATCAATGAATAACATTTCAAAATATTTTTGCCAAGCATATCAATGACCCACGTACTTTGTGAATCAAAACTACGTTTAGTTGTGAGGTCATCCATGCATCCATGCCCAGGAAACTGGGTGGCAATCGGGCATGCGGTCGTGTATTTTGCCCAGGCCGCCAACACATTTAGTGCAGGAAATAAATTTCAGCACTGTAGATATGCAATATAGTAGAATCCAATACAATACGATACAGTACAGTGCAATGCAAAAGAGAATTTAATGAACATGTTATTGTGCCAGTAATAACAATAATACAAAATAGAATCAAATGAACATTCGTTTTTGCGGGTAGACTTGGAATAGAATAGAATTCAATAAAATAAGACTATAATACATTGCACTGCAAAACAATATAAATGAGAGTAAAACGGGCCTTTCTCTCAGCTCCTAGACGCGCAATACATTATAATCCAATACCATATAATACTATTCAATACAATACAATTCAAACAAAGTCAAACAAATGTTTCATTGAGCTGAGCTAGTAGACCTACAGTACAAAACAAAAGAGAAGCAAATGGACACTTCTTTGTGTTAGTAGACACTCAATACATAATAAATGTACTTCAATACAATACAAAACAATTCACTACAATTTAATACAATACAATACTAAGTAAATCCAAACAAATCAACATGGAAAAAAATAAGAATTGCAGTCGGTAGAGGATTGAAGTGATCGAATATAATATAATATATTACAATACAATACGATTCAATACGAAATAATACCAAGTAAATACAACCAAATCAACAATAAAGAAATATAATTGCAGTTGGTAGAGGATTGATATGAATGTTCTGTGTGTTGTGCCGTCCAGTCAGCGTGGTTGTGCGTTGTGCCTGTTGCCCGCTGATAACCCGTGATGGAGCGCTCTGGAGCCTTTCCCTGAACTGACACGACGAATCCCTCTCCCGGGACCCATAACGTCAACTATTGTGGATGGCCCTTCACGTATGAGGGATTTCTATAGTCGCGCTGCAGCGCTATGTGTACAGTACAGACATGTAATTCCTGCACGAGTCGACCGCAGCCTTTCCCTGAACTGACACGACGGATGCCCCTCCTGGGACTCATAACGTCAACTATTGTGGATGGCCCTTCACGTATGAGGGATTTCTATAGCCTATATGTACAGTACAGACATGTAATTCCTGCACGAGTCGACCGGAGCCTTTCCCGGAGCTGACACGACGACGGTTCCCCCTCCTGGGACCCATAACGTCAACTACTAGTATTGTGGATGGGTCTTCACGTGTGAGAGATTTGCTGCAGCGCTATACTCCATATATACAGTACAGGCATTTAATTCCTGCACGAGTCGACCGGACGTCTGCCAGTGCTTTGTAGACACGTCAACGTCAAGTATTGTGGAATGGTCTTTACATATGAGGAAACTCTATGATCGCGCTGTAGCGCTATACTCCATATGTACAGTACAGGCATTTAAATCCTGAACTGGTCGACCGGACGTCTGCCAGTACCTGGTTGTACAAACAACGTCAATAAAAATATGCGCCAAGCACATGAATGACCCATGAAGCCTGCGAATCAAAGCTACGTTCAGTTGTGAGGTTTTCCATGCATCAATGCTAAGGAAACTGGGTGGAAGTTGGGTGTGCGGTCGTGTATTTGCCCGGTTGCCCACGCATTCATTGCAGGAATTTAATGTCGGCACTGTATCATTCGCAACCATCAAAACGGGCCGGTTCCTCGATGGCATTTCTGGGGCTTGTTTATTCCGATAGTAACGGTTGCATTCTGTGTGTTTGTTTGTTTGTTTGCTTATTGTCTGCAAACAGAATTATGAAAACCCAAGACCGGCACCACCACCTTCACAAGCTAGCCAAAAGCATGCAGCAGGTTCGATTTTCTAGATACTAAATCTAAACCGAATTTCCGGAGTGATTGTACTCAGTAGGCAAGCTGTATTACATCACCGGGCCTCAGCTCTGGTCAAACATCATTCCTATAAACCTGAATGTACATAAGGAAACACGGATGTTGATGACCTCGGACACTTTTTCTTGGTTCCTAATTGTCTGACATAAATGTTACCTGTATGTTGTATCCCGAATCATATAGGACGGTCAGCATTTGGATTGTTATGGTATAGAAAGGTCTTATAGCCTTACAGTACAGTACAGACATATAGCGTCAACTAGTGTGGGTCGGTCTTCACGTATGAGGGATTTTGTATAGTCGCGCTGTAGCGCTATACTCCATATGTATAGTACAGACATTTATTTCCTGCATCAGGCGACCGGACGTCTGCTAGTGCCTTGTTGTTCCCAGACCCATTGATAACATGTCAAAATAATAAGCCAAGCACATCTTTGACCCGCGACGTAGATTGCGAACCAAAACCACGTTCCGTTGTGAGGTCGGTGACCTGTGGTCGCATCTATGGCCAGGAAATTGGGTGGCAATCGGGCGTGCGCTCGTGTGTACTATGTCCGGGCTACCCATGTATTTAGTGCATGAACTGAATGTTTGCAATGTAGCCTGCAGTACATATGGCACACCCCTGTCAAACGTTAAGCGAGTACTCCCTCCGCTTGAGTAAAGTACATGGAGAAAGTTATAACCCAGCTAGTCGAGCAGAAAGACGAGCACTTGCGGCCGCCGGATATCTCTCTGCTACAGTAGCAAGTGGTGCTGCGGACTAGACACACTCAATCTCAGCGAGGAGAGCCAAGTGGCAGAATCACCATCAGAATCACTGATTCAGATTGGGTATCAAAAACACTAGAAGATGCCGCAAACATAGCAGTCGATGGTTCGAGATCTGCAACTGATGCTGTTGGAATTTCTTTCAATTGGCAGGGCAAGGTGTCGAAGACTATAGTTTGGGCTGATTGGGAGCTTAGCAATGCAGCTATACCGTGCGCAAAAGCCAGGTGTCTCAGACTATAGTTTGGGCTTATTGGATGGGTGACGAAGCAGGTGTACCGTGTGCAAAAACCAAAGAGGAAATTTGATTATCAAGCGCATTGATTGGGGTTTCACCCCCTAAAGCAACAGTCTGGATGTATCGACGGTTTTCAGTTTGCAGCTTGGCAGATGCCATGGAGGTTTGTGTATGGTTGGTACCAAAGCTACGCAGTGTTTAACCAGGTTGTACCACCGAGTATATGTTCACCTAGCGACGATAATTTGGTGTGCCTAATATCCTTTACCCTCGCAGGAAGTGACGGTTAGAATGCAACTGACCAGCAACGAGGAAACATAGATAAACCAAAACGTATTGGACAAACTAGAATATTACTGCCTCTTTGGCGAGCTTAGCATCCCTTCCTCTTAAAGGTAAAGGTATTCGGTTTATAGTCGTGTATCTACCGAAGCGCTCACACGACCTTCCTCCCCTAGCAGGCCTGTACACACGGAGACCATTTCAATCCCCCGGGGGATATTCCAGAACAACTGGCAGCGTGTAGCGCACAAGCTCTAAGCACTGCCTTATTAGGACATGACAGTAAGAGTACAACTGACAAGCAACAATGAAACATGGGAAAACCAACACGTGCCGTACCATTCGTCTTTAAGACTGTTTTCAGCGAGTGTGATTTCATCTCTGTAACAGCTGTTCTGTGGAACAATGGCATTGCGGAACTTCAGAACAGTGATTTATCATCCTAATCTAACATAGTTTAACTGCAGTGACAGGGAAAACAGTAGTGTCGATCAATGGGATATGGCCACTTGCTCTCAGGCTGAATGTGCGTGAGAGTGATAACTGGCGGAAAAGAAAGCGATATTCCACAAACTAGAAATCATCAACTGCGGGAAAGTGCTTTCAAGTATATTTTCATTTCTCGACAGATTTAGCTTTAAATCTAGGAAGCTGATCCAGGAGTTCACGTGGATGACTGTGGCTTTATTTGGCCAAAATAGAATTAGTGGTTCAAAAATGGTTGTTTTGAACTGATCGGGTTATAGCACATCAATTTGCAGAGATAAAGCAAGTTGTGTTAAAGGAAACACACACACTGTATCCTGCAACAATGAGCAGACTAGTCAGCTTGTCCAAGTGACCAATTTTCACACAAAATTGTTGCTGCACATGTATTATTCTGCGACTAGAAATCGCACCGAATAAACATACTACCACTAGTTACGTGAAGAGAATTTCCGTTTCAATGTTTGGATTGGTGCTCAAACAATACAGAAGCAATGTATTGGTTAGATAGATTCAAGTCCTCTTTTCCATTTTTGCTGTACACCGAAGAGATTATATAGAGTTTTATAAATATATAAAGTTATGTTTGCATTCCGCATATGCATTGCATCGAAACAGTAAACGTTAAACGATCCAACGGAATAGATCGGAGGAGATGCTACGATTGATACCTCAAAACCGCAATACGTGCACATGGCAGTGGTTCACCGAACGGAAATCCTTACCATCGCTGTGTTGCAATGTGATATGACCTGACTAATGCGAGGTTGGACGCAGCTCAGTAGGCACAGCTGAAATTCCATCCTAAAGAAGTTTGTGTTCAATATTCATCGTAACGGTAATTACTATCACGTAACAAAAGACTAAACAATTCAACACTTGGAGGAAATTGCATCCTTGGATTATTTATAAGGAAGGGTATTAAATACAAAAGACGTACAAGAAATTAGCCTTTCATCATAGACTTGATAGACAATGCTAGAGGTAAGTGCTCTCTCTCTCTCTCTCTCTCTCTCTCTCTCTCTCTCTCTCTCTCTCTCTCTCTCTCTCTCTCACACACACACACACACACACACACACACACACACACACATAGTATGAATGGTGCAGAAAAGTGACGATAAAATGCAATTCTATATTCCCATTACCACACTGTAGTAAGTGATTGCGCCCTTAGTGGCAAAATCAAGAGTTATGTTCAATCTTTGGAAAACCTTCAAAACAATTATTTTGTTTAATCTGCAGAAAAGATTTCTCATTTTTCTTTACAATTTTCTTTTCAATGTTTGTTACCAGAGAAATAGAATAAAAGAAGCATTGCCCTTTTACAAATCAGTGTTTATGAAGAAAACGTTTTCATTTTGGTTTGGAACAGATGATAATACCATGCACCGTTATAGTTGTATTATACTGCATGTTTATTGACTGTCCTATGAAGGTAAAATCATACAAATACTTCAAACAGAATATAACATAACACAAACCAAAACTATATATTAAAAATGAAAATCGTGACAAAACAAAATTATAAATACAGGCAAATATATCTTGGGAATAAGAGAAATGATAGGAGAAACAATTAACAATACATTACTTAAGTACATATCAAACTACTAAAATCAGAACAACCGAAAAAGATAAAGAAACATATTATGCAACACCAAGTCTCAATATACCAGATGGGAATGATTATTATTATTTACATTATTTCAAGATCTAAATTTATTAAAAGCGCCCCCTGGTTTCACTATATGTTAGTGATTGGTTGCTAAAAGCCATTTTCCATTGCCTCGTAAAAAAGACACGTTTGCAAGATTTACAATGAGCCCTGAAAGCTGGAGAGCAAGCAGGCCTGAAGATGTGCTCATCAGAACGGATATGATAAGACATATGGCAGGATTCTGGCGAGAGCCCACTGAGGATAGATGGCATCCGCACAGCGGCAAACAATGAGAGATGAGCTTGTGGTGTATTAAATACAATCTCAACTTGTATCGGTTAAGCGGAATGAGATCCGTTCCATGTCTCATCATGTCATTCTAAGACTTACTGTGAGAACAAAATCATTAAACACTTGCCCAATATCTTACCATATGCATCTATGTCTTTATTTAGAATTGTGTAATTTGGCAATATCCATTGAAATATATTGTCTGTGCAGGCTTTTTAGCTATGCTGCAAGTATTTAAGTATAATAACATGTATGCTTTTGCACACTGGGGTCAGTTTATAGAAAGGCATTTAAAGAACAATGTCAGCATATTTGGGCCTCTCGAGATGTATTTGCATTGAGCTAAGTGATAACAAAGTGCCACCTCAGGCAACATTGCACTCACTACGTACATGGACACCAACAGTGCTCAGAGTCATCATGACAGTATATATGCTTTTTGTTTGTTTGCATGTTTCTCTTGTGTTTTTTGTTTGATTTTGATTTTAATTCATTTTTATTTTCGCTTTTTTCATTATCAAATCACAAAGTATAGTTCTCAATAAGGTTCATGGTGTATTCAATCCATATGTTCAACTTAGCATCATCTAGGAATATAAACACTAAATATTGTCCTTTCAAAGCCAGATATAGTCAGCAAAACATTTCATGCTATATCCAGATTCTCTAATAGGTTAAGGCACATGTATCATCTTCTATATATTGTGTCACAAATGGAAAAGGATTGGCAATTTGCGACGAATCAGTCATGTAATGTGTGATCATTAGGCTCCTTCTGCACTGTCCATTAGTGGCTGGCCTTTGGCAAAAGATTCAGATTTCTTAAGCTTGATCAAGATAAATGGTTATTCATATACTATTATTGAATGTATTTTTCATCAGTATTTATTTACTTTCAGCAGGAATATCCATTATGTTGGTTTACGTTCTCCTTTTTCATTATTCTTACTTATTGTCAACTTTCTTAATTAGGTACCTTTGCTGTACTAAAATTACCAATACATGTTCCCCAAACATGTTGTAGCTTAAAACCACACCATAGTTAGATATAAGCTCCAAGCCATGCCCATAACCCTCTCAGATTGAGACACTATCATATACATCTTTTTGCCATCGTTATGCCTTATAATATCACAACTGGGAAGAAATGGCCAATTACCTCAAGCAAAGCATGTAATAAATAATCATTAGGTTTCTCCAAGGGTCTGATTCCTAGCCTGTGGCCAATATAAGCGCCCTCCCAAGAGCCAATGGCATAGGGAGAATGAAGGGAAAAGATATATCGGCCATCATGGTGTAAGTAGCATATAATGATACCGGATGATGATTGGGGATGCCGTAATGAACTCTTCATAATATCGTTATGGAGTCTACACACTGTGGAAATGCCAGTAATGCCTTTCTTCCTGCAAACTGCAGCATGGTCTACTCATTACAAGTATGGCCAATATTGGATCTGAGTCAGCCTCCTCAAGGTATGTGAAAGAGTTGCCATTAACTTTTGGTAACTTAGTGTGTGTGTTTTTTTTGGAGTAGCTGGGGTTCTCCAGAATATTTAGCATAAAGAACTGTGTAGTCACGATTTACCCTTAATATAGTATAAAAGGAAGCAATTCTAATCGGCTTCTTTCTCATCACTATATAAGCTTTAACATGCTTTACATGACGCATATGCGCTTCTTTTTTGTATAAGTTTGATACAGAAGACCCGTTGGTTTGAATCTTTTTCTGTTTCACATGAAAAAGATGACTACTAGTATTTCTTTTGCCCATTCTTATCTGCATTGCACATGATCTGACTGTTGTGACAATAGCTATTTAAATAGAATAAGTTTTGAAAAGTATTTGAAAAAAGGATTATTCAACCCGTCAGGAACTACAACTTTTAGACAGATATCAAATATATATATTTCCTTTGTCGTATTCCTTTAACACTAGTAAATATAAAATGAAACATTTAGTGTATTCAAATTACAAGTAGTCTTTAAACATATTGTATGTGGTCATTCCCATCATGTTTCCTCTAGTTAAAGATAACATAAGGTACAACCTTAGATGAACCTTTGGAGTATATGTACATCATTCTCTTCATCCAAAAATCCCTTCAAGAACACGTCAGCTAGAGGTCCCCTATGATGAAAATCTGTAATTAATGTAGGTAAAGGTACATGTTGAAAGTAAAGATGTAAAGTGTGATGATATGTATTCTGGACCCAGTAGTCACCTACGGCTGTGATAGGGATTGCTGAGAATAGTGTTGGGGTGAACTGGAGCTCTAAATCATCAAAGAAACTGTCTGATACTGTATGGGGTATCATCATTCAAAGCACTGAGGCCAGCTTAGATATATTGGCTTAGCTCTTCCTCATTTTCAAAAGATTATATCATAGTGCAACCTGATGGAAAACACTTTAGAAACCATTCTACTCTTTTCGCCACATTCCTTTCATTTGAAAATGCGTTTTGTGTATGAGGCATCCCTCAATTCACCAGACGTTTGTAAAGCAACCTGGTCAGCCCGCTGATGAGGGTCAAGTGAGCTAGGAGAGAATCTATGCATTGTATCTTTGTATGAATTTTGTCTACCATTTTTCATATTTGTATGCACCTAGTCATAGTATAACATTCATTGCAGATATTGTATATGTACATAGGATAAAGTCATGGTTATACCTTAGCCTTGAATGTAGTGCACCTGCTCCTACAGATAGGAGGTCACCTGTCATATCCTTTATGTTTACCTCATTAGTTATTGCATACAAACATGGGGAGCAAAAATGAGATATATAAACATATAAATGAATGAATAGAAAGATGAATTTAAAAAAAGGTTGATAGTTAAATATATAGATACCGGTAGGTGGATTCTTAATAGATGATAATACGTTTCAAATGCAAATGAAACTTTCCTAGATTAAGTGTTGGGTCTATTCCATTTTCCTTTTTCAAAACTGACCATTCTGACAACGACAATCGCGCAGGCTCTATTTGCTCTCTAGGACAGCTCACTGTACAGACGTTACATTTCCGCGCAATCTGGTACAGTACCATCATAATAGCCTCTCTGTGCAATGAAAATGATAGTTAAGTGTGCCAGTTAGGTTGGGCACCTCATGCTTCCAGGAGTTTAACGATAGAGTTTAAAGACGCAGCACTAGGGCACCTGTGGTACTTAAAGGCCTCTATCGCCCATTAACGATATTAGCTCGTGCTTTGCCTTTAAATACACCGCTTTAAACCTGAGAGGGTGAAACAGTTTATTGCCTTAGAGATCACTTCATTTATTGGTTATTTAGACATTGGCAATCAGACGTATATGAACAAGCATAATAGCAATGGTCTACGTTGCCTGTATCCTTATTCAGATAAGGTTTTTGGTAAACAACGTTTAATGAAGTACATACATACATACATACATAGAGTGAAATACTTGCTGCAATTAATACATGCATGTCATTACTATGTTTAGATATATCTAGAGTCATTAACATGTCTTAACCATCTGGATATTTAAGATGAGATATCTGGCTGATCATAGACTAGCACGCCCCGAAGATGCATGATCATTTTTTACAATAAAGCAATATATCTGCACTGGATGAAGAAACGGATAGTCTTTTAAAAATCCTCTTCAGGTATTAGATTTCAGACAAATCTCGCACATCTGCGTGTGAGAATGAAACTAGATAAACTAATTCAGACTTGCAGCCAATTTTTCCTCTTTTAAGAAGTCCAATTGTTATGCTTTATTGGCAGTCTATCGAATTCAAACATAAAACGCTTTCTCGTGAATCAAGCAAGCTCCTCTTTCTGGCAACGAGTATTGACGCGAGGATCAAGCCAGCCACTTTCCTCCATGTAGTGTGGAATTAGTTTCCATCTCCAGAGGAAACGCTTCGTTGAAGTTTCATGCTCCTGACCATTTCAATTTCTACCAGCACAAATATCCTGACTTTCTATCCAATATTTTAACTCACTCATGCCCGGGGAGATTTTTTATCAATTTGAAAATATGGTCAGATTTTCTCTACAAGAGTTTAATTGCTTAAATGATGATGAACGTGATCATGTTTATAAGACAAAGATATTTTATACTCAATTTTCAGAAGGGATATCATAATTTCCAATGTGGGTTATTTTTGTCAGGTATCCTGGATATTAGGATTAAAAGTGTTAACCAGATGGCATCCAAGTTTGCTTTTAGAGAGGGCTTGGATTGAATGTGATGTGACGTGGTGTTCGTGTTGCTCTCGGGAAAGCCTGAGCCAAACATCAGCAGTGAGTGGTTTTGTTCAGCAGGCAATTACACTCAGAGGTTCCTCTCCTAGTGTAAACGGCCACAGGCAGAGAGAGCACTAAAATTGATCTTTCGAAAGTCGACACAAAATAGGCAGCCAGAGTGCTAAAATTGATCTTTCGAAAGTCAACACAAAATCATGGTCTTTTTTGCGTTGTCTCAATGCCATGATCCATGAAATATTAAATGTAAATATTGAACAATAACTGATTAAATAGCCAGTTCCTGATGAACAAGCTTATTATTAATTTTGTTGGACGGTATTGGAAAATTTTACATGCAGATACGTGAAAACAGATATGAGTTGACTAGAAGCAATCTTCACAGAATAGTCATTGAATTTCTTGGTAAAAATATAAAGAAAAGATTTCTTTTTAATCTGAAGATATTTCACTAATCATCTGTGATCTAAATAAGAATCATAAAACTATCGGATACAGATAAGATCAGAACATTTTAGTTTTTCGTCAAGAATTGATATTTTCTACCTAAAAGTGTGGTGTAGCACCTCAGGCCAAGCTTACATTGGGAAAAAGATAATGAGATTTTACTGGTTATATCAGATTGACAGAGTGTTGACAGTAATACTCCACTATTATGACTAACCTATCATCATACAAAATAAGAGAAGATAAGAAATTGTCTTAAAGGTACTACCCATATTTGGGTAATAGATATATGGCATATTGGAACAAGGTACAGTAAAATTTGATCTACGAGAGACCAAGTGTTACTTGTCTGTTATGATCCAATTTATATATTACTACTTTGAGAAGTTTTCCCCTTTTTACATGTTGTTTATTAAATTAATAGATTATCGTAAAAACAGGTTCTATATTTCGGTTGTAGATTCTGAAAAAAATAAAGGAAATTGATTCATCGTTTATGAATCGTTTTGGTTCATACTTTACCCTGAATAAATCAGGATAGTTACTCAGGCCTGTAACAGAAAGTAATGGGGAGAATATAATTATCTGGTTAAAATACTAAGGTCAGTATATAATATTGTAATTTCATCATGAACTTTCCAGTTAATACATGTAGCACTCTCAATTGTGTTGTATTTGATCATCAGGTAATTTTCGAATACTGTACAAGTACTCTATAAAAGATCGCTTGATGTAATTATTATATAATAAAACATGTTTTATATGGATTTGAAAAAACTGTAGTGCATTGTTTAATATGTTTTCATACTTTTCTAATCATATTCAGCGAATTCATGACATTACAAATTCGTTTCACATTTTAATTGACTGATAAGACTTCTTTTCAGGTTCAAATTTAAGATCCTGGAAAGTTTCTTTTAACTTAGTAATATTTTACTAGGACACAATATGCATCACTGTAATAGCAGAATGCCATGGGCTATTATGATGGCATAGTGTTCCCACCTCACACTGTCTATATTGCTGCAATAGAATAAGGCACTAACTCTGTTAGGAGAGTAATTCTTTGCTATAATACACAAGGGGTGCACATTGATAACCCCGTGATTGTATTTATCGATATTTCATATACTAAATAAAGCAGTGCTGAATAGGCTAATGGGGGAAATGTATGTTCGAGCATATTTTAAATGAGAAATAAATCAGGTATTCCTTTTATCCTTTCACATCATTCTGTACCCTAGCTCTTCATAGCGATTGTATAAAATGAATAAAGCTTTGAAATAGATTACATACTTGGTCGTCGTTGCAGCTTTGTCTAACCGTACATGAACATTATGCATGTACTTTGAATGACATTGTTTTAATAGTTGGACATTCCTTAACCCGCTACACCACAGCGGCCAAAAGCAGCCTGGCTAGCCACAATCAAGCCTCGACAGTGGCAATTAACCGAATTCCTTACCGAAATTCCTGAACACATTTTTGCCTACGAACATTCTTCAAATAGCTAAGGATGTCTTTCTTGTTTAGGAAACACATATTTAACAGAACATCCTTCAGTCTAGCAGATTTTCTCGCCCCTAATTGATAAGCCCAATAAATCAGCCTGACGTTGGCGCTCAATTAGCACGGCAATTAAAGCCATGCGTTTAGACGGCCTACTCAAATTGGATGTCAGCTAATTGTTTTACAAGACTTCAAATGGAAATGCTAAGCTCATTTTCACACTTACACATCTTTATTGGTGCAATTTGCTGGGGAGGCGAGTCAGTTACGGTCTCCCAGGAACATCAATCATGCCTATATTGCAGGCTCCTCCACAGGGAAATAACACAGTGTGGCGGCAATCAAAGCCATGTTCTGTCTTAAAGTGTACTGCCTGAGGAGTAGTCAAGACAGGGTGGTATTTAAATACATCGAGTCATCCTCAGCGCGGATAAAAAAAGGACTGCTTTAATTGATACAAAGCATCACTCGAACAGTATAAAAGAAGTTGTATTCAGAATACCAACCTTTTATTACAGCCTATCAAATATTCTGTATTCGTTATTAAAATTATTCCTTCGTTTTTTAATTTATAATTGAGAGAAATGGCTCTCGTAAGTGATAATACCTCGAAATGCTGTTATAGATATTTTAAGGTATATCTCAAAGACTGAGTCGACCGTTTGTCATGCACGTGCTACGATTTGACGATGATTCAGAAGTGAACAACAACATAATACGCAACCCTTTAAGCGACAGCTATAGGCTGGTAATAACTTTCTATTTGCTTGAGGAGCTGCCCCCATTGCTGAGTCGTCCTACGCATTGCACACCGACTTTATTGTTATGGGTCTGGATTTTTCAATAAAAGGTCACTGCCAACTTCCTTACATACGTCATTCGGTGAAGGGACTGCGTCTACATGAGCCGTCTGAAGCATTTCACACCGACTTTATCTTACGAGTATAACCATTTTCAAAAGTCACTGACAACTTTCTTAGATGCCTCAACCAGTGAAGGGATTGCCTCTGTCGCTAAGCTGTCTTACGCATTGCATACTGGCTTTGTTGTTATGGCTCTGGGTTTTTTTTTCAAACAAGGCACTGACATTTTTTTGCATGCCTCTAAAAGACTGCCGTATCATGCTTTGCACACTGACTATGTTGTTAAGATTCTAACGCTTGTAGATATCATCAATAGAATTTTAACTGCGCCGATCAGAAGAGGCGCCACAAAATATTGCATCGATTATTTACACGATAGACGTTTCATCTGCCTTTAGTGTTGGCCTTTGCGTCGATGCAAACCTGCGCACAGAGCTATTGTGTGTTCGCCCTGAGGTCGACCAATCAAGCTAGTGGGTATCGCGGGGGAGCTGGTCAGTCTGGCTTTAATGGATTTTGGAGCAGACATTAAATCAATGTCTTAAAGGTGCCGTCCTTGCTCCATAGATCTTGCCGATTCAATTAAGTAGTTTTGGATAAGGGGCGTCGGAATACTAAACGCTTCATGAGAATCTATCCAGCGGAAAAGTGTTTGCCGGTACTGGTGCAGGTGCCTAGCGAGGCTTTACTAAGTCGGAGAACTAAGGAGATTAGACCGAAACAAGTGCTTCCCCTCTAAGGAGAGTGTGACAAACTACCAGCTGTTTCTTCCTGGTGAAAATGTAACAAACTACTAAGCATTTAAAAACATGAATCGAGTGAAATACCTTCGACCAGAACACATAGGGACTAGGAAAAATGCGTTCATATTTTATCTTTTCCGGAAAATATACCGTCATAAATCATTGCAACAGACTAATACACTTTTATATTGCCACTACCAGAGCTTGAATCCGCCTTGCGGCTTGTTAAAAGGTTGCCAATGACTTTTAATAACTTTCTATTTATTTCACAAACGCACTGCTGTTTTAAATATTTTTTTTCAAAACAAATACGACATACAATACATGAAGACGTGAACTTATAACATTTTGGTTCCTTGCATTCAAATATAAACAATTATGAAAAGTTACAAACAATAACTTTGACCGGATTGCTTAAACCATCAGCCATCAACAATGAGTCACCATGTAGTTTCAAACATGGCAGGGAAAGTGACGATTAGGAATCAGAAAGCAATTATTTCTTGCCTTTATGCAGTCTACAGGTATTAATGCCAGAATTT
This sequence comes from Maea johnstoni, assembly GCA_963942565.1. Taxonomy (NCBI): domain Eukaryota; kingdom Metazoa; phylum Annelida; class Polychaeta; order Spionida; family Magelonidae; genus Maea; species Maea johnstoni. The sequence goes on along the minus strand of OZ012700.1, from coordinate 3,003,684 downwards.
AGCGAAATTCGCATATAACAAATTAGATGTTCCCCATATTATATTTTGGCCGCAAGTCTATATACTGCGCCGGTAGTTAAAGGTAATTTAAACTGTAGCCCTAAAACATTAAATAATGCCAAGTACCAAACATCCCTTGTTTTACTGGAGGCTTTTTGTGGTTTAGAGGTATTGGTGCCAAAATCTAACGAGATTCACATGTTACAAATTAGATGTTCCACCATACTATATATTTGCCGCTAGTCTATATACTGCGCCGGTAGTTAAAGCGAATTGTAGCCCGTAAACATTAAATGCTGCCAACTTCCAAACATCCCTTGTACCACTGGAGGCTGTGTCTTTTTAAAGCGTAGGCTTTAAGTGGTATCCGCTAGACTAATTGGTTCCGGAGTAGCCCTGATAGTGAATGATTAATTCAGTTAATCCAGTTGCCCAGCGTGTCCTAGAGGTGCTGGACCATAATCACCATATCTCACGGGTCCTCCCTGGTGCCTGGGGTACTGGACGATTATTGTCTCTGGGACTCACAGGTTCATATTGTACATAACGATTAGCTGTGTTACATCATACAGTACGGTGCCTTATGGTGAGACTGGCTATTCTTCGTGCAATATAAAATCGATCTGTTATATGGAATGTTTTAAACATGGATTTTGAACACACTGAAATAAATCGACGAAAATACACGAACACATCTTAGCCAACCAAATCCTGTTTCGACTGTTTTAAGTACAAATGAGGATCTTCATGTGTACATAATCATTGTATTCAAGTTCAAATTGTTTTGTATTGTATTTTATTGACTCACTCATAAAGCAAAAAGGTATACAGTATACAAATACTTATATAGCATAAGAACAAAAGAAACGAACAAAAATAACTGCACTAGCCTATACACCTATAGAATAAATTATAAATTTGGAATTTCTTTTATCGCCTCTTCTACCTGCAATATCATACATAATCATGACTAACTATTTGTTATTAATGAAGGAAATCGAGTTACCAGGGGAACCACCGACTGAGCCAAAGTCACTGACAACCTTCTAACATGCCTGTGACGTTGGTCTGTTCATGGTCATCTGCTGTTAACGCGTCTCTTACAAAATGGTTCTGATCACATGATATTATCACTGAGTTGCGTTCTGGCGTGTTGTGGCCATGCTTATTAAGTGAGATTCGATTTCAGCATTATTCTACAGCATCAAACCTATAAGTCCTTCACTCATGGACACTCTTAGTTCAGTCAGATAAGCCACTGGTCAACGAACATTACATTGATCGTCAAATCCATAACAAAATAAAGCACTTTTTGTATTGGTGCAGTTTTCGGAGACGCTTCTTTAACTATTGGAGCAGAATGCCATAGGAAATATAGGGTTGGTAACAAGCCAATGAGTACAGGTCTTTTATAGTGTCATTTGGTACATGGATAAGTGACAGCGTACAAGTCCTACAGTAAAGATATTTGATTCATGTACCCGATGACCAGTCGCATGCTAGCGACAGCGTTAAGCAGTTGCCAGGTTGCATATATATATATATATATATATATATATATATATATATATATATATATATATATATATATATATATATATATATATATATATATATATATATATATATATGTATATATATATATATATATATATATATGTATATATATATATGTATATATATATATATATATATATATATATATATATATATATATATATATATATATATATATATATATATATATATGTATGTATATTCTTTATTGACTGCAGATGAAAACTACAAAAGTCATATAGACAAAAAGTACAGCATAGGAAAGAAAAAGTGAAATACAAAGGTAAATATTTAGGAGCTGAAAGCATCCTGGTGAACAAATACAGTATATACAGATGTATCTTGCGACTTAACAAGATATCATAGTCCGGGCACGGGTTATAATGTTCATAAGGGGATAGGTCAGAAACGAGATAAAGCAAAAGGGAATTACCCAATACCTTTTCTAAGCCTCAAGTTCTGACCATACATCAGGTTTATGTGTTTGCCTGATATCACCCAAATATTCTCCATTTGTTCGATCGTGTAATTTTCTGCATATCCACCTATCAGTATACTTAAAACATCATTAAGCCTATCGAGTAATAGAGCACCTGTACCATCTATAATCTCACGGATCTCCCTAAACATACTATTTCTTATAGTTCGGCTCACAGTCTAGAGCATTGAGTTTGCATATCTATGGCCTAATCATCTACTTTTTAAAGCTATTTTTAGCTGTGACATCATGAACTTATGGCTTCATATATGCCCGGGCACCCGGTTAGCAATTGACCGTGCAGCTGTGTCAAATGCCCGGTCTTCCCGCACGTTTAGTGCGCAAACTAACTGTCTTCACTGTAGATCAACAAATGACACTTGCTTAAAATTGAATTCAGTAGCTGGTCAGGCTTTGTATATTTGCACACAATTAAAGCATCTGCTTTGAGAGAATCGACGTGCCTTAGCGCTACTATGCAATGAGGGCATCCCCGCTTAATTCTTATCTGGCATCAGTGCCTTGAAAAAACGCATTTAGCCAAGCAATAAGCTTTGGCATTGCTTCTTAACTGAGTACATGCGCTGTGACCATTGTTTGTATGATGCGCTAGACCGCTCAGTTAAAGGACAGCCCCGGCAAAGCCTAACACGACGTGAATACAAGTGCTACAAATTGTGACTAATCAGGTACCGTTTGGATTGCCCAGTACTTGCATGAATTAACTGCATCCATTCACATTCAATTAGTCATTGGTCTCATAAGCACTCCCTATGTAACTTGGCAATTAGCGCTTGCATTTAATTGATTTTGGCCTTTTGTCTCTGCGCGCTCTGGTAGACCGCTGTGCAATGGGGCCATACCCAGCAAAGTGTCATCAGTCCCTAGTCCCAGATTCTGCTTAATAGCTATTATGTCTTCCAGTGAATCGAATTCAGACAAAATGCGCGAAACAACAGAGCTTATTGTTTTTGCACACTCTGGTAGACCGCTGAGCAATGAGGGCTATCCCCAGCAAAGTGTCATTTTGCCCTAGAACTAGATGCTGCTTAATAGCAATCAGGGCTTCCAGTTGATTTCATTTAGTTACTGTATCTCGTCTTTACAACACAATGCGATTAAAAAATTACTCTTGTAAACCGCTAGGCAATGGTGGCCATCCCCAGCAAAGTAGCATTTGGCCCTAGTAGTGTATGCTGCTTGATAGCAATCAATTAATCAAATTCATTTACTATATTCAGTATTTACAACACAATGCGCTTAACAACTGAGCGTATTGTCTTTGCAAACCCTGGTAGACCGCTGTGCAGTGGGGTCAGCCCCAGCAAAGTGGCATTGGGCTCTAGTACCAGAAGCTGCTTGATAGCAATTAGGGCGTCCAGTGAATAAGATCTCGCTACTAGTTTATTTTGTCAAAATCCTTCCGTCTGTATGTATACTACGTGTAGTATAAGTATTAGTTTGTATGTATAATTGTGTATTCCTTCAATACAGTCAAAAAATTATACTATACTATACTTAATTCAATCATAACGCACAATGCGCTATACGACTGTGCAATGGGGTAACCCTCCCGAGGTAGTCATTTGGCTGCAGTACCATTGCTGCAATTATAGCTCAGCAATTAGCGTTTGCGATACCACCTGATTGCGTACCGCTACTCTCAGTTAGTACTGTATTCAGTCTTTACAACACAATGCGCTATACAACTGAGCTATGGGGGAACCCCTCCCGTGGTAGTCATTTGGCTGCAGTACCATTGCTCCATATGTAGCTCAGCAATTAGCGTTTGCGATACAACTGATTGCCTCCCACCTCTCTCAGTTGGTGCTGTATTCAGCGCTATACAACTGAGCGATGGGGGAACCCCTTCGAGGTGATCATTTGGCTGCAGTACCATTTCTGCAATTGTAGCTGAGCAATTAGCGTCTGCGATACCAACTGATTGCCTCCCGCCTCTCTATGGTACTCCGGGGTCCAGGAAAGCGCCAGGCCGCGGTGATGTAGGCCCTGACAGTGTGTCAATAGTGTGGCTGACGGGATTTATAGGGTGTTGGCTAATTTACTGGGCTGTCGGGGGTCGAGGCCCTGCCCCATTCGTTATACACCATCAGTTCTAGACACAGCTACATGAGGTATTCGAACAGTGTGCTCCGCTGAAGGAATCGGTAGTTTAGGCTGATGGCTACATTTGTTTCACACACTGTGGTTACAACGTGAGGGTGTATTTCCTAGCCAGTGTTAGAGATACATGTAGTAGCAGTAGCATTATACACGCAGTAGTGGTATAAGGAGAAGCTCTAATAGCGTGCACATAGGTTTTTTTTATGGAATTTCGATTATCCTCAACCTTTTTGTCATGCTGTGACTCTCTAGACTAGCCGGTTGGGGAGTAGGGGGGAAACCGCATTACTCGGCTAAAACCAACGCCTAACCCACTGACAACTTTCCCACATTTCCCGGCCCGGATTGGAATTTCATGGCTAATTATCTAAGGTACGAAATGTTGGAATAAAATAGTTGGAAAGAGAGAACATATAAAACAAAAGTGCTCTGATGGTATTTTGATGTTGCGAACGACTCCCTGACCAAAGGCTATCAGAGTAAATACCACAGCTAATGATACTGTGCGAATCTTTATGATATTTATCGTATGGCGTGACACAAGCCCTATACATAAATGCTATCTGCATATCAATTGGCATTCGTGGCTAAAGAGGACCATCAGCCCAATGGAGGTTGAATGCAATTTCGCAGATATTAAACCTACTAATGAAGGTTGGGGAAATGCAATCATGGTCCGGGCCTTGCGTGAGAACGATATCCCCTCTCTAACCTTTGTCTACTGGCCCTCCCTATTCATCGGTATTCTAACCGGCACAACCCGATTGATCAGCCGGCCAACCTAGCGTGTGATTCAATTACGTGCGCCTGGAGTGTTTATCATCGCTACATCTGACCAGGGGTTTAAGTTTAAGGGGTAGGGTTAAAAAATAGATTCAGATAAATATCCAGACTATGATGTCTGAAAGGCAGCAAGATTGGTTGTATTTGTATCAAATCCTGGATATTACCAGCAAATACGATGGCGGTGGTGCTTGTATAGTATCAGCTACCACATTGGTACTGAACTAGATATTGCAGTATTAAGATATGGTGATGTGTTACTGTTAAAGGGGGTTCTAGGGTGATTTAGCCTATGATAATGTAAATTTAAATGGGATGTCTTATCCCAATAACACTGATATACTAAGGGTTTGGTAATTTTATTTATCGAAGTAATCGTTTATCTATCTATCTATCTATCTTTATAATATATATATATGTATATATATATATATATATATATATATATATATATATATATATATATATATATATATATATATATATATATATATATATATATATATATAGCCATTCAAAACTCATTACTGTATTTGTCCCATTGATTGGTTAATGTACCTTTAACAATAGTGTATGATTTAGTGAGTAGGAATTTGCCCCTGCCCCCCCCCCCCCCCCCCCCCCCCCACCCCCGCGCACCCTACATACAATGGAATAACCCTATTTAGAATTCCCTGAAGAGGCGACCACCAGCCAAGCTACTTCGTCTCTGTCACCTTACGTGGCGGGACGCGCTGAATAACCAGCTTAGGCAGCCCTGGAGAAGGGGTATTGTAGGGGGCAATTATCGACGAGCATGGGGTGGGATGGAGTGGGAATATTGATTAGCTAGATGTGCTACATGGGGGGGGGGGGGAGGGGTTTAATATCGTCTGGTTAATATCGTACTTATGACAATTGCCTGGCAATAAAACAATATGAGAACTATTTCAGGCAAGGTTTTAGTTTTGTTGGTAATCTGATTATTAGGATTACCCCTTCAGATACGTTGATAAAGATACTATCGTAAGATAGATATCGACGAAAGAAATTAAAGCCTTCATGAATGAACATGTTAAATACATGGAATCCACGAATCACCCCCACCCCCCTAATAAAAACAAAAATAGTAATAATTTTACCTATATTTGCTTAATTTTGTTGGATATTCAGTTCAGGTCCCCACCGCCAGGGGGCCATACTGTATGATTTAGCATTATGTCAAGAATATTCATGGATCGCTTATGTATGGTGTTAAAGACTTTTCCTCGGCTTGTGAGGAACTTGTCTGCGGCTTTAGGGTTTGCCGATATGACCTAATAGCTGTTGAAAATAACGTAAACCAATATATCCCCCTTCCCTGCTGCTTTACAATATATAAAAAGAAAACACAGGGTAGAGTTAATAAATGCGACTCCCCTTGGGTGAGATTTAGGGTAGACGATTTTTCAAGAGGCATCGTAACTCTCAATGGAGACCATGGGGAATAAATTAAATGGGTCCATAAATCTTTCTCAGAGCAGCACTTTGATTTATCCTGCCACAGCCTTTTGAAGTTAGTCGAAAATGTTGTGGTTTTTTTTTATCTATGGCGTATTGACCACTCGTTAAAAGATAGATTAACGCTATTATTCAGAATATCTATTGCACGTAACTGAAAATCAACCATGCCCAATTTTCTTAATGAGATAATTGGTGATACAAACTAGTTTATGCACATTCAATGAAACACATACTTTTGAGAATTCAGCAAAGTTCCAGGGACCAGTCATCATCATGCACTCATATTGCTCATTTCACATTATTTCACTAGTTGCGCTTTACATACTGCTTTTGTATTTAAACGAAACTATCGTTGCCATCAGATTAACCACCATATACAGTTTCTATGCTTATTATTTAGAATGTTATTGCACGTTTATGTGACAACTGTTGTAATCATTAAATACAACATACTAAGAGTGTTGTATTATGAATACCACGTTTACCTAAAGTACAAATTTATTTGTATGTCGAAAATTTTAAACCAATAGATTATGTTCGTCTTCCATTATATTGTTTTATGTATATGTATATAGTTCCCGATTACAAAATACTGATATAAAACTTGTTTAAAAGCTAAAGAATGATTTTGTGCAGTTTAAAGTGTATATATATACCCATATATATTAATAATTTTAGAATAAAGATTTTAAACATGTAATGATATATCTAAGAAGTTAAATAAACAAACATCTAAATCTCATGTTTTCAGACGGACTCATTAACGGTCGTAGTCCATTTGCCCACCGAATCAGAGGTGATGATTGCTAAATAATGACTGACACCAGTCGTCATTCCTTTTCCTTTTCGTGTGGTGTTTAAAGTGTTAAAGCACATTCCCCTTTCGCTTTTATCGCTTTTGAGATCTGACCACTAACGACAACGATTGCTACAGCGAAAACATTTAATTCCTGCACCAGTCAACCACACGTCTTTCAGAGGGTTGTACAAACGTTCAATGATAATATGATTTGGCAATCGGGCGTATGGTCATGTGTATGTCCTGTCCGACCGCGCACTTAGTGCAAGAATTCAATACCGGCTCTGCAAAATCAACATGAACAAAGCTGAACACTTTTGGAAACCCTAGTTTCAGATTTTTTTAACCTTTTTTCTTTCTTTTGAGAACAATGAGAGCTGCTAGTATTTAAATATACTTTAAGGACTGAATCTATGAAAACAGTTGATTGGTCTTTGTATGTATGTGTTGAGACGTCGTAGTCATGTCTTACATTGTCGTGCTGTCCTATCTCTGAGCGAAAGGAAGAGAGTAATACCTACATGTACGTGTCGATAGCAAACCTATTCATATTGCATTTGTTTGGCTGTCACCGCATTTGGTTTTTCTATAAGGAAACGAATAAGACCAATATGGCAATACTTATCATGAACCAAATTCTTCATCCTGAACACACCCATGCAATAAAAGTTTGCCTGACACTCGCATTTCCGCCCCCCCCCCCTCCCCCTCCATTCCTCATGACGTTTTTGTTGTTTCTGTATTTCTTTTTGTCATTTGTTATTTGGTTTTGTTTGTGTGTTAGTCACCCACCACAATTGCAGTCAATAATCGTATTGTTCTGTCAAAGTTAAAGCCATACCAAAGACCCGCATACTGTCCTACCCAAATACCCACAACTCCGGCCATTCAGTCCGAAATTGCAGACTTTTTACTTCATTTCTAAGGCATAGTATTGTGTCCCCATTAAAATGTACATGTCCATTGTGAAACGTAAAGATAACTTAAGTATGACATAATGACTAAGTATATTGTCTCTAGTAGCGTGTTGCAAAATTACATCAATTCCATATTGTAGCATGCTTACAACAGTTAATAGCACGAGATCCTTCGAAAGATTTTAATTAGACGTGGTCATAGGATTTATGATGCGTTCCAATATTTACCATGTGTAAAACAATTAATCATATATAACTATTAAAACCTATCCCTACATAAGTCGATTACCATTTGTAGAATTAATATGCGTTACATTCCTCGCTATTTATTAATGATTTAATCTGCATTAGTCCTTAAATGAAAGTTAAATGCGGAACATTCAATAATATCATGTACCAATGGAAGTTTTATTAATGTTGGAAAAGAGGAGTGAACTGCATAAATCAAATAGAATGAATGGTAAACAGATACTTCTGTGTTTTCGAACAGATTGAAACCATCTGGAAAGTAAATAGGCTAGGTTATCACGAGCCACAAGAAAATTGGTTTACAGTATTGAATATGCTTATGCTTATGCCTTTTCAAATTGTTATGTGGTTCAAGGTTGACAGGATATCCGCCTTGGTTTTAAATACCGCACTCATGCGCATTGCATAGCTTAGATCATAGCGAGGCCTGCATGATATTCCACTCCTAACACACCATTGCTTATGACGTATATGCGCTGCAACTTATGATTTATCATGGGTCTATTAGATGCTTAATTAAGAGATAAATTGAGTTCATAGAATAAAGATAGAAATGGGAAAAGAGAGTGTTCACATTTAAGCTGAATGGCTGGGTCGTTGGCATTTGAAAACTGTTGGGCTTGTTCTATTAAAATTGTCTAAATGACCTCATTCTCAGTACTAACGTCGGAACGGTACACTGAAATATACTTTTAGAATTATACATAAAAAATCAAAGATACAAAAGTTTAAAGTAATGGTATGAAGTTGCTCACAATTCAGGTACCTGATATTATAAGTGTTATCAAGACAACGCCTAGATTCAAATACAAATAGATCATGCCCAGAACTGTACCAAACTATCCAAACAGTGCCCATGTTTATACCAAAATTAGTGTACTTTCCTGCGTTCTCAATATTCTTTTTGACCTGCCTAGATGTTTCAAATACCTGTCTTCTGCTTTTGATCTCTCTGTTGAGCCTTAAACAGCTTTCGTTTGCTTATTCATTTTGACTTTTCCTTCTGATATTTCTTTCTTATGTGTATGTTTTCTTTTATTTAGTACAAATGTGAATAAATTCTATATTCAACACAATTTGATTACAAAATGTTACAAGAAAAGCTTGTCTCCCCGGGGTCAAACTTCCAACAAAAAGGATTGCCCCATTTCGTGCTTGTTAGCAATGCGAATATGATATCCAATTTCCAATTGGTTTTCACATATGCCATTAATAATATTTTCCCATTTATGAATACTAATAGATATTGTTATTCCACATAGGCGGACTATGAGAAGCCATTTATAATCATTAGCATTGCATGCATCGTAATGATAAATATATATTCTATTTTTGTGTTAATGTGAAAATTAATTTAATATTTGTGGGTTACGTTAGTTAATTAAGCACACCATATATTATTCCATAATTAATGCTTTGTAAAAGGTGAATGCCATATATAATTCCATAATAAATGCTTTGTAAAAGGTGAATGCCATTTATCATTCCACAACAAATGGTTTGTAAAAGGTCAGTGTCAAATTGAGTTTAGAAGATATGCATCTTAGGCGACGAAATAAGTATGGCGATATGATAAGGTATGGACTGCCAGTAAAAAACGTAATGCATTTTAAATACTCAGGATTTTCCTAATAGACATTTCCAACAACAGCCTAACAAGTCCGAAATTTCCAATACGGCGTGAGGGGTTGTTTTCGTCAACATACCATCTTGCCATTTATCTTACCGTACGCTATCAAATTGAACGTAGTGAAGAAAATGTGTCCATAGAGAATAACAAGCAATTACGCACTGATCTTGGCCACCAAAAGCTATTAGTTTAATAGCGATCTTCAAAGGAGACTGCTTTGATATTTGTTTATTAGTGCTTCATAGGCAGCGCATAGAAAGACGTGTACAATATGATACATTACTTACCAATGATATATAAACCATCTCTTGAGAATAATAGCTTATGATATCAAAATAGCGCCTTTGACAACATTTGCCCTCATGATAATAAATTGGTCCAACGTTTCACTTCCGGTTTAGGTCTTACTTGTCTAACAGGAAATCCTTCTGCTCCCTTAACCCTTCCTTTCGCTAATCTGGTGCAACAGTACAATGACATAAAACATGAAGACAACCAAATAGTTTATAATTGTCTAACAGGAAATTCTACTGGTTCCTCCGCTCCCCTTACCTTTGGCTGTTCTGGTGCAACATTAAGATGACATAAACATGACGACAACCAAACAGTCTGTAATTGTCACACTTTTAATTTCTCCGCCGTGTCTCACCTCAACACCTGGTCCAATGTTCCACTTCCGGTTAAGGTCGTAATTGTCCACTTCCGGTTAAAGTCGTAATTGTCCACTTCCTGTTAAGGTCGTAATTGTCCACTTCCGGTTAAGGTCGTAATTGTTCAACAGTCAAATTTACCGGCCCTCTTACTCTCATTCTTTCTGGCTACCATGGAGCAACCTTAAAATGACATAGAACATGACGATAACCAACTATTCTTTATTTCCAGGTTTCCTCGGGATCTGAGGCGATGGAGAAGAGTCGGCAGTCGGAGAAGGAGGTGAAGGATCAGAGGAACAAGCAGCAGGAGTGGGAGAAGGAGAAGGCGGAGATCCTGGAGAGCGTCAGTCGACAGGAGAAGATGTGGAAGACAGAGCACTCCTCCATGCAGATGAAGTTTGAAGGGAGACTGAAGGCCGCCACTGAGGAACTCAATCTCCTACAGGCGCAAGTGGAAAGGTAAGAATGAAGATTTAAAGTGGTTAGATATCTTATCAACCTTTATGTGCAATCTATATTGATTTCTTATTAACCTTTAAGGGCAATTTAGTTGATTTCTTATCAACCTTTTAGTGCAATCTATGTTGATTTCTTATAGTCCTTATGGGAAATCTGTGTCGACTTCTTGTAGTCCTTATCGGAAATCTGTGTTGATTTCTTATCATGCGATGTAATATGCAGGGAATGTTATATGTGTATACTTATTTTCCTTTTTATGTGATGATTCATTAAAATTTGAAAAGTATGTTTACATTTAACACATCATACTAGACACATTTATGCGGGTTAGGTGGTAGAAAAGGCTGTGGAAAGAAATAGGTACGAGAATGAAAAATAAATTGAACTACCAGAATAAAGGTGAACATTTTGTAAAAACAAAACCATTGGCCATACATTCGAAAACACAAAATTCTGAAAAACACAAAACGCATCCCATGAATACCCTGCTTACAATGCAATAGTATATGGTATAGTCAGTGTTAAAATTTGACAATGTCTTGGAAGGATTCGGAAGTCCACTGTTGAGATTAGAACAATTGAATAAGGAATTTTATTTTTGTCATACTTTATCCTTTGTGTACTTCACAATTACTTGCTAGTGGAATTACTTCATTGCAAGCATTGAAATTAACGTTTATACTATTTTCTTTATTACTACATTGATATTTCTCAACTTTTCTTGTCTTGGTAACCTACACGATAACTTTCCAGTAAGTCCCTGTAGACGGAAGACTGACATTTGACATATCTTTTCAAAAAAGCAAAAAGAACGCCGAACTCTCACGTGAACGTGATTTGTATTTTTAGGTATCGTCGCGACAACGAGATGCAGCGCGAGATGTTGAACGCGTCCCAGAAGGCCATCACTGAGCTGAAGGTCAGGCATGATATAGAAGTGAGCAACTGGAAACGAGAGAAGCATATCCTCACCAGCAAATCATCCGAGGTGAGAGGCGTCTTATTGGTATAGCAACAAATGATTCGTAGTTTAGTTAATAGGCCGATAGACATACTTGGTAGAGACATTGTTTATTCGGATAAATAAACCATTCGATATATATATATATATATATATATATATATATATATATATATATATATATATATATATATATATATATATATATATATATATATTTATATATATGTTTATGCATGTATACATATACAATATATGTATATGGATATATATGTGTGCGTATATATATATATATATATATATATATATATATATATATATATATATATATATATATATATATATATATATATATGTATATATATATATATATATATATATCCATGCCATGCATACACATATCACATACTTACAACCTCAGACCGTATTTTTTGTTTGTCTTGAAGACACTATCGATCCAGCGCTGTCGCAGATTGCTGGGTTCGTGATAGATAGACAAGGAGAAAAATGATCCAGCTTAATCAGACTTCCAAATTGTGCAGTGAACTTTTCAATCAGGACGATTATCAATTGTCCCATAACTCAAGCGTTAGATGATAAAAGTTGTGCATCGTATGCAGAACACGAAAAAAAAAACATAGTACCAATTTATTCTACCAAGTCAAGAATATGAGTTAATCTTTTCATAATCCGCCTATGTTTTTTGAAGAGTCTATAACTGGTTGTTAGGTTTGTGATGTTTTTTGGCCATTCAAAGCTCAAATTTTAATTATCTATGTAGTCTTAAAATAACTCGCAGTAAAACACTATTCAATATGAAAGTGATCAGTTGCATGACCTTCGATGTATGCTGATATAACGATGCTAGATTATAAACAGCTAGTTGGTCGTAGGGATTGAAAAGGAATGTCTAGATAATGCAATGCCTATATCCCTAGTCACTGGCATCTGTCTCACATGCCTCTTGCTGGATTCAAATCTCAATAGTAGAGAGAGAGAGACCGAGAAATAGGGGGGAAAGAGAGAGAGATAAAGAGGGGGAGAGAGAGAAAGAGAGAGAGAGAGCGTGCAACTAGTTGCAAACATTAGACCACTTAGCTATTGGGGCACACTCTTACGAGCTGAGGAAGCACAGAATACAAATACATCCTATAAAACCCAATTCTTTATACTCCTTTCGGATAGTGAAGAGGTTAAACATGCACATCTTGTTCAATTACACACTTAATTCCATTATCTACAGCCGTGGTTGTAATATAGCGGTAATTGATGAACTGACGGCTTACTGATCCGTTCTGGTAATCACCTTACTTCATTCAATTGCCTCATCTGCATGCCGCCTAATTGATGCTCGGATGCCTGCATATAAACGTCCACTCCATAAACACAGGCCATCGGAACTCTCAACACCAGCAAATAAGAAAGAAGCAAATAATGTATATATGTATATATATATATATATATATATATATATATATATATATATATATATATATATATATATATATATATATATATATAAATATATATATATATATATACAAGCATTTAGTACGGTCAACTATTATGTATTGATGAATGTCCAAGTTCTCACTGTATATCCAATACCACTGTATGGATATAATGCTGAATATAAATTGATCTCCTCCTGAGGCAGGTTCTTATTTATTCCTGGACAACCTGTGCTCTACTTTATCCCATGCGGCGAAATCTATTAAAGGTTTAAGTGCTATTGTCAGTGCAGGCCTTAAGAGTATTGCACAGAAATAAATTGCAATAGCTAGTACACTACTCCTGCCTCGCAGAATTAAAAGTGTAACCTTTAACAGATAAGGACAACTCTTTGGGGTAACGTGAGCGAGTAGTCTTAGCCAAAAAAACAAAATGATTTTAAAAGAGATTTCCGAGTTATCGCTATTGCCATGGCCCTACCGCCATGATGTGCATAATAAACAGGTAAGACTGTAGCTATCGCGTTTTCCCGTTTCTCTTTGCTTAGGTTGAAAACACGAGAAAGGCTCTACAGGATATAGAGAACAAGATGGCTGATCTGCGCGCGCAGCTCAGCGAGGAGCAACGAAAACGAGGCGAGTTGCAGAGTAACTACACCACCAACAAGAGCTCGTGGGAGATAGAACGTGCGGAGATGCAGAGTAAACTCAATCGAGTGAGTACATCTTGGATATCTATGTTCTCAGTTAGTTCATGACGCATACAGTACTCAGGAATATCTCTAATTCTCTCATTTCTTTCCTATTATGCTCATGGCCGAGTTATCTTTTTGGAAAGTACTTGATTCAGAACTGTCGAGCCAGATATTTCAGATATTTCACAAGTGCATGTTGTATTTGAAGTTAATTCAAAATCTAACATAGATACACATGTTTAGGAAACTGTGAGTATGATTTGGCAAGTCCATTAATACTCGCAGTTCCTTATCAGAATTATGTGTTGGATGCTATTGTAAATATTTCCCTGGTACTAATCACTCCGACTCGCCATACACATGAGAAATCAATTAAAGATTAGTCCAACATAAACTTTTGAGTTTTTAGTGTAGCGGTAAATAATTCCATTTTCTAGTATTCTTATATAATGATTGGATGGGTGGATTAACATATTGATATGAAAGGTGTCAAATCGAAAACTTAGAATGTGCAATATATATATATATATATATATATATATATATATATATATATATATATATATATATATATATATATATATATATATATATATATATATGTATATATACATATGTATATATATATATATATATATATATATATATATATATGTATATATATATATATAAATATATATATATATATATATATATATATATATATATATATATATAAATATATATATAGTTATAGTTATAGTTATACCTATATACGATAACTATCTAATGATAATGTGTCACCCAACAAAACAATTCATTCAAACACCCCTAACAGTGTTTCCTATGATGTCTGCAAGTAGAGATGCTAACAGTTGGAAGTAGGCATTAAAGATCATATTTGAATTGGTAATTAGTTTTGTTTTAAAAAAAAAATAGTCATACTTGTAATACATATCAGAATTCACTAGATGTAAAAAATAGATTATATTTTATTCTTTATCTTTAAAATCATTTTAAACAGTTATGAGTATTAAGTATTAGTAATTTTAATTCTAATTAATTCTTTGTTCTACCAGTCTTCAGACGATCAGCCCACTGAGGTATTTACACGTATTCTGGTCATGGCCGTTTAATATTATACCTATTTTATTTAATTAATTAAGCTTCTTATGATTTTATTTGGAATCTTTGAATTTTTGAAATGTTTAAAATGCGTATCAATATTTTACTTTTCTTTTGGAGCATGGACTGCTTTACTTCAAGATTTGTTAAATTTGGTGTTTAGACGTTCCTTTTTGAGATTTTAAGCATTCAATGCATTTTCTGGGAGGCTACTGTGCATGTTAAGCTTACTCATGGCAAGTAATTGTTCTCTTCAATTTCCTGTATAAACAAACTGAGAAAGAATTAAATGATTTAAATATCTCTCATATATATATATATATATATATACATATATATATATATATATATATATATATATATATATATATATATATATATATATATATATATGTATATATATATATATATATATATATATATATATATATATATATATATATATATATATATATATATTTGTATATATATATATATATATATATATATATTTGTATATATATATATATATATATATATATATATATATATATATATATATATATATATATATATATATTATATATATATATATATATATATATATATATATTATTGAGCATTGTAATGAATCGCCTGCTATTCTTCTAACGTTGCATTGCAAAGTGGTTGTTCCCAAATGGCAACGTATCCAATATCGTATTTTCGAAACAGTAAGGGGTTCAATGTGTATTGATTTATCGAGATGATTTAGATGGCGTTAACAACACGTCCAGCTCATGTTTTCACTCGTAAACAGCTATAGAGGATGATGTATATGTCACTTTATGCTGCCAGGCTGCGCATGTGTTAAGCTGATCTTGAATTCCATCACTACTGGAAAAGGCCTTTTACATCTGACTTTTTTCCTGCAAAACTCCTAAATACAGCTGGAATATCCTCTCATGAACCCAGGTCAACCTGTTGAATATCTTTTATTGCTTAACAATTATATGAAAATAACATTAGATCTATATCATTAAAAACGTTTTATTGCTAAACGAGAAACAATTATTATTAGTCTAACTATATTGTCTGCAGCTTGTTTGGTGATATCATTCTATTATTTGTAAACATAGTATTTTGTAAATGAGAATTTACAGTCAATAAATATCATCATCATATAAAAAATAACACTTGAAATAGTAAAAACAAGTATTACAGCCTGCCATCGCTTTCAATGTGGGGTTTACTTACTAATTTATTCCAATTCAATGCCGACTGATTAACGTTACATATTCTCCAACAAACAGTATGATTGTTTGTTATTTTCGCTATAATCCAACCATTCATTCAATTGAAAATATAATTATGTTATCATTTTTATGGCGACTATTCGATTTGTTATTACATTTATTTCTTATAATACATTCAAGTATAGATGTACATGTCACGTATGGCACTTTTTACAGAGCAGGGAATGGCGGGCAATTTCCCCCACGTAAGGGGGTAGGGACCCCCCTCCCTATTAAAATAAATCACTGGGTTCATTGGAGTCAACCAGCACTAAACACTAGCTGGTCACGATGATTCCTTAAATAGCAAAAGAGGTGATAGAGAACGAACATTTAATTCAATTCCATTGCTAAGTTACCGATATCAGACAGGCGATATGTCCTTAATTAAGTACCTATATGCAGGAATTCTCATGAGTAGTTTAATTGATTATTGCTGACCCTGCTTACAGTGAGACATACCTTCCATTGACTAGGATACCGACCATAGAACTCAATTGCATTATTCAATTTTATGCTAGACACTCCACTTGTGGAATTGATTATGGTGAAGCCTTTATATAGTGGTGTTATTACGTATGCACATTGCACATTGTATTCGATGGGGCTTCCCCATGGTAGAAGGGTCTAGAGTGTTTCGCACCGAGTATTCCCTGTGTCTCATATGTTGCCAATGTTTAGGTTGGGATACCGCTGGAGTATTTTACAATGAAACCGTCGCGATCGCTGACGCGTTTTTTCTGCCATATTGGGGTCAAGTCGTGACTAACCAGCTGTAAGAAGTAGAGGAACCCGAGGTACTCGACGAACCCCCCCCCCCCCCCCCCTAACGCCAAGTCGCTGGCAACCTTCTCACATGCCGTGGTTGGTTTAAGACTGCAACTCATCAGAGTTCACCGATTGATTTCACCATTAAACATGGACTTACCACGATTAAGTCTGAAATTAGAATTAAATTAAAGTAGAATTAGAATCAAATTAAAAGTGACGATAAAAAGGTCCGTTTGGGTCAATCCAACCACTCATTTATAGCGATCAAGCTGGCCACCTTTGAAGACGTTAACAATTTTCATAAAAGCCCAAATATCAATCATAAATTTAATTCCACACACATGGTGAATTTTAATCTACTAGAAATTCCTCTTCACAACTTTAAAATCAATATTCAATTTTAAATCTTTGCACGCATGATATAGCTTTAATATCGCCCGCGCTTATTGCTAAACATGATAGATGGTTCTGTACAATGCAGTATCAATGGAGGCTATACGTCAACCTGTACACTATGCAAATTACTTCTCTCGTCGCCGTGAATGACAATCAGTCAAGACGATGATGTGCTAATTGTATTGCCGGATTGGCTGTCAATTCAATCCTGTACGCTCTGCATATGTATTCTCATAGTCTAATGATAACAACCTTGAGAAAAAAGACTCTCCAAATAGTCTTCTATTTAAAAGTGTTAGACCTATAACCAAAACGTCGACTTTGGTCATGTATTTCTAAAGGATTTGCTATATTATTGTTCTGATAAGATACAGAAAACATCGACTCCCTAGGAGTCGGCTACCTCAGATGTTTACGTGTCCCAGGCACAAGCACTGGTCCTAAAGCATTCCTAACTAAAATATAACTGGGATTTTACCTCCGACACCTTTGCTTGGTCCCCATTAGACCGAGGTATGCGAGGTCTTTTGTAGTTCATGTGTGTTTGAACACACGTCAGTCCCAGTTGAAAATGAGTTAAATGAATTAATAGAAAAATGCTGACACGGTGTTCGTTCTTACCGATTAATACTTACAATATTTTGTTTCATTTCATAAATATAAAATACATAATTAATCATGAAGTAACGCATGTAATCATGAGATGAGGCATGCCTGTGATTAAATTAGTGTTTTTTCAAACCGATGAATCCCCAAAAATATATCTCAGTAGAGTAGAAAATAAATGAAACCATGTGTCTGATAATCATGTGATGCTTACCTTTTATAACATATTGTGTTTTCTAAACGATGAATCCCTATAATAAGTTTTGTCAGAATGGAAACTACATGCAAGCCAACCTCACCAAATTGATGAATATGTATACCCACCGTAATGCATAAAAGACAATGTGTCATTTCTATTTGGTGTTGACTTTCTAACTCTGATAATTACATCAACCGAGTTAGATCAGCCAATCCTAGAGTCGTGTTCGTATAAGTAACCCATATAAGGGGAGATGGAAACATCCTTTCCAATGGCTGATCGGATTTGTACCGCTATAACGTGAACGAAATTAAACGCACACTGGTAAATGATTTGCGTCAAGGAGACCAATTCTCAGCAGATGTTGCCTTTGGATAATGGGTTTTTATGGTAGTTCAGGAAACAGAACAAGTTTACCGTTTAGTGGGGTTACGAGAATAGAATGAATTTTAGGTTGATATAGTACTATTTATGTGAACGCGACCCTGGACGTTTTTTTTTCTATCAGATAAGAGAACCATTTCTGAACTCACTTAAGTGTATGCAACATTGTATTAACCCATTGATACTTGAATTCCTCCAGAGATTAACGTCTGGATCGTTGATACTTTTGCCAATAACTTTGGAAATGAGTATAATTTTACAAAATATTTGAAGGAGGGCTAATTAACATGTGTATTTCAAATATTTTTCCAACTAAGCGTTTTCTTGGAGGATTTCATCAAAGTTGTCAGGCTGCTTTCGGCTGCTGTGAGCATCAATGGGTTAAAGTCTGCCGTGTCACGCAAACGGAAATAATATCACAGCTGGGTGCACTGAGGCAAAAGGAGGTAAACGGGAATCGAACCTGCATCTTCTAGTTATTGCCAACGACAACGATTTGATGACGATAGTGATGATAACAAAGTTGGGGTGAGGACAGATGATGATGATGGTGATGATGATGATGATGATGATGATGGTAGTGACGAAGTACGCACCCTTCAACTTACCGTTTTTTCCAGATCTATGCAGATTTTCGTCGACTATCAATATGTCACTCGGCTACCGTATTAATGGCATATTTTGTTGTTAAGAGGTACTTATGCTCAGCCAAACGTGAAATCTTCCTATTTCATTGATTGTGTATGCATGGCAGCTTTGTTCGACCCATGTTCCAATAAATCTGAACTCTGGCGCTGTGTAAGGGTTACCTAAAACAGCAGGCCAAATAGTAAACAAATCCCCTATCATTTAATACAGGGAATGCATTTTTTATGCAAACCCTGTCTTTTCCTTCCATATTGTCCTACATTTTATTGGATTTATTGTGCAAATCTTCGTTTCCAAAATGTATACCAATACAATTTTTCACAAGAACAAAGATTTACAAATTTGCTATAAATATAGAGAGTACAACAAAGAAGAAGGGATTACTACAATAACCTCACAATTAAGTTCTCCTTCCATAAAGTGAGTAGTTTTTGTACAGCCCCTGTATCCTCTTTCCTAAAGCTTAAGACTTACAGTATGGGCTGAATGATCGATAGCATGATAAGGGAAAGTGTTAGTTATTATAACTACTAGGAATCATATTTAGTATTACTTCCACAATGAGGCAGAGATACCCTTGAAGTGAATGGCCATTTCCAGTGGGCGTTGAAAACGGTTTTTGGATTCGTATATTGGTAAGGTGACCCCATTTAAAATTACCCAACAGCGAACATAGAATGACGATAGACTTAACATTGACATTAAACAGAATAAAATGTGAAAAATAGTTAAAGGAATATAAGTGCAAAAGAGATTAGCTCTCTCTCTCTCTCTCTCTCTCTCTCTCTCTCTCTCTCTCTCTCTCTCTCTCTCTCTCTCTCTCTCTCTCTCTCTCTCTCTCTCTCTCTCTCTCTCTCTCACTCCTCTCTCTCTCTCTCTCTCTCTCTCTCTCTCTCTCTCTCTCTCTCTCTCTCTCTCTCTCTCTCTCTCTCACTCTCTCTCTCTCTCTCTCTCTCTCTCTCTCTCTCTCTCTCTCTCTCTCTCTCTCTCTCTCTCTCTCTCTCTCTCTCTCTCATACACACACACACAACCACACCTCGTACGTACGTATAGATACATACCTACGTAGTACATACCTACGTAATTACTTAATTATATATATATATATATATATATATATATATATATATATATATATGTGTAAATGTGTGTGTGTGTAATCATACACACACGAGTTCGCCTTTGTGTGCAAAATGCATATATATGTTCATTTCTTTATTGTAGCTTGAAGAGGCGAATACAGCCGGTCGATTCACTCGCCCGAGTGGCCGCATGTCCCGCATGGACTCAGCGCTGGAGAAGGAGAGACAGGAACACAAGCGCCTCCTGACGGAGACTCACAGCCTCGCTCTCGATCTGCAGGAGAAGCTCAACGAGAGCGAGGAAAAACGAGAACGGGAGAAACGAGAGTTGATGGTCATGATGGATAGTCGCTCGCAGGAATGGAATAAACAAAAGAAAGCAATTGAGGAGAAAGCTGGCAAGGTTAGTGTGTGCAGAATCACACATATATATATATGTATATATATATATATATATATATATATATATATATATATATATATATATATATATATATATATATATATATATATATATATATATATATATATATATATATGTATATATTTATATATATACATATGTTTTTTTTGTTTGTTTTTTAGATTCCACATATATAAATAGTTGCGTAAATTTTATATCGGGTTTTCAAATTAAACTCATTGGCAAATAAAACATTCAGATATGTTTCGTATACAAGTCCAGGACTTGTGCTAACCTCTGTTCCTTAATACAATCTAATGTACCATGAAGTCCAGGGATCCACCATGGCTTAGTGGTTACGACGTCAATAAGCGGGTTGGCAAGGTGTATAAATGTTTGGTGTAGTAGATGGCTGCCTATGGTGCTTCTCCAACTGAAGACCTTTTGAAACTATTTGAAAAGAGAAGGGAATTTCTTTCCACTTCTGGGGTCTGATTACCTTGTGATATGACCTAAGCTCTAAAGCTGTTTGAAAGCGATGTAAGGAAACAATTCCTAACTTCCTTTGTCAAGACGTCTCTCAGCAAATAGCCATATTGTACTGTATTGTATCTTTATTGACTGTTGTGAACTACCAAAATATATAATACAAAAGAATACAAAATCAATGATCAATCCAATAGAAATAGATTATCATCAATATCAATTTAGATATTTTTATTTTCACATCTATATATAAACAAATATGATGTAAGACCAAAGTGGAAAGGGTAATAAAGCGACGATTTCAACCCACTCTACTCCGTACCCACCGTTAGATCCACCTATAATTAGCGTATTATTATTCCCTCTGTTGTTTTTTTCAAGCTTGAGGAAAAGGCCCGGATGTTGAGTTCAGTTCAACTCGCATTAACGGAGGTGCAGGAGCGGCTGAAACGAGACCGCGAGAATTGGCGCACAGACAGAGAGGCCCTGAAGCAGCGTCTGGAGGAGTCCAGGAACAGACACAGGGAGAGCAAGCAGAAAATGACTGAGATTTTCATAGAGGTACGCTAAATGTATATATATATATATATATATATATATATATATATATATATATATATATATATATATATATATATATATATATATATATATATATATATATATATATATATATATATATATATATATATATATATATATATATATATATATATATATATGTATATATATATATATATATATATATATATATATATATATATATATATATATATATATATATATATATATATATATATATATGCTGATATGTACGTCCACATGTATACCATATATATACATACTTGCATGCGTGCAACCTGAAATACATAAACATGCATGCATGCTTGCATACATACGTACATATGTACATCCATCCATACCTACATACATACATGCAATCATGCAAATATGTATGTACGTACATACTTCCATAATACATACATACATATATACTTCCTTACTTTAATACACATTGAAATAAATGTTTTGGTTTGTGCATTAGTACATGTTGCATTTTGCAACCATCCAATAACATAATGAGTATGTTCATCCTAGTAAACATTGATCGTCTTAACATTATATTTTTAGCTGTCAAGGTTTAAGTTGAGACTGCTAGTTGCTCATAAGCTGACTCAAAGCATTGGAATATAAAAGATCAAAAGATGTCGCTTTCAAATAACTATGCTTTACTTGGACATTATTTGGAATTTCGTTTTTCGTCACATTTATGCCAATTGTGGCTAATTCGTGACTAGCCAGTTGTTAATAGTGGAGGAAACCGGAGCACCCGGTAAAACCACCGCCTAAACCCAAATCACTGGCGACTTTCTCACATACTTGGACATTATACCTGACGTATTCTTGAACCCTGTTTTACCACGTAATTACATACTTCTTTTGTTTTGATAGGTGAAAAAACTGAAGGAAATGACACCAAAGCCAGAGCAGTACAAGAACATCAAGAAGACAGCGAAAGACACCAAAGCCTTGCAGCTCTCTCTGGATGAGGTATGCTACAGTCGAGACATTTATTTCCTGCACCAGTCAACTGGACGTCTGTCAGTGACCGGTTATACAAACGTTCATTGATAGCATGTTGAGAAAAATATCCAAGCACATTAATGACTGATGTAGATAGGTATCAAAGCTACGTTCAGCTGTGGCAATATGAGCCAGAAAACTTGGCTACATTCCGGCGCGAGGTCATGTGTTATACCTGGTCTGCCCATGCATTGAGTGCAGAAATTAAATGCCAACACTGTAAGCTAGTTTGGTTGTTGCAATAATCATCCAAATTGGCTTTAAGAGAATGGAAATATTCACGTTTTGTATTCATTTTGCCGAAATAGTCCAAATAAAATCACTCAGGGACGATCAAATTCGGATGTAGGAATGAAGTGTTTCTATAAACCAAAACTTAAATGTGACGAAGTAGTGCTTTTGGTTCAAAAATGTGTTTTTTGCCGAATATTTTTTTGATTACATTCAGATGGTTTCTAAATACAATTGATTTGTTTCTATTATTCACTATTCAAATGTATCCTAGACCGCTCAATCATCAGGGCAGTCCCCCAGCTGCCGCATTATCTGTTGAATTATCATTGTCTCTATTTCTCAAATATAGTAGTGCAACTCCTCTTTTTTCAAGTGTTTTGAATCAATATGATAGATTATATGCTACAATTTAATCATTTGTAAATTGACTTCAACTCTTAGTTTATTGCATGCATTTTCCTGTACAATCATAGCAATATTTGCATTGTTTTATTATTGCTGTAATTTTTTTTAATGTTCCTCATTTACATATCGAAACAGCAAATATTTGTCCATAGCCCTATATTTATGAATAGTATATCAAAATTCCTATTCCTAGCTATATATGAAAGAATCAAAGCTAGTTGTCATCGGTGTTGAAATTCCAAAACAGTAACTGCTAGGTTGTCACGATGTAACAATAAGCTAAACAATTCTCATTCAGTTTCGCACAATATACGGGCATGCAGCCATAGTTTCATGTATGTTTTTGAATTTTAATATATTCTCATGCCGTAAACACCCTCATGTGAATCTATTATTTTCTCTATTGCAGACATACGTGCGCCATCTTTCATCGGTAAGACCCAAATAAGAGCATTGCATCATAGGCAATGGCGAACGCATTAATTCATAAATGCTCACAGAGGCAGTCTGGCAATTTTGATAAAATCTTGACGGAGGATTGTTTGATAAAACACTACTACCAACTTTTCTTCAAATAGTTTGTTAAATCATTCAGAATTCCCAAGTTACTGTCAAAAGTGTTAAAGATCCAGCCGACTATATTTAGAAAAGCATTAAGTATTTATGGGATAATTTACAGTAGTAAGTCTATCGAAATAAAATCTATAAGTCATATCTGTAATACATATTGGTTTTGTAAGAATTATTATAAGAGAATCAGATTGTATATTTTGCTTGAATTACATTAATATAGTAAAACATCAATTACATTTATTGAAATAACTTTCTATGTTGATTTTGAAATAATTCTCCATGGGAAATCAGTTAAATGTTTTTCAACATGTATTAAGGAGTGAAAAGCACCATCCATTGAGAAGCAAAAATTAATTCTCAATCATTGTCCAAACCTAAATGAATTTCTTTTTTCTATATAATCCTAGGCTCTAGAACAAATCACCAAGGTAACAGAGGAGGTATGTGCTACTAAGGAGGTGCCAGAGGTCTCCTCACCTCCTCCTCTTCGCCGGTAAGAACTCCTATTTTTTTATATTTCTTTAAATATACAGCTAACCTGTCCATAGCTTTTAAATTTTATCAGAACTCCCGCATAATTAGAAATGTTTGAATTATCTGTTATTGATATTGCTTTGAAACCTTTGGTAAATGTTTATTCGTTTTTGAGAAATGGGGTGTAGTAATTTACTTCGTTTGTCAAAGCACACACCCAAATTGATATTTTAGTACCTTTTAATACGATTGTGATATACAGTCTGCAGTAGGAAATATTCAGTGCATATGCAAATTACCTTTTTCTGTATTTCAGTGTAAATTGAAATCAATCGGGATGTATTGTGACTTACGAAGTTTACAAATGTGAGCTGCACACTACAATTGTAGATGACTTGGTTGAAACTTACAGATGTATTATCAGCATAGTAAAACATCTTATTGTGGACAGGTCTGAGATGTGAACACCTATTTTGAACACAATTTCCAGGTACCATGTGTACCTGTGACATTATGAAAAGACCTCTGAGATGTGAGCACCCCTCATGTAGCGCTTAACCCTATAGCCTTATGGTTCCAAGGTGTTCACATCTTGAGGTTTCATTGTACTTCACTGAAATGTCGCTGTAATACAATATCTGTCTTCTCCTTCAGGAGTTACTCCACGTCGCTCCTGGAACTAGACAAAGAGGAACACTTCCAACAGGATAAACCCAAGAGCCCACGTCCGCCATTACGGCGCGTCCTCACGACAACCGAAGAAGACCCGCAACCCGTGAGGCTCTCAACCAAACCAGTATTCACTACGATTGCCAGACCCCAGACTGGCAAGTCTATGCAAGCCCCTCCTGTGGGCCCCGCAATGGAACCCCTTATTGTGCCTTCCGCCCTCACAACACCCCTGGAACTAGCCATGCCAAAAACGGCGGGAATTTCAACGACTTTGTCACGATCGTCTGCGCACATCTCTGGCACGCGCAGTGCGGCCACGTCACGTTCGGCATCACCGGAGAAACGCGCATACCGCATTGCCCATTATTCCCCTATAAGGAAAAACTCCCCCTATCCCAGTCCGCCGCCTAGCATGATCGTGACCCCAAAACGGTGCTTGTCGGTGGAACGTGAGGGGCCATCGTTAACACAGGAGGATATTTCTAGAGTGTACGAAAAACTGGCCAAGGATGTAGGGGAGGAGGAACTGAACGAGAGGAAAGTGGAGAGGGGTTCCACACCAAAACTGACGCAGCGGTCTTCTCGGTCGTCAACCAAGACGCTGAGGAAAAGTTACTCCGTAGATAGTCCGCCGGAAGAGCCGGTCTGGCAGCCCGGTTCTCACACACAGTTACAAAGCCAGGGTGACTATTCCACGTCAGTCTCACAGAGCCATGAGGCATTCTATGGTGTGACCCTTCGTCCCGCCACCAGGCACCCGGACGATGGCCCAAGGTCGGACACAGGTCACGTGACCGACTGGGAAACAACGCCGAGACGAGAGTTCAAAAGCGAGGCAATGCGACAACGCTTTTACGAAGACTATCCGATGAAAATACCGGCATTCGCTCAATCTAGGGAGTCGAAAGGGAAAAATGGTTCAATCGCAGATTTAGCCTCGAAGTTTGAATCTGGCAAATCTTCCAAAAAGGACCAAAAAGACACTAAACCTAAAAAGCCAACACAGCTGGATATCAGACCAGAAACGTCATCATCCCAACTATCTGTGGAGGCCCAAAGGTCAAGGTCAACCACGCCGACAAAAAGCGCAAAAAGTACTTTTTCTAAATATATGCCAAAGGAGGTAAAAAAGAAACTGTTTGGTCGATCTAGGAGTCTTGATCGCTCTATAAGCGTGGATAGAGGTGGTGTGCAGTCGTCCATTAAGAAGATAGGAGTATCTGTCATGCCCCCCGCAGCGCCATCTACATTCAAACCTCCAGATATACAGGTAAGCATGTGAGAAAGTTGACAGTTACTTTGGGGTTGGTCAGTAGTTTTCCCCCGTCAGTACAGTTACAGCCACCGTGTATAACTTGCTTTCATAATTTAGCTTCAATGTGCCAGAAAAGTGATGAATGACGAAATTTGGAATACACGTACATGTAGTACGTACATCAATCTTTAGGTATGTTCAAAGTATGATTTTTGACCAGTTCAAAACTACATCTTACAGAAATTTTAAAATAACTTGAAAACACAGCAAAACTTTTGAAAATGCTTAATCTTAGATGAGTCACGTCCCAAGTTTCGAAAACGTATGTATGCTTCGGATGCAACTTTAAAGTTAATGGCTAAGCAATGGTAGTCAGTAGTACTAAATACAGGAGGTTGCTGACTCTATGTTCAAAACCGTCTATGGTTGCGGCAAGCATCATTACATTACAGCATAACCCACAATCTGAGACGAATATATAACAGGTACTCGTCACCAGCAGACCTGATCGCTGGACCTTGGGTAAGGATCACAACAGGAGATTCACTGATATACCCCACTTACAGTCGTACAAAATAGTGATTTATCAATCGGTACAAAATATTGTTACAAGTACTGTTTTGAATAATTTGCAGCCTCAAGCAAAATCCAAACGACGTTGGTGGTTCAAGAAATCTTCCAGTTTAGACGAGCCGCCATCTTATGACGTTGGCGGGAAAACCAGTATGACGTCACCCATCACCGAAGCGTCTTCCTCGAGCTACACAACCAGCAGCAGTAGCGCTACCTCCCCCACAGTCTCCGTGGGGCGAGACGTCAGCGACTCCAGCATTTCCAGCAAACTCTCCCGGCATGCATCGGGAACGAGCGTGCTGAGCGGTTCCGCTTCCGCTTCCAGC
>OZ012700.1:2928518-2973518 GCA_963942565.1 Maea johnstoni | reverse complement strand
TATAATATGAATATATATATATATATATATATATATATATATATATATATATATATATATATATATATATATATATATATATATATATATATATATATATACATATATATATATATATATATATATATATAAATATATATATATACATATATATATATATGTATATATATATATATATATATATATATATATATATATATATATATATATATATATATATATATATATATATATATATATATATATATATATTTATTCATGCGTCGTATTTTAAAATGATTCCATTGTTTTCAGGATCTGGAATCCATCTCTATTCCTTCATTGACTCCGAAGTTTCCTCGACCGCAGTCTCCGCCGGATAGACGTCCTCCGTCTAAATGGCAGCAGCAGAAATCCTCCGTCAAGTGGACGGACCAGGAGCCCATCATCCTCACGGCCGAGATCACGCCCCTGCGAGAGTGGAACTTCAGCGAGACTACAGTGTGACTAGCCTCCTGACACCTTACTCAATAAATTTTGTTATAAATTTATCGTGTATGTATTAGTTAACTGAAAAGTACATGTATGTGTTTGTATGAAATCTTTTGTAACGAAAGTTACAGTCAATAAATACATACATAATCCATTTCACCTGAGGTGCACACATGGTCTGTCGATTATAATCATGAATCATTAAGTGAATCATTAAATGATTACTTTTTTTTGGAAATGAATATTATCAGAATGAGATTTTTTGCCAAAACATTTATAGATTTAATATGTCTCAAATTATCTTTTATATGAAGATCATTCTGTTTGTATGAGGCACTGTGTGCAGTCCAGGCATGATACGGATACATGAGACAGGGTTATAACGAAAATTATTATTATTACATGGTAGTTCTTCTTAAGTGATTCACTCTTCTGCATACCAAATAATCTAAGTCTGTATCAAGGGCTCCATATCGATATCCTGAAAAAAACTATTGGGATATTTTGACAGAGCAATGAAGTTGTCATAAACTGTCTAGCACCGTTCAGTGCATTTAATTCCATTTGGTATGACAAGGGTTTAGGGGAAAAAACTAGTTCCATATTTCACCACCAGGGCCGGAGTTCAGTCTTCCAGTCAAGGACAACTTACACGTGGAGTTGCATTGAAACAATCAAGGTTGCTCATCTAGTGAAACATATCTATATGGCTATCCCTTTTATTCAGGCCAGGAACTGTTAAAATAATACTTTACCCCATTTACATCTGGAGTATACGTGTGATCTTATAACTTCGAAAAAGTATCATAATGGAAATACGTGGATGGCATGATTCCAAAATAATTAGACAGGATCATACCTTTTTATCAGAATATGTGCACTTGTGCCGGTCTATGAGTAGACGAAGTATATGTAAATGGGTTAAGAATAGCTACCATGGTATTTATGGGTATGATGACTGCTTTGTATGCACATTGGGTTCCGTCTTTGAGTCGTCCCTGCACTGTATATAATTCACGATTAACACATTTTAATTTCACGAAAAAGACACAATTTAAAGTTACGTGAAATCCACTTTATTCAACGCACCAGGCTTAGGACTGTAGAGGTTGCTTGGTTATTTTTAAACGTGTGTTTTCACGAAACTTTAGTCAAAATGAGTCACATCAGAAAAAAAGCTAGGGTAAGTGTATATTTGAGAATGTGTTTAATTTTCACAATTCAATTGTGAAATAAAAAGTTTGCAATGCTGTGGTTATAGACAAAGATATATCTTGGTTGATTTATAACTCCATTAACAATGGAGTGTGTGAACATGGTTATTGTTCAGTAGTGGTTGGAAAAATGGCGTATCCAGGCAACCGGGACGAGAGTTACGCCCGATAGTCTCGTTTCGTTTCTCCTCCTCTCCTTATTAGTAGCACATCGGCTAGTTCCACATCACCATGTGTCTTAGAGTGTTGGATCGGAAAGGACTATTTTCGAGTTTTAGTTGATGGTACTCCCTGCGCTTCTAAGATGGTCTGACTATTTTGTTGATATTTCTCTTATCAGAACATCATTATGGTGATATAGAAAGGAGATATGGAAATCAGAGCACAGTTGATAATTGTCCTTTAACCGCTTTGTGAATTTCGCTTTATTTCAAACTTATTTCTAAGAAATTTTAAAATCTAGACGAAATTAGTTGCTAAGTGTTTTTGCTTTTAAGGTGGTATTTGACAAAGTTTACGAAATGGCCTCTAGTTAGATAGTAGGTATTTAAACTAGAAGAATCAGGTCAAGAAGACGTTTTCAAATTTCCAATTACAATGATTCTTCTTTTTCTTAAAGACCTAGAATGCTCATGGATAGGTGGCTCGTATAGAACGATATATGTAAAAGGATGAAAAGATAACTTTTTTGTCTTGAGCTAAGGATGATTAAAATTTGTTATCATAAGCAGATCTACTTGTTAAATGTTGGTACCTTAAAACACTTTTTTCAAGTTAAACAGCAGTTGAGCAACAGCGCCATCTATCGCCAGGAATATGCACTACATGGCATCGACTGTGAAGGCAAAAGCACATCGATTTTCAGCGCAAGAATTACTTTTCAATGACAACTATAAATGTTACGTCAAACGGATAGAAGAAT
The DNA here is from genome assembly GCA_963942565.1 of Maea johnstoni. Lineage (NCBI taxonomy): Eukaryota > Metazoa > Annelida > Polychaeta > Spionida > Magelonidae > Maea > Maea johnstoni. The sequence continues at coordinate 2,970,911 of OZ012700.1, read as the reverse complement.
TAGTCGTCCCAAAATTCGGTGTTTCTTGCAAAAGAGAACGCCTGCCACACGTTGATATGGTAACTATCACGTGTTCGATAATACCAAATGTATTACAATCTACGCTCAATTTACTATTTGTTTAAGTCATCAGTTTGGGCGACCAGTTTGATCGACCATTTTTTGGCGACGAGCGAGGGAGCACCATCGTGCTGCATGGATCCACGCTGTTTGCATCTGACATGGAAGAACAATAAAAACGGCCATCCCCCAGCCCAGGGGGTGCTACAGTTCGCCTCCCCGACCCTGGGGGAAAGCTAGCCGTGAACGGATCTGGGCGGATGGAAACTTTTTTTTTCGTCTCTCAGATCCACCTGATATTGACTCATAACTATACTCAGAATATACATATTTTTTCAGTATTTTTGAGAAGCTTTTTTGTTTACGGATTGTATGACAATCAAGCACATACTGTATAACTGGTTAATTTGGCGTGGTTTTTAATTTGGCGTTTTTTTGGCGAATGCCCATCAACGCCAAATTTAAGATCGCATAAAATATGTCTACATAAAGATGGCGTTGTTCTGACTGCTCTAGACGCCAAACTAAATACAGGGAAAATACTTTTTTGTAAAAAAAAACGCCAATTTAAGTACACGCCAAATTAACCAGTTATACAGTACTACTTATCGCGTGATATTTATGCACCAGTCTTAAGTTTGCAATAACCTTTTTGGATGAGAGCACCTGACATACTTGAGTGATGAGAAATCTGTGAACCGGGCACTATTTGTTTCCGCTTGCTTTAGCTCTGAGTCTTATGCCTGTCATTTGGAATATGCATTACATAAAACAATCCAAAGACTTCATTCAGAAGACGCATACTAGTATCTGATTTTCGCAGCCTTTATGCTAATTCTTAAGTAGTAGTTGAATTGAGTGTTAATTATAGTGCATAATCATTTTATCATTATTTGTTCTCAATGAATATGGTATTTTAGTAATTAACTATGCAGTTAATTTGGCACTGTTTTCTTAGCATAATTAGCATAATTGAGTATATTCAGTTGATAACCTGACTTCTTGTAACATTCCAAATGATCGGTTGATGAATTCATGAATTTCAATGTAATTCTCAGTAGCTAAAAGTTGCGTTACCTCTGCATCCAATATAAGCCGGGAAATCGGCGAAAAGGTGAAAGTGGAATTCGGATAGTCCCGGGGTTGTATCTATTTATAAACCTCATGATCAGGTTTGATTTTAGGCTAGTTAGAAACTTATTTATTCTTATTTGAGAAATGTACATATTCCTCGACAACTTTAGTGCAATGTTTGAGTAGTGTGAAAAGGAAGGGTTTAAAAGTGCTATTTATTGTTACGTATTCTTTGAGAGGGAGTTAATTTATGTTGATTCATTTATATTGCATCTCGGTTATCATAGTTCTTAAGTGTCTACAGATTGCAAATATCCTATGAACATGTTTGCGCATGTGATACTGCAGTATTTGGTACCATTAGTGGGGAATGAGTATTCAATGTTTCTATTCAAACTCACTTATCCTTAATTACGTGTAATTGCCAATTATGGGACAAACGGTTTATGCAGTCAAGAAATATCACAATAACAAATAAAGTATAATATAGGTTTTCAGGCATTCATAATAGACAATTGGACTTGATCGATGGGCCAGTTTTTCGGGTTTGATCATGAAATATTATTTAAAGTTTTCTACCAGAGATTGTTACTGTACCATCCTTGGAATAAAATGAAAAATAAGCATTTTGGTCAGAGTTACAACCAATGATAAATCAATCATATGTTAAATCAGAGATCTCCCTGGTTAAATTACCATAGGTTATGGTTTAGACACATGTTGTTGATGTTTAAAGGTATCTGCCTAATATTTCAAACAAATGTTGAACATAAAAGAATGGTCATCATCTTTATCATTTTTGTATCTATAACTAATTCCCGTTTTTGGGAGCCACAAAAAGCCCACCTATGTTGTTGATACACGTTTCTTTTCCAAGAGACCATCTTTTTGATTATCTTATTTTAGCATATTTGTGAAGATATTTGAAAGAGAAATGTCGATCAGACCAACACCCTCAGATATGCAGGGCAATGTAATATTCTTTTATATTTGAAATACATGCATATCAAAGAACCGACAATTTTAAATGGTGTATAATCTCAACATGTTGGATTTCACCGCGACTGATCCCTACCATTGCGAATAACACTATTCTAGTTGAATGATCATTTAGAACATTTGGTTTGTGTTTTAAGTAGGGACTCGTAGATATATAGGGATGCATTTCTGTTGCAAACGCATTTGGTATTAAAAAAAAACATCCAGCTTTTAACTCTGTACTGTGAAACCGCTTGGAAAATACGGCAGGGTATAATTGGGTGACTTGATGGATAACCTTTGTTTGATTGCCAATAAAATGAATTATCTTTACCAACCATTGTTTTGACTCGTATTTTGATGCCCCGCATTACCGTTTTAGCACCAACACAAATAATCTAGCTGTTAGACCTTCATGTATGTTTATTGACTGCAATATTTCTATTATAAAAGCGTACTCATAATAGTGTTAGATGCAATAAAGTATATAACAAAAAAGGTTAGATCTACACAGAGAATAATATAAGTACATGTATAAAGAGTATTCTATGTGTTGAAAAATAAAATGCTAAGGTACGGTGACAGTATATACAGACTTGCTTCACAATCTTGGAGTTACATACATATACGGTATCAAAATAAATAAATAATAGTATGTGTTTAAACATAAAGATTAAAAGATACCTGCAGCACACTCATCGGCGTACAGTGAAAGACGAATATATTTGTACAATTGAATCAAAAGTGCAAGTAATTATAGATTCAGTTTTGGTAGACCACCATGAAATTGAGTTGATAATATGTATATTGATTAAAACCAGCATTATATCTAAATAATTGCTAAACATCTGGCCAGCCACAGCGACATAAAGTGGACCCTTTATAATCATAAATACATATAGCGATGCCATAGAGTTTAAATCGATATAACCATCACAAGATATACAAATCTGGCCAGCATTGAGGGTTTTTGAGGGTTTTCCCCGTAGAAATTGACGCCTGGATTTCCAATACCTTTGACAATAACTTTAGAACTGCGGATGATTTTACAAAATATTCGAAGGAGATTTGTTCCTAGTATTCTTATTAACATTTCTACTTCAAATATTTTCTCAACTTTGCTATCCACTGAAAGCCTTCACTGAACTTGTCAGACAGCTTTTGGTCGCTATTACATACAAATGTTCTCACACCTCTGAGCACACTATACCAAAACAACTCTTACCTGTGTGAAGTATTGTACCACAGTTGCTTGCCTTTCTCCAATGAGAGGCCTCGAAAAGTGTAAGGTTATAGGACTTGTAGCATGGCCTGCTCCCTTCATCCAATCACAGGCCTCGGAAAGTGTGTTCTTATTTCCTGAAGAACACGGTTAGCTGTCTTTGTCTCACCCACAAAGAGATGTTCACTGACCACGTAGTAGATAAACCATGTTTGAAAGGAGTTGATGCCACATAACCACAAGTCTATTGTTTCGAGGCGCTAGCCGAGAACAATAGACGAGTGGGTAGGTGGCATCAACTCCGAGCAAACATGGTTTATCTGACTTAAGCCCCTCTCACACAAGACCATGAAGTCTACACGACTGTACAAGAAGTTGGGGTTTTCCACTCCGTGTAGACTTCGCAGAGGTTTGTGTAGGCTTCACGATAGAACAGGTACACTTCCTGAAACTTTGTGTTCACTTCGGGATAAACCTTGTTCACTTCATGTCCACGCTGAAATCTTTTGGCTGTTTAAAAATTTCCATGAAGTCCACATGAAGTTTGACCTAGATATACATCGTGTCAACTTCATGTTAACTTCATGTACACTTCGCGGAATACTGGTTGACTACTTGTTGACATCGTGCTACTTCGTGTTCACTTCATATCCAAATTCAAACACGAAGTGAACGTGAAGCCAACCCGAAGTACCATGAAGTACTGCGAAGCCAACACGTAGTCAACCAGTAGATCATGTGACGCTCAACATCCAACCAGAATGAGCTAATTGAGGAGAATGAAGCATTCAAATTCTGTCTGTATTTCAACTACCAAAGACTCATTTAGCGTATCAATTATGTACACGCTTTAACGTCTCTAATATTCATAATAGATCGACTTTGGTCCGATAAAACCACATCGGAGACAATACTAGATAAAACATAAAACATGTACATGATTCATTGGTTTAAGTCTGGCCGTGACAATCGCCTTATCACGCGAGAAATCCACTCCGGTGAATTCACCGGACAGATGACAGATGTAATATGCAGATGTAAAACAGTAATTATGAATGTTGATTAAAGATGGTGTTATGTTATCGAACAGTATAAAAATATATTGGTTAATGTTTTAAAAAAATATTCCTTAATTATTGTTTATGTTATACTAATATAATATTTTGTATTATATAACATTATTTGCATTTATCATTTTACTAATGTTTTCCCTGTGGTTATTGAACATTTTTTCAATTGAAACCTCACTCAAGCGATAATAGGTATTGCTATTGTTATTGCTACACATATCTACTTACTTTTGCTATCAAGCTATTTATGACATAAATATTTTCATAACTATTGTACAAATGTTACGTAGAAAATATTATTTTTAAGGGATAATTATCAGTATTACATACTGTATACCTGGTATTTCTACAGGCATTTAATTTTTGCTTATTCTGTACTGGCCATGATAGCCCCAAAATAACATTCTTCAAATAAATATCCTGATTTGTTTATGCTTTGTTTGAGTGCTTAAATGCGTGAATTTTAAGTAGCGCAAATACCCTTTAGCACTCCAAATTAAAGCCGTATACAGTATGAGTGAAATGGCTACATAAATATGACTACGCAAATCAGGGCTAATGCCTTGCAGTAATTTCATGTTGTGTCCATGATCACTTCTGGTTAACTTCCCAGTAGCATCGCGTTATCTTCTGGTTGAGTCATGTTTGGTCTGGTTGTCTTCTTGATAGTTCATATAGGTTCATGTGCACTTCACATTCACTTCGTGCTATATACGTGTTGTGTTCATGTATAGACGTATTCAATCTTGTTGGCTTTGTGTTGTCTATGTGTACGCTTCTAGTCTAGCGGCCAAACCCCGTAGGGGCTCTAAATAAGGAGTTTGTTGCACCCCCCTGTAAGTAAAAGTTTGACACTGTGGGATGATAGGTACATATATGTACTTCAAGAAAATACTTTGTCGCGGGCCTGCGTCATGGTCAGTAAGGAGATACTGGACATCAAACTGACCACTCTCTGGATAAATGCTTTGCTATTATGAGGAGCAAGGGGATAAGTAAATCATGCAAAGATCTTGATAGGAGTGGTCAAATCTATAATGTGACCTCTCATTTTGAAGCCCACATATTTCTCTTTAAGATGGCATAAACTTTGTTGTCCCTGGTGACCTTGGTCCAAAGGTCAAGGTCATGAAATCATATTCTTTTATGAAATTGGCATGGCAGGAATAAAATGGATGAAAAAAGTTTTTTTATATACTACTAAAGTTTCTGAATATTCATTCTAGGTGTTTGTTTGTGTACAAGAATATCTTATCAATAGAATTTACATGTACAATAAACATTTATTTGTCAAATTAACCTTTGGTGCACTATTGACCATAGGAGTAAAGTTAAAATGGCGAAGCTAGTTCAATATGTACACTGCTTAACACAGTCAATTCTGCTGTGCGTGAGTGATTATTAATCAGTTAGGTATTTCGGTCAGTGTAGATGATGTTAAGTTGGCATGAAATATGTTGTCCCTGGTGACCTTGGTCCAAAGGTCAAGGTCATGAAATCAGAAATTCGTAAATAATTTGGCATGCTTGGATGAAATCAATACCGAAACTTCTTATTTTGATAAGTACACTTTCTGATTTTTAATTCTAGGTGTTCATTTATGTACAACTGTATAACAGAAATAGAACTGACATGTTTTATAAACAATTAATTGTGTTTTTGACCATTTGTCAACTCTAAACTCAGGGGCCTGTTCAAATTTGTTGCACTTACAAAATGCTTACCAAAGCCAATCCATCTGTTATATACTATGATGATGTTCAGTCATGTCCAATTCCATGTAACCTTGAACCAGATGATTCGTGACCTTCAGCCAAAGGTCAAGGGCACAGACAAAAACAGTTATTAGGATGTATAACTGGGAAAAATCTTTGCTACTGGGCCTGAAATATGCCATTTTCTTAAATTTGAGTTTAAATTAATGTCCAGGGACAAAAATGAAAATTCTTTTGGTAGAATGGTAAACAGCAATATGTAGCTAAAACCTTACTAGGCTTTAAGGATGACTATAGTCTTGAAACCCTACTCATCTGAGTCCTCGTCACTGGACACACTGTCACTTTCATCTGAATCGTCACCAGTATTGACACACTGGTCCACATCTCCACCACACAGACAAGCAGGTGTGCATTTCAATCCACGCTGTGCACACTTGCACTGTCTTTTTGCACATTTGGAGGTTTTGCATCGACAGGTGGTAAGCTCTACAACCTCCTTTGGTGCAGATTCTTGAGTCATCAGTTCTGGAAGCAACCCGTCTTCTGTTCCAATCCATCCATGTCCACCAGGGGGTGGAATATCAGGTTTTGCTACCAGTGCAGATTTCCACACGACACACTGATAATTGCATCGTTTAACATGCTGAGTAAGGCTGTCTCTGCATGGTGGCAAACCCTCATTCTGCTTGGCATGCTTGCAGAATAGATTATACCTTACTTTGTTGATATCCGTAGTAACAGGGTCTGATTGGTATAGCTGACAGACAAAGTTTCCACATACTTTCATCACCTCTTGTGGGATCTGCAAGGAATCACCAAAACTGCGCAGACTCTGATATCTTTCTTGGTTTCCTCTTAGGACATCTAGTCCCTTTTTCTTCCCTTTGCCCTTGAAACAGCTGGTACTGTCACAACCAGTCAGGGCGTGGTATGGAAGAAGGAGGGTACACAGGTCAGCACCTATCTTTTGCCCTATGCTGTGCAAGGGAATGTAGCGAGTCGATTGCTTGGTCCCAGTCTTGAACCAAATGTTGATATCAAATTGACCTGAGAAGTGGATTCCCAGGATAAAAACATCTGTATCAGGAGACCATATAATGGCAGTGTTGATCCCGAACCTCGTACATGCATCATGGATATGAAGCATGAGTCTAGTATCAGCCTCTTCCTGGCTTGAATATAGGTCATACAGTTCTTTAACACTGTCTTTGGACAAAGCTATGACTCGCTCATGATCAACAAATCCTCCTGAGAGCACGAGGGTCTGGGAGGAGTCAAGCTTACATGGCATTGAGGTCTCCCATTCACTGAAGACAAAGGCATTTAAGTTATCTTTGTTCTTTGGGTTGGCAAGGTAAGCCTTCATATCTCTGGGAAGGACCTGGTCTATAGAATAAATGCACACTTCTGGTGAATTGGCTGTATGGCCTCTGCGTTTCCGCTCTCCTGCCTTAATGGACAAGGTACTGTCATATCGGTCTGATACCACTTGGACAATGTTGCCCTCCAGAAAGCCAAGCCTGATAAACTTTTCAAGACCAGCCAAGAGATCTCCAAATGTGCTGATCACTGCTCTGGACGACAATGTCTGTACACAGGCCATGTGGTCAATAAAGACTGCAGTTTGGGTTGTTGCCCCTACTGATGTAGCAAATGCACTTTTCAGTGCAAAAGATATTGGAGGTGAAGCCTTAGAAGAACATGTCCGTACACGACTGAACTCTAATTCCATACCACTAACCGACATAATCAAGAAACAGAAGCTTTTGACATTCTCTAGCATAGCTAAGCAAGAATTAAGAAAAAAGACACAGCCAAAGCAAAATCCCAATCCCTACAGAGTGATTACAAACTGTTCAGCCGATTGGCAGTTATTTCAAAAGACAGGCACGTGGATCTTGAGAAGCTGTTTGCCTATGAGCAATTTCCAATGTAGATGGCTCTCATGAAAACAAACAAAGCTCAGACGCTGAGGCAATTAGAGGAGGAAGCTAGCGCATCTCTGGATGTTGACACTTTCAAGGAGGTTGTCACAAATAGAACCCAAACTGCAGTCTTTATTGACCACATGGCCTGTGTACAGAAACTGTCGTCCAGAGCAGTGATCAGCACATTTGGAGATCTCTTGGCTGGTCTTGAAAAGTTTATCAGGCTTGGCTTTCTGGAGGGCAACATTGTCCAAGTGGTATCAGACAGATATGACAGTACCTTGTCCATTAAGGCAGGAGAGCGGAAACGCAGAGGCCATACAGCCAATTTACCAGAAGTGTGCATTTATTCTAAAGACCAGGTCCTTCCCAGAGATATGAAGGCTTACCTTGCCAACCCAAAGAACAAAGATAACTTAAATGCCTTTGTCTTCAGTGAATGGGAGACCGCAATGCCATGTAAGCTTGACTCCTCCCAGACCCTCGTGCTCTCAGGAGGATTTGTTGATCATGAACGAGTCATAGCTTTGTCCAAAGACAGTGTTAAAGAACTGTATGACCTATATTCAAGCCAGGAAGAGGCTGATACTAGACTCATGCTTCATATCCATGATGCATGTACCAGGTTCGGGATCAACACTGCCATTATATGGTCTCCTGATACAGATGTTTTTATCCTGGGAATCCACTTCCCAGGTCAATTTGATATCAACATTTGGTTCAAGACTGGGACCAAGCAATCGACTCGCTACATTCCCTTGCACAGCATAGGGCAAAAGATAGGTGCTGACCTGTGTACCCTCCTTCTTCCATACCACGCCCTGACTGGTTGTGACAGTACCAGCTGTTTCAAGGGCAAAGGGAAGAAAAAGGGACTAGATGTCCTAAGAGGAAACCAAGAAAGATATCAGAGTCTGGGCAGTCTTGGTGATTCCTTGCAGATCCCACAAGAGGTGATGAAAGTATGTGGAAACTTTGTCTGTCAGCTATACCAATCAGACCCTGTTACTACGGATAAAAACAAAGTAAGGTATAATCTATTCTGCAAACATGCCAAGCAGAATGAGGGTTTGCCACCATGCAGAGACATCCTTACTCAGCATGTTAAACGATGCAATTATCAGTGTGTCATGTGGAAATCTGCACTGGTAGCAAAACCTGATATTCCACCCCCTGGTGGACATGGATGGATTGGAACAGAAGACAGGTTGCTTCCAGAACTAATGACTCAAGAATCTGCAATAAAGGAGGTTGTAGAGCTTACCACCTGTCGATGCAAAACCTTCAAATGTGCAAAAAGGCAGTGCAAGTGGGCACAGCGTGGATTGAAATGCACACCTGCTTGTCTGTGTGGTGGAGATGTGGACCCGTGTGTCAATACTGGTGACGATTCAGATGAAAGTGACAGTGTGTCCAGTGACGAGGACTCAGATGAGTAGGGTTCCAAGACTATAGTCATCCTTAAAGCCTAGTAAGGTTTTAACTACATATTGCTGTTTACCATTCTACCAAAAGAATTTTCATTTTTGTCCCTGGACATTAATTTAAACTCAAATTTAAGAAAATGGCATATTTCAGGCCCAGCAGCAAAGATTTTTCCCAGTTATACAACCTAATAACTGTTTTTTTCTGTGACCTTGACCTTTGACTGAAGGTCACGAATCATCTGGTTCAAGGTTACATGGAATTGGACATGACTGAACATCATCATAGTATATAACAGATGGATTGGCTTTGGTAAGCATTTTGTAAGTGCAACAAATTTGAACAGGCCCCTAAGTTTAGAGTTGACAAATGGTCAAAAACACAATTAATTGTTTATAAAACATGTCAGTTCTATTTCTGTTATACAGCTGTACATAAATGAACACCTAGAATTAAAAATCAGAAAGTTTACTTATCAAAATAAGAAGTTTCTGTATTGATTTCATCCAAGCATGCCAATTTATTTACAAATTTCTGATTTCATGACCTTGACCTTTGGACCAAGGTCACCAGGGACAACATATTTCATGCCAACTTAACATCATCTACACTGACCGAAATACCTAACTGATTAATAATCACTCACGCACAGCAGAATTGACTGTGTTAAGCAGTGTACATATTGAACTAGCTTCGCCATTTTAACTGTACTCCTATGGTCAATAGTGCACCAAAGGTTAATTTGACAAATAAATGTTTATTGTACATGTAAATTCTATTGATAAGATATTCTTGTACATAAACAAACACCTAGAATGAATATTCAGAAACTTTAGTAGTATATAAAAAAAACTTTTTTCATCCATTTCATTCCTGCCATGCCATTTTCATAAAAAAAATATGATTTCGTGACCTTGACCTTTGGACCAAGGTCACCAGGGACAACAAAGTTTATGCCATCTTAAAGAGAAATATGTGGGCTTTAAAATGAGGGGTCACATTATAGATTTGACCACTCCTATCAAGATCTGTGCATGATTTACTTATCCCCTTGCTCCTCATAATAGCAAAGCATTTATCCAGAGAGTGGTCGGTTTGATGTCCAGTATCTCCTTACTGACCATGACGCAGGCCCGCGACAAAGTATTTTCTTGAAGTACATATATGTACCTATCAGTCTACAGTTCAAACTTTTACTTACAGGGGGGTGCAACAGAATACAAAATTTTGGGTTTTGGCCGCTAGCCTATTCGTGTTGTATGGTCGAGTGGCTACAAAACCTCAAAATTTTCGCGAAGTCTACATGAAGTGGAAGTCAGCACCTTCGTGTACAGTCGTGTAGACTTCATGCTCTTGTGTGAGAGGGGCTTTATACCATGGGTTGGTGCCCTCAGACAATCATAATCCGAGAAACAAAGCCTGCATTAATCAAGCAGCTATTGTGTTACATGTCCGAGTCCTGTACACATCTTGTGCTCCCCACTTTTTCTACTCGAATCCTGTCATTCACCTGGCTGGCACAGGTATGAGTAGTACTGGTTATTGGAGATCATGAACTTTAGCTATAGGAGGTATAAGATATGGCCCGATGACTCTCATTCAACTAAGGGGGATATGTGAGTAAGTGCATTACTTATGTGTTAGCCATTATAAATCCCCTTCCCTACAAGTTAATAATGGCTTCCAACTAATGCCCCTGTTTTGTACATGCCACTTCATGTTTAGTACCTAAATATCAATGACAGAAAGTCTCTAAAAGCCTCTATTCCTAAATGTATTCTATATAAGTTAATCGGTCAGCTAAGATGAATTCATAATACATGTGTTCATTTGTATAAAAAACTAATTAAAATCTTTTGCAAGAATTTCATTTTATGAGTAATTTGCAAAAGATTTGAGTGGCCAGATTTGAATAATCACAACCCTCTTTCATAAAAAATCAAAGATGTAGTTGAACTTGTCTCCCAGGTGGAATAAAGGTAAAAGGCAAGGATTAATTTACTGACAAGTGTTCTGGACGATTTGATGTTTTGATATCTCTACATCTCAAAGTGTATAAAACAAATGTAGCAAAGTTTTCTTAATCATTAACTTCATCTTCCTACACTCATAAAGCATTCGCTGAAATTATAGAGTATTGCTACTATTAACTGCAGTTATATATGAAGGCTGGAAAGTGCCCTGAACTTCAACCCAAAGTAAATGATATAACAGTAGTACCTGCTAAATTACGGACTCCTGTGCATTTGTAAATATTGAGCATGTAAAATGAGAATCAAGTAAATCAATTTATGTGTTCTCTGTTATGTTTCCTTTAAATCATTCTATTTTACCCTTTTAAGTTGACCCCTCTATGTTCTGTCCAGTGGACAGTGGTCGCCATTGGTTGCCCATTTGTTTCTGAGGAGAACAAAGGGTGTCATTTGTTTGTGCAGCTCATAGTTTAACTGCTGACCACAAGCCCAGACCACAAGAGTAGAGCAGGTTATGTGAAATAACCACTCACTTTCGAGGCTTCTGATTGGCTGATGGCACTTGCCCATGGTATAAAGAGGCTTTGCCCTCTGTAGGAGTGGAGCCCCTGTGGTCAGTGGACACCTACCTGTGGGTGAAACAAAAGCAGGTGAACCGTGGTCACTCGGGAAAGCACACTTGCGGAGATACCTTATATATATATATATATATATATATATATATATATATATATATATATATATATATATATATATATATATATATATATATATATATATATATATATATGTATATATATATGAGAGAGAGATACCTTTATTCGAATTCTGCACTGAAAATCAACATCATTTTAAATCTGTGCGTCTCTGATGTGATAAGACACTACAGGGAAGGCCGTAGAGCAGGGTATTCTGTTGGATATTTACAAAAGCCGAAATAAAGACATCTAAACATGAATCTACCATGAGGTATGATGTGTACCCCCACACACTGCTCACCCGAATGTCCTACCCTCTCCATTGCCAGAGCGCTAAACTATGTGTCTTATTAACGTCAGATAATCGAGAGGAATCTGCATGACTTCCCATCCCTTATCCTTCACTATTCCTTTCCTGTACTTCCTGTGTTCTGGAGCCTACCCTTCTCTCGGCCTGAGATTGCCTGAAGGAAGCTGGTCATGCTACAAGTCAGAAAGAACTACTCGGGACCTGTAGTTTATGGACCACCCTCGGTTCCCCACTCGTGCTGCGCACTCGTGCGGAAACTTAGGTTTTCCCCCATAACCCACGGCCTCTCGTGTTCTTTCTATTACATAGACTACGAAGAAGGTGTGGTGTATGTTATGTACCCGAGGTGTTAGGAGGCGAAGCCGAATAACCCCAAATGTATCACAGGCGTTGACATACGGATATATGATACGGTATAAAACGTTGCATATTGCTTTCAAGTGTGGGTTAGGAATACAAAGCTACATGTTGAACAACCGACTTCATAATCACAAGCGTATCGCAAGCACTCCGCACGCATTTATACATACGGACTCTCTAGACTAGAGGGAAGTCATTTTGAATGCATTAAGAACAATCTCATTTGTTTTCAGGGACTGCCACCAGTCTTCTTGTTTTGTTCCTCTTTAACCCTAATAGTTCTAAACGGTCGTGTACGTTATAACGGATGAATGCGATCGCTCAAAAGAGAAGTCACAACAACGCAAATAACGTGAACGTTCTCGTTTGCCAAATTGAACGTAGCCCTGACCGTTACTCATTTGACTTGAACGCATCGCACAGTGCAGTTCGCTGAGGCTGCCCAATTGTCGACAGAATCGTCTGCCATGTATTCCTTATCAGGACGGAGAGGTTTCGCTGAAAAGGTAGGAAGAATCTCACGGGATATGTGTTGTGCCATTTATGATGTTGCTCGCCCAATACACTTTTACTTTACATCATTTTAACCGATTAATGCTTAAGAGTTTCTCCAGAGAAATGGTCGTCTGGATTTCCTATACTTTTGACAATAACCTCAGAACGGCGGATGATTTTACAAAATATTGGAAGCAGATTTGTTCCTAGTATTCTTATTAATATTTCTACTTCAAATATTTTCTCAACTTTGCTATCCATTGAAAGCCTTCACTGAAAATGTCAGACTGCTTTTGGTCGCTGTGGGCATCAATGGGTCAATCTAGGTTCGCTGTACAAGACAACAAAGAGTCGCATGAGTGCCTGGTTTTTAGGCAAGGAGGGATCTTTGTTCGGATTTTTCCTTTATCGATATAAAAACAACGAAATCGATGGTAAAATCCTGATAATTATACCTTCTACAATTTGCAATATTGAACCCGTGTCACAGATTTGAATAAAATGGAGATAAATTCGAATGATGTGGGCCGTGATTTTTAGAGTGTGTTTATGGTTGACCTAAATTCGAACTCTCTGATCCAGTATTGGTTCAATAAGCTACGAAAAAAAAAACGATGCCTTTCAGATAAACAGCGCCATTTCCTGCCATGAGAACCGACCAGGGCATGTGGGAAAGTTGCCAGTGACCTGGGGTAAGGCGGTGATTTTCACCGGGTGCTCTGGCTTCCTCCACCACTTACAACTGGCTAGTCACGAAATAGCCACAATATGGCAGAAAAAAATGAAGAAAAATCAAAGGTATCATTGCCATGAGAACTCTTTTTAAAGCAGGTTCCTAGCAAGAATCTCCTGGTGCGCATAATATAATGGTCGCTTCTAATTGAAGCAGGAAACATCGCGAATAAAAAAGAGGCTCAGCCATAAACGTTAAGCCTGGTAGAAATTGATTGCGAAAAGAAAGAGGCGATATCATAAAGTTAAAAAATCGCGTAAAAAATCGCGAACAGAAATTAAAGAGGCGATATCATCAAGACTGGTAGAAATCGCGAACAAAAAGGTACGCGAAAATAAAGTGGTTTACGGTCTAGTATTACTGCTCTCCATGTTTTACCTCTGCACATGGTCTGCCGCTCGTATCCTACCTGTGGCATGTGAGATTAACTGATTGATTGATGTTATATAGGTATAAAAAGTGCATGTACAATACAAGGTAAAACAATATAAGATAGTTGTCATTTGACTTGGACCATCGTTTGTCCGCATGCGCAGTTTGACGTCCCTATGCCTTACTAGCTATGAAGGATAGTATTCCAAAGGCTGTAGGCAAAAGTAGCAATACCCTGAATTTATTTCATGCTGTTTGTCCTTTGGGTTACGCGGTGGTTTTCGCCGGGTACTCAGATTTCGTCCACCAGTTTAAACTGGCTAGTCACGACTTAACCACAATATGGCAGAAAAAATGACGAAAAACGAAATTCCAAATTCCAAATTGCTGTTTGTCTCAAATCCATAGCTCGTCCTGGCTCGTATTTTTGAAATTTGGAATTTCCTTTATTGGAATTGGAATTTCCTTTTTGTGCCACATTGCTGCTTAAGTATTACTAAACTGGTGCAAATGGTGGAGGAAACTGCACAAGCCTCAACTTTCTCGCACGTCGACACTCGACGCATGGAGTAGTGAGCAGTCAATGGCAACGCCTTAGACCACTAGGCTACCAAAGCAGACTCCATCAACGTGGTCTTATGATATGATACGCGGTCTAATAAATGCTTGGTCGTGAATGAAGGTTTCATAAATCTGTTTTAGAACCGATGTGGGGATGAGTTATTTTTCGGCTGGTTGTCTCAACCGTTATGTCTAGGGCATAATTCATTTCATTTTTCAACTTCAACAGTGTTTGTGAAGTCTGTGTGGATAGCTTTATTAACGAGTATTCTCTTAGATAGATTTCATTTGTAAATCATTTGCTAATGTGTATATTTCGGGTGGGACGCTTAACTGTTTCATAATACTTGTTTGTTTTTAGCATTATCATTAACATTATTATTATTATTATCATTATTATTATTATATTTATTATTGTTATTATTATCATTATCATTATTATTAATATTATTATTATTATTATTATTATTATTATTATTATCATCATTACTTTTATTTTTATTTCTATTATCATTATCATCATAGTTATTATTATTACTATTACTATCATTTTTATCATTATCATTATCATTATTATTATTATTATTATTATTATTATTATTATTATTATTATTATATTTATTATTATTATTATTATTATTATTATTATTATCATCAACATCATTGTCGTCATCATCATCATCATCATTGCTATTATCATTATTATTATTATTATTATTATTATTATTATTATTATTATTATTATTATTATTATTATTATTATTATTATTGACAGGACGAGAGATTCATCACTACCATACAACTGCCAGGTAGTCGCAGAGTTCCCAGTGAATTGGACTATATTACCGAGGGCTACAGACCATGTGGAGATAGAGCTAGGGGGCGCTATGGTACCTGCACGGGATGCTATCCTGCCTTCGTTACCATAGTGCTTCTCCTCCTCACGGCAGGCTGTGCGACAGCCGTATGCTTCGGTAATATATTGATATTTACAATCACATTTATTCTTGGTTTCATTTTCTTAACCCTTCCAATGCTGAGGATACTTTCGTCCAAAGCACAAGGATGCACAGGTTTTTAATAACCATCTAAACACTGTCATGTTGGTATTCATTAGATAGCTCTCACTAAGAACTCTCAGGTGAGTACCCATGCGCTAGGGTTTCAGTCATTTTTTTTTTTAGCTTTTTTGCATTATTTTGTATTTTCAAAATTAGCCACCCGTAGCATAAGGGTCAAAACATGCTCATTGCTATTTCATTATTAACGCAACTTTTTCCATTGTAATTGTACATCTGTTTTTACAACTTCCTTTTAATTTCAGTCATTTTAATTCTGTTGTTTAAAGTTTATATTGTGGCTCGTTGGGGTTTATCATTGCAACCCTACACCAATACTATTGTATATGTAATACTGGTCTTAACTCATCAATGTAAAAGCTAAGTAAAAACCCTTCCAACTGCAAAAGATACATACTGTAGAACACACAATGTTAGCGTCTGTTTATACAAAGCGTACATAGCGTGTGGTTCCGCTTCGCTATATATAAAAACGCTGTACCTTTTTCTTACTGTACTGGCGCGCTAACATAAAGATATGCTATGATGCGAAAATTTCCCAGTTCGCTATATTTGGGACACGCGTCATATATGTGTTCTACAGTATATAACTGAGTGTTTACAATCCAGAGTTTTTCTTCAAGACACATCAGCGTCTGATCTATACTTTTTATTTGGGGCTATTGTTGTTAGATTTAATACCATGCGCTGGAGGGCATTATGGGGATTTAATGACCGGTCACATGGTATCGATCCTGATTGCTGGTTGGATAAGCTATAGGAAGCAATAATACATGTAGTATGTTATCTATACAAGTTTCCAACAATTCATATCAGTGCAGAGTGCTTGACCTAATTGCCTGAGTAGGTAAGATCTTTGACTCAGGTTTTCTCCTAGCTTCCTTTTATTTGGCTATTTTGACTTTTAATATTGCCTGATATGTCTGTTGATGAGAAATACAGAAATCGCAAAATATCTGAAAATGACTCTATATTTACAAATTAACCCCGTAAGCCACCTTAATGACCTCTGACGGAAGGAATATATATATGGGTCACAAAGCCACATGGTACAAATCGGGATCGTTGATTGGACTATCCTAAGGAAGCGATAAAAAAGCATCTCTATTTCCATTATTCTTTAGCTTTTTTCTGGCCGCAAAGACCACCCCCTATGCGAGCAACAACACCTAGTACTCTGACGGCACCCCCCGGGCCAGCGGTTCTAGGTAAGATGGTCTTCTATACTTGACATGACATATATAAATATATATATATATATATATATATATATATATATATATATATATATATATATATATATATATATATATATATATATATATATATATATATATATATATATATATATATATATATATATATATATATATATATATATATGGGACTAGGGGAATAGAAATTGTTGGTGGTCATGGTTTGATAATCGGCAGGAATGCTGTAGGCCTTGTTTGCAATAGTAAAGAACTAGATCAATCTACAGACTGTATTGCTAAAATAAATCAAATCGTTTTAGAATACAAGTTTCCCGAAAATTTCGCAGGCAAAGATTTTGGCTTTTGCATGTTTTTGAAGCGCTGGTACGACAATGCGACAGTTGGACAATACCGGTACTGAAACTGTGGATAGGACGGTGGGACAATGACTATATGATTGTTTCAATCATGTGATATCATTATCATTCTATTAACTTTCATAATATTACTTGCTATCGTACCAACTATTTTCTCTTTGTAGAGGAGATGTCTGCCCGTGTGATGGCTGATCTAGAACTAGCCGCTATAAGGTACTCTTCAATGCTGGGCGACACTACCTCCCCGGACGCCAGAGACTTGGCAAGAAAACTGTGCGAACAGGTAACGAATTCGTATCTTAACTGTTCCATTATAACTACTTACAACATCTACATTAATGGTATAACTAAAGTCAATCAAGGGACTTAGTTAAGCCCAACAGGAACAGCAACTTCCAGTCAGACATTTCCCAAAGTACTACCGGGTACTCTGTTTGTACGATATTCAAAAAAAAGATCAGGTGTTCACATTGTTGCATGCGAGTTGAAGGTATGTTGTTGTAAATTGACTATTTTAGTTGTACATTGTTTTCTAAAGGTTCTAGAGATGTCTTATGCTATTCTCAGTTTTCTTCAGCCCAAAACTGTTAGCACCTTATTTCAGTGTTCAAACATAAGCATTCGATTTGATTAGATGGTATTATATTCTAAATACACTATGGGGCATAAAAGTCCACATATAACTTTTTGTTTGGCATCGTTGTTGTTATTATTATTATTATTATTATTATTATTATTATTATTATTATCTTATTTTTTATTTTTTCATTTCATTATAATGGTTAACGTTGTTGTTGTTGTAATCGTCATTCATGCATTGTCATTACCTTTTGACGGGTATCATTGTGTTTGCAGGTTACTGCGACTTACAAAGGCTCGGAGTTTGAGAGTATGCTTCAAGGATGCACTGTGGAGAAATTCACGTAAGAATCATATTTATAGTCAATATCCCAGGAGACTGAAAGTTTAACATTCTCCTTTAAGGTGACCACCCAGAATACAGTACATGTACGATCAATGGCCACTGATGGGCTGAACATACATTGCTGTTATTTCCTTCGCTTTTAT
Organism: Maea johnstoni; assembly: GCA_963942565.1. Taxonomy (NCBI): domain Eukaryota; kingdom Metazoa; phylum Annelida; class Polychaeta; order Spionida; family Magelonidae; genus Maea; species Maea johnstoni. Next base: position 2,952,214 of record OZ012700.1, on the reverse strand, counting down.
TTTTTGATTCGCGAACGAACTTGTCACTGGTTTCTATGTATTTTGAGTAAACTCTGTGTAAGGATAACAGGCATACACTAATAGTTGGTTAACTTGTCCTTTATATGTCCTAGTGTACTCTAAATGGAGAAAAGACCCCTTATCCGAAATGAAAAAAATGAGTAAAGGCTAAAGGACATTATATATTTATAATGCACATACTAATATAACTCATTATAAACAATGCTATGAGACCGTATGTCTGATTTATCATAATAAGATTTGTTGTGTATGATTCTTTGAATTGAAGCAGGATTGACTTAAAGATCCAGCTTTGTGTTTTCTGTTAATTCATTATCTCTATAACTGTATTCCTCATGCCTATAACATTTTCAAATTGTTTATAACACTGATCCAAGATGTTTACTTTATGTAAATGTTTATCTACTTAATAGTTTATCTAATATCATATTTTATATTTGCTCCTTGCTCTATGTTTATAGAATGTTTTTGTATTGAAATGCAATATTTACAGTCGATACACATGCAATACAATACTTCAAGAAATCGGGGATTGTTTATATGTTTCGAATATCAAATTAAAGCTTAGTCCAATTTAGCCGAAATAACAAGGTCACGATTTGCCTTTTGTTAGCAGTATTTCTGTAATCAAACATACTATACGAATCGAATTATTCCACCTTCAGAAGAGATGAGAAGTGTTGGTTTTTTCAATCACTTCTCCCTGACTTTAATTATCCAGTGTTATGTCAGTTGAACAATGCTTAGATCAGTATACCTCACTTGAAGATACTTTGTTCTGATTGGTTAAGAGAGATGACCCAAATCTGTTGAAGAACTCTTATCTAGAAATCTGTTGTAAAACGAGAGAGCTTAAACGTTTAAACTCCTTGTTTGAGGAGTATGTATGTATGTATGTATGAATGTATGTATGTACGTATATATTGAATGTTTTCATATCTACGAATTAAAGTGGGTTTCAAACTTCAAAGGTTCCTTCATTGTTGCATTTTGCAAACCTGCCTTTTAAATTAATCTCTTCTCGTTTCAGTCTTCTGCAAATTCCGAAAATGGGCATGTAAGTTTTTGTGCGAGTTTATTGTAACATACATATACACCCCCAGGCAGATTAGAACTTAAGTACGCATTATGATAATGTAAACCTCTGGAATTTCCGGAAAACAAGACGTAATTTATTACATAATGTAGTTGTTGTCCGGTCGTTTGTGATTCATAGCGCTGCACGTTGTCAAGAATGCGGGATTGTAAGTATAATACTTGTTAGGTGATCTATGTACCCCGCCTTTCATAATCAACATTCTTCTCTGAAACGCATTATATTACCTGGGTTTTGAAGATGCTCATCATGTTTCAGGCCTAATCGATATCCTGTGAATGACGGATAAATACGTGGTGTTTATAAGGATTGAAAACTATCAAAAGTATCGTCCAAATTGGGAATTGCTGACTTGAACCATCTCCTTTAGTTTTCAATAGAGTTTTCCAGATAGGAAATTTTAAAAAGCCCCAATAAGAAGTTCTAACTCTGTAGCCTACAGTTTCACTAGAACTTACGGGTTGGACTGTATTTGTCATTCATTCTAAGTTTTTTTTCCTGATTTCACTGATAAATTCCATTGTACTTTTAGCGAAAATACGCTGGCCCACATGAATCTAAAGATCAAAGCGAAGGTGATGGCGTCTGGTTCGCACGTGCAAAAGATGAGAAAAGTGGCGGAGAGGTTCGCGCAGAAACTACAGGAAGTGGTTCCCGGAAGTAGACAGTCCCCCGGAGGAGAGGAGGCAGAGTGGGGGAAGTTTGGAGCCTCAGTCCGAGACGTGAGAATAGGTGAAATGACCCTCATCTGTTTGTTTCTTTATTGAAATGCTACTTTGATCTCTTGAAATTAGAATTCTCGAGCACTAAAGTCTACTAAGTCACAAAGTCGCGTTGAGAGCAAGCAAAGAGTAATTACCCTCTATATTAAAAACACATTTTCAGGAGAAGTCAGTGGTTCCTGATGGCTCTTCTCCAGTCATTTTAGTTATGCTTGAAATGAGATGAAGAACCATCTCTTAACATTTCCCAACAAAAGTATTACATTAGAGCAGTTATCAACCCTTTAATAGATAGATAAAAATAGTATACCACTAACTAACTTCAAATGTGTTTTTGTATCGTGGCATACGCAAGGTAAATAGTTTTCGAAAATGTGACCCAATCACGGTCGACGAATGACAAATGCGGAACTGTGGTCTATTCCATGAGCGGCTATGCAACACAATGCGAGGTGTAAAGAGTACCTAATTCCGCAATGTGACAAAATAAAGAATATTTCTTTCAATAAAAATATTCTAAACTATTTACGATTTTGATAAAGTTATAGTTGAACTGTTTTATTCAACCAAATAACTTGCAAATGTTACAATTTGGTCACTACTCTAAGCACATTACTGTACTTCAATCTACCTATAAATAGCATCATTGGCTAGGTTAAGGCAAGCACAATCTCCGGATTGTTGTGCTTATCCCACCTCCCTTTTGATTCTCAGCATGTTGGGAGCATGAGGAGAATGCTAATGATTAGGGAGGGTGTGTCCGTGGTTGGCTCCGCCACCCCTCTCTGACCGCGTCGTACGTGGTCTGCCCTAATGTCCGTGTGGCCTGAGGCGTTGCCAATGACTGCTAGCTGTCTCTCATCACTGCCTGGAGTTTAAATCCCTGCTGAGGCATGAGAGAATGATGCCATTGCCGTGGGATCAAGCGGCGGATTGATTTCCCTGTCAGCCACACCTGCCTATGTGCACCTGCAGCAACTTGCCAGAAAAACTGACAAAAAAATGAAAATCCCAAATTATCCTCTCAACGTGTTCCTGAGCGGCAGCGCAGGTAGGGTCTACCAACTGCAAGATGGCATTCGTGAAGCATGCGATACCTTCACTACCCTAACCCTGAGAATACTCGTAGCATTAAAAAATTACGAACAAATATGGAAAATTTACTTTAGAATTTAGAATCAGTGATATTAATATTTCATATTTTCCATTCAATATAACTACATTTTCTCAGTGCAATTTAACTGCCAGCAGACTCCCCACAGGTCTTGTTATAAACAAAAAAGCTCATCTAGAAATACCTTTTCTCCCACTCAGGTGTATTTTACAGTTAAGGATTTGTGGTCTCCAATGGGTGTTCTTCAACGGGGTCAAAAGGTCAAACTAATGTAATTGTCCAATCAGATCCCTCAATTTCAATCAATGGGTCACTGCTGCTGGGTCAAAGGTAGATCCAACAATAGCGCGCGTGGATTTGAACAAGCGTCACGTACGTGATCTGGCGCCAGTTTCTGGGGAAACAAACGGAGCACGTCACAACAAACGCGTATTACCATTGTTGAACTAGTGCGCGGGTGACCTTTGGCTGACCTAGTTTAGCTAGCTAACTTCACGGTAAAACGTGTAAATTTCTCCTTTTTATCGTGGGAGAAAGAGGTTCTATCACTCGTGGATGGAAAGAGGAGGAATCTTGCACTTGTGAGTTATTTTGTGTCTTGGGACTCGGCAAGCCTCGTCCCAAGACACAAAATAACTCACTCGTGCAAGATTCCTCCTCTTTCCATCCACTCGTTATGGAACCTCTATACCTCTCCTTTATTGGTAAGCTTGTCATTTTGTAGAGGATTTGAGTATCAGTACTGTGCATTTTTGCAATAATGTATGATTAAAGGGCCTGCCCTGATGGCCGCGTGGTCTAATGCGTTGCTACTGCCTGCTGGCTATCTCTCACCACTGTCCGGGTCCAAATCCCACCCGGGGCATGTGAGAAAGTTGCCAGTGACTTGGGGTTAGGCGGTAGTTTTTCTCCGGGTACTCTGGTTTCCTCTACCAGTTACAACTGGCTAGTCACGACGTAGAAGCAATATGCCAGAAAAATTGACTAAAAACGAAATACCTACAAAAATCCAAAATATATGATACGATACGATATATGCTACGATACTTTAAACAACTGGAAGCACTCGACATGGTCTAATCAATAGTGTTTTGTCTCTACAGATGCCATAATAGGAGATCCAACAGCAACACCAGCAACACCACCTCAAGGTGCGCTTCTTAAAGCTTTTTTACGAATATTTTCATCTTACACTTTTTCTTCGTAATAGCTATTGATTGTGTGGCATTATCTAATAGTACTCGCTGTAGTGGTATATATATATATATATATATATATATATATATATATATATATATATATATATATATATATATATATATATATATATGTATATATATATATATATATATATATATATATATGTATATATATATATATATATATATATATATATATATATATATATATATATATATATATATATATATATATATATATATATATATATATACGTGTGTGTATAGACTAGAATAGATTAAAATATATAAGGAAATGATAAACAATAACAATTGGCGCACTACGATAGAACTCAGTAGAATTCAACGAAGTCAGTGAATTGTTAGTGAGTTCCTTCCCTATCTTCAACAGAATAGGCACGCTATAGCACTATGGATAAAAACACAAGAATTATGATTTAGTTCGATGTTCACTTCTCTTGCAATTCAACATTAATACTGAAAAGTGCAATACTTATCATTGAATAGTCAAATAATACAGTTACCTTTTATTTATAGCTATGTCAACGCCACGATACACGACAGCAGCAACAACGGGTACAGTTTACATATAATCTTTATTCACTTCTTTTGATACATTCATATTGCGGGGTTCCTCCAGAAATTGCTATCTTGATCTCTGCCACTTTTGACGGTAACTAAGTAATTTTGAAGTATTTTTACAAATATTTTTTTGAAAACCTTGATTGAATGCATATGTCAGAGCTAAAAAAGATATACACAATTAAATATGTTCTGTTGTTTAAAATGTGACACGGCATTATACGAACAGCAAGAGGTTAGTGTTAATCATACTCAAGAATAAGAGAATTCACGTTATTTTAAACAACCGTGTCTGCTTTCCTAATTCAACGTTGCGCATAAAACGTCCCGTATCAGAATCTTAAACCAAATGAAGTTGGTTACGTAATTGAAATTAGAATAAAAAGGCAGTAAGCAATCATGAGGCTTTAAGTAATTTTATCCACGAGTGTTTTTCCTTCATGATTTAACAATCACATTTAGAACATTTGATTTAATTATTTTTCCATGTGTTGTTTAAAACTGAAACGTGGTACACCATGTTTGCATTTTGGACTAATATAGATTAAGTTTTGAGCAATTTTTATTGATATTTCAGAGTCGTGTGAACCTATAAATGTCGCAGCATGTAAAGGCCTAAAATACAACACAACCAAATTCCCCAACTGGTTCAACATGACGAGTCAAGATCAGTTCGCCGCATCCTACGAGAGTCAAGTGGTAGCAGCCATTTCCGCTTCCTGTCCGCATACCGGCGCGCGCCTCTTTCTCTGCGGCATGTTCGTGCCTAAATGCATCGGCAGCCAAAAGGTGGCGCCATGCAGAGGTCTTTGCCATTCTTTCTTGGCGAGGTGTAATGTAACCCTACGGAGAGTGGGAATGGCTGTTTCTCAGTTCCAATGCAACAACCTACCTACGAGCGATTGCGTCGGGGAAAGAAAAGGTGCGTCTATTTTTCAAATTGTGTGTTCATTAATTCTTGTTTCTCCAATTTAAAGGCATGAGGTTCGTGAGGAAGTTACAACAGATTTGCGTTTGGTGGGCGTCACTGCCCTGATGCAATTGGCTACTATATGTTACTCACCACTGCCCATGTTCCAATCACATTCCCGGGTTTGTGAGAGGACTAATCAAAGCTCAAAGTCAAATTCAAACTCTATTTTTGGGCTTGAGGCATGTAAGAAAGATACAAAAAACCGTTTAGTCAGTGTTTTTTCTAGATATCTTTTTTTTTCTTTTTTTATAAAGTAAATTAGCCTTATTTACCCTAAAAAGCTCCTAAGTTGCCCCCATGACCAAATGATCCAGTGCGCATGCCTGCTTCCAATATCTCCCGCCTCCCACGAACCCACACTGAGAGGCGTGTGAGAAAGCTACCACTTACTTGTGTAATTACGGTAGGTTAGTAGGCTTAGTCACCAAGCACTCAACCTTCAATAAATCCCAAAGTTAAGTTTTCTCTCAGTTAGCGTGTTTAACTGGAAGCATGATGTGCCTGAGTAACTAGAAATTACGACTGAACACCCTAGTTAAATCCGGTGGAGGCAAAGAAGAAGGGAAATGTGCTATGTTGCTGTATCACGAGCTTGCTAAACTTGGAAATATGTTCTTATGAAGTATCAGCAACCGCAAGTGAGGTTGGGTTTTGTGTTAAGGCCACACTATACAATCGGATGCACAATCAATAGCTACAATAGTAAATGGTTAAAAGTGGCCATTATTTCGCATTGTGGATATGAATAATTTGTTATTTAAATATTTTTGAAAAACAGACAGTTAGGAATTTACCTTAATATGGCCAGAAGTGTCAAATGTGTTCACACGTTAACATTTCGACTGAGACTGCGACCTATATATCTATATGAAGCTCAAATACCCATGGTATATTGTGGTACTGAAATACATGTTGATTTAAAGAAATTAGTGACATACTCCTGTTGTTCCTTTACATATACATATTCCTATCTTGTGTTGGAGACTACCACACTGCCGAGTAGTCTCGTGCACTGTACGCATTATGCGCATGCGCGCCATGCCTCACCTTTGCACAATGTCCCGATTTCTTTGCCAGCTTATAGCATGTAAGAAGGTTGCCAGTGACTTGTCATTGCCTTTCCTTTGGAAGTCATGCTTTCTCCCGCCTTGCAACTATTTAGAAACGCCTTCGTTTTGAAATAATGTCAACTATTTCGTCTAGTACTAGTATTAGTTGTATTCTTATTTTTTTTCTAGTTGTTATCGTGCTTAAAGGAGTCGTAAAGCAAACAGGCCTCTCATACAACAAAACACTTGAAAATAAAAACTCCACTTACTTCAAGACATTACAGAGAAACTTTTGCCAAAAGGTAAGTAGTTTGCAAAATCTTCATCTGATTTTATTACCTATTTGAAGGAGAGATGCTTTTAGTGATCCGGTCATATTTCGCCTGCATATATTTTCCTAAATAATGCTTTCCCTTGTAATGTTTCATGTAATTTTCAAGGTATTGTTGCTGCTCTTAATGGGTTAACCCTGACAATAGTTAACCCTTTAATTTTTGCTGCTGGTGGCTAATTTGGCCGTTAAAAATGATGCAAAAAACTGGAAAATGACTGAAACCCTGGCAAATGGGTACTCATCTGAGAGTGCTCAGCAAGAGCTATCCAATGAGTACTAATATGACAGGGTTTAGACGGTTTTCAAAAAAATGTGCGTATGTGTGCTTTGAAGCCTCAGTATTGGAAGGGTTAAGAGTGCAGTATGCGGAGACATAGTTTGGTTTGTAGAAATCTGGAGAAAAATGTTAATCAAAACGATACCAACGCATTTTCCTCGAATTATTTCCATGTCAAGTTTTAATGCTAAGTATTTTGTCATGTATATAATAAGTTAGACACGGTCCTTTCCAAGTTGCAATCTTTATGCATAAACCAGGTTGATACAATGGGCTTGCGAAACCCACTGTCAATATAGTACCATTTTGATTTCACCCTTGTAAATTGCATGTGTTATACATCTGCCCTAATTAAGGAGGTACTTCGGGGATATTTGAAAATATGTGAAATGTACACATTCTAAAACATGCACATGTTTAGAATGGCGGAAAATGTCTTTCTGTGGCAGGGTACCGTTTGGCATTGGATTTATCCCATTGAGGACATTTTCTAGATACTTTTGTCACACGAATTCTTCCAAGGAACATATGGAAGTATGGTTGTTGATTGAGTTGATTTTCTCAATTCAAGTGTGTTCTTAAAACGGCGGACTTGTTCAAATTTCACAAATATCACAAAGTTCTACAGATAATTATAATTAGATTAAACCATTTACGACTGTGTAGACGCTATTATATTGCCTTCATGGTTTGTCTGCAAAGGAGAAGAAAATTTTGGCATTTGCAACCAGCAATTGTTCATTTCACAATAGATTTGATAGACAGGACATCGATCAAACAAGAAAAGTGTTGATATGCGAAATGTATATATGGTTAATACAGAAAAACTCTTGTTCATCGTAGTCACCCCGGAAATGTGAACACCTCCTTATGTGAACACTATATCCGGATTCCATTTGTATCTTTTACAATATGAAAAGACCTCTGATGTGAACACCCCCTAATGTGAACATCCTTGCGCTGGTTAAGGTGTTCACATCTCTGATGTTTCTCTATAATTCTGTATGCACGAAGCTTATTGCTTATTTCTTCTATCAATGATGAATTGTTTTTGCAATAATAGACGTTATCCATATAAACTACATGTGCTGTCAGGGTTAATATTTGTACATTTGATATTTTAGATAAACCTAACATTCACAGGATCGCCACTGCAAAGTAAACTTGGCAATTGTACAGTGAAACGTTTTAGGTAAGATGCAGAGTAAAGAATGTCCATTCCACACTGGGCCAGAAAGCCTCAAAAATGGATACTTATCAGTATGTCTAAGATGCCAAAAGTATTCTTTTCCATACTTGGGTTATGCAGTCTGTGAGAGAAAACATTTTTTTATTTTTGATAAAAGATATTGACCTACAAATTCCTATTTTTCATGCATTTAGGAAGAGAAAATCAAAATTCTAAAAGGATAGCAATGCCTTATCAATACTCATGTTAATATTTTCAAAAAGGATTTTTTGAAAAAGGCCTTCTTGAAAAGTTTAGAAAGAGCATGAAAAAATAACCACATTTATCTCAAATAACAAGACTACCAATAGTAATAGTAAGGTATTACCATGCCCATTGCAAAGATCTTTTCAAATATATATGATTTTTTAAAAAGACCAGGGCGAAATCTCCTTTCTGAACAAAGTTACTGTCAGTTTTAGAAATTCAAAATGGCCGCTGATCTTGGCGACCATTTTGAATTCACGAAATCAGCCATAACTTTATCCAGAAAGAAGATATTGCCCTGGTCCTTTTTTAAAATCATATCCTCAAAGAGCCCTTTGCAATGGACATTGTTCTACTTAGTTGTTATTATTGATTGTCTTTAATTAATCTATCTTTTCATGTACACCGGAAAAGTTTTTTTTATTTGATTATTGACACTATTTATTTCAATTTCAATAAGTTCTATTTGATTTTAGTAAACTGCACGAAATATGAAATATTTATCATTTTCATATGTATCGCAAAATATTCCTTGTTGCTATGATACTAAGATCGCTGAAATCAATCATAGTTTGAGTGAAGACCTGAGTTTTTGAACTGTGAAACGTTTAAGGTATGATGCACAATTATAATGAATGCCCATTCAGGTTTCCACTACCATTTTCCTAGCTTTGGCTAAAAAATTTAAACAAATGAGTTTTTTTTATCGATTTATTGACATAACAATTGACTTGATATTTGTTCGATAAATTGAAAAAAATTTTTTTGATCGACCGATTCTTTTCATATCAATTCCATCCCTACACCGGAGCAGAAGTGGGAGTTTAGTGACGGAGTTTGAGCAGCAGGTCAGGTTTACTACCTCCGAGGGAGAGGATGACCAGGGATTCGGGGAATCATCCGCTGGAGCAGCGACCGAGGCTGCGGAAGTTTTCACGGGCGGAGTAGATGCAGGAGCCCCGTCACCTGGCGGTGAGGCGGCGAACTGGGGCAAGACTGGCGCGAGCGTCGAGGAGATTGGAGTAGGTAAGAACAGGGATATGCATTAGTCACAATAAGGCTCCTACAGTGCCAACATTTAATTCATGCACCAAATGCGTGGGCAGCCTGGGCATGATGCACGACCGCACACCCGATCGCCTCCAAGTGTCCTGGGTTACCTCACAACTGATCATAGTTTTGATTCCCAAGCTACGTGGGTCATTGATATGCTTGGCTTACTTTTGACATGTTATCCATGGGTATTTTCACAACCAGGAGATAGCGGACGTCCGGTCGACTAGTGCAGGAATTAACTATGTACTGTAGGCTCCTAGTCCCTGAAAAGTTTACCATTCCCTTCTGTGTTGACAGATAGATGACACCCTATGGTTCTCCTATCTCTAGCCATACTCAAACAGTATTATATTTTTTGAAAATTGGTAATGAATTAACCGAACTTTGAGACCACAAAATATTTCAATTAGAAGGAACAGTTTTTCAAAAGTCCATTATTTTGTTTTTGTGGATAGGTTGAGAATTGGGAATTTTATTAGAATAGTTAAATGGCCTTTTAGCATTGGACGAAGTTTCTCTCATTTTCTTTTGCAGAATAAGCCTAGTTATCTGTTCATTGCCTGTAAATACTGAATCATTGGGGCTCCCAAGCGGGAGGCCGCAGTTTAAAGTGTCCGACTCTCTTGATCTCAATTAGCAGGTTTGCCTGGTCGCTATATACACGTGTGGCCGTATCCCATAGGGGACAGGGTCGGGGGCTGTCTATGGCGTTTCTGCAACTGAAAGACCCATAGGAAAGTTTCTCCCAGATCTGGGTTTCATCACAATATGACCTTCGCTAACGAAAGGAAAAAAACATCCCTTGCTTCCTTCTTTAACTGTTTGGAGTATGTTTCTTCGGAAAAGGATCACACGAGCCCTCTGTTTGGTGCGTAACATCAATTTGTCAAAAGTATAATAAATATAGTCGTATATATCATGCACTTGACCAGCATCTTAAGTTCATGGTGCATATATTTCAGAATTTCCCCCCGGATTTGATGCACCGCCTGTGCCTCTCCCTACGCTACGGCCTGCACGATCATCATCTCCACGCCCACGTCCACGTCCAACAGGTACTCTCTCTCTCTCTCTCTCTCTCTCTCTCTCTCTCTCTCTCTCTCTCTCTCTCTCTCTCTCTCTCTCTCTCTCTCTCTCTCTCCACACACACACCACACACACACCACACACACACACATAGATACACAGACACGCACACATATATATATAAATATATATATATATATATATATATATATATATATATATATATATATATATATATATATATATATATATATATACATATATATATATATATATATACATATATATATATATATACATATATATATACATACATATATAAATATATATATATATATATATATATATATATGTGTGTATATATATATATATATGTATATATATATGTATATATATATATATATATATATATATATATATATATATATATATATATATATATATATATATATATATATGTATATGTATATGTATATATATATATATATATGTATATATATTTATATGTATTTGTATGAAAGCTGGCTGCAACTACCTGTATCATTACTTTCTGTTCCATCTGACATGTTATGAGAAGTGATTTAAGTGATTTCTTACATGGTTTTGAAGCTTTTTGTGGTATTTGTTTTCCAGGATTTCCGCCAAAGCCCCGCCTGAAGGTGGTAGAGGTACAGGTATGCCTTACATCAGGACCTCGGGTATGATCTCTCCCTCTTAACCCTTATGCTGCTCTTGGCAACTTTGGCCAATACAAAATGATGCAAAAAACCTGAAAAATTACTGAAACCCTGGCAGTCGGGTACTCATCTAAAAAGTGCTCAGCGAGAGCTATACAATGAATACCAAGATGGCAGGATTTAGCTGGTTTACAAAGATCTTGTGATTTTGATGGAAATAGCCACAGCATTGAAAGGGTTAACGCATGTTGACACACTTTATATGTCGTGATAAACCATGGTAACAGTATGTCTATAAGACCACCAGTCTGAAGAAATACAGTACAGACATTTAGTCCCTGCACCAGTCGACCAGTCGTCTGCAAATGCCTGGTTGTACAAAACCCCATGGATAACATGTCAGGAAATGATCCAAGAACATCAATGACCTTAACGTAGCTCGCTAATAAAATCTACGTTCAATTTGGAGGTATTCCACGCATCCATGTCCATGTAAATGGGTGTCAATCGGGCGTGCGGTCGTGCAGTATGACCGACTGCCCACGTATTTAGTGCAGGAATTAAATGTCGGCACTGTACTTATTTAAGCTACTTTCCAGAGATGAGTTAGAGGATTAAGTTATACCGTTCATTATATAATTCATTATACACACTGATTTGCAAAGTGCGTGCTTGATACCAACTGTGTACCTAGTTTGCTATTGAATAGCAACACACTAGTTTACTTTACAGGTCAATGCGAAAGATTAACCGTAGATTCCTGCCAGTTCCTTCCTTACAAGTCTACCATATTTCCCAACTGGATGTTCATGAAAACACAGTCGGATGCTGAGATGGCCTCCTTGGGACTTACAGTATTGGCGTCAATGTGTACTAGCTATGCGCATGCGCGTCTCTTCATGTGTAGTCTCGTGACGCCAAAATGTGACGCAGGGCGGCGGGTGGCACCGTGCAGACACTTCTGCCAGGAATTCCGAGATAAATGCAGCAACATTTTAAAAATTGCAAATGTACCAATGCCTTTCTTCGAATGCCAACAGTATCCTGAAGTTTCCACAGATCCCTTGTGCGTACAACCTCCTAAAGATGGCGCTGGAAGCAGTATGTATTTATTGTCTTCTTCCTCTTCTTTTCCTACTTAAAATCTCTACCAGCATGCACTATGGATAATATTGTTTTGAGAACAATTCTCCGGCAAAAAACACCATTATGGTAGAACAAAACCAATTTCTATGAAATATTCAATTTCAATGTATTATGGTCACTTGTATTTCCTAAACAAGTGTAAAGCAACCACTATGTTTCCTGCAATTCACTTCCTTACAATTCCTGATTTCCCAACAAGTTCACGTTCATAAAAGAAAATGTTTCCTCTATATATAAGGTGATAGCAAATCAATAATCATAGATTTCTGCAAACCAAATCCCTTTAAAAAATTGCAGGTAAAAACTTAGACATTTGGATATTTCATTTTTGGAATTTGGTTATGCATAACGTGAAATATGATCAAAAATGTTACCAAAAACGCTCTATTTCAGGATCATAATACTGCAGGTTTTCAGAATCGTGACCTTTTTGACCTTTGTCTACCCCAAACGACCCTTCACAAGTGACCAATCAGAATGTGGCTGGTCTTAATACCTGCGAAATTAAAAGTTATACACGGTGATGCATTATTTGTTGAAAATGACCCAATATAACAGAAGTTATGTTAAAAAATGTTACCCCTACCCCCATATCTGTGACCATTTTTTGCAATCCTGAGAGGTCATTTGCACCAAATAGTATTTAGGTTGATAAAAAAAATTGACCAACACTTGGAAATTAGCATCCGGCAGTTTTAGTGTTCTTAGGGTATGTACATTGCATTTCCAACATAAAACCATGCAGGAACCAACATTGCAAGGTTCACATACTTGGCATATAGGGCTGGCTAGTAGACTATAAGTTTATAACCTTATTTTAAGAGTTTAGACAAGTGCAATGCAATAACGTTTGATTTCTTCAGATCACGACCTTGTTTCTAGATATTTGTCAGGTGCAGAGCAATACAGTTAGATTTATGTATATCACATCCCTATAAGATAACAATGTATGTATGTATGTTGTTTATTGACAATAGCTTTCGACTATCAATATTGTTACTATTTCCAGGTTATTGTAATAACACAAAGTTAGCTCCCTGGAAATTGCAACCCTATTTTTCCATCACCTTATTTTCTATATTTCAGGCAATTGCGAGGCAATAACGATTGATTTCTGCAAATCGCAACCCTATAAAACCACAACCTTTCCCAACTGGTTTAACCTTCCCACGCAGTCCATGGCTAAGGAAATGGGTAGCAGTTTAGCTATTCTCTCATCAGTGTGTCCCTACAAGCACGCTAGGTACTTCCTCTGCAGTCTAGTTGTGCCAAAGTGTCAGGGAGGACAACGGATCGCGCCATGTAGGCCTTTCTGTGAGGCCTTCATGGGCAAGTGTGGTTATTTGATGCAGAATGCAGCTGCTAATGTTTCTGCATTCAACTGCCAGTTGTACCCAGATGTCGCCAAAGACCCTTCATGTCTTAAAGCCCCTACCGATGGTGGTATCCCCGGTGAGTCTTCTTCCTTTAACAATATGCTTGCACAAACATACATACATACAGACAGAAAGACATACCTTAGTGTGCATACATTTAAACATTCATACATACAAACATACATACATACGTGCATACATACAAACATACATACAAACATACATACATGCATACATACATACATACAGACAAACATACATACACACATACATACATACATACATACATACATACAGACAAACATACATATTTCGAGCTCCTAATTGCTACTTGATAGAAGTAGATAGACTGACAGGGACGTGGGCTGGTTAACAATAATATTTCAATAACTCCAAAATAAAAAAGAATCAGCCACATGTGCCAAACAGTTCCTACTTAATCCTGGTTATAGTGTTCATTCCAGAATCCTGTTCACAGTCTAATTGAAATCTAACTGAAGTCCATGGTAGAATTCGCCCCTTAGTAAGGCCAGCTGTAACAGAGCTCCACGATTAGAGAAGTGTGGTAGTGCCAAGCCAAGCAATATGCACTCATGCCTATCCAACAAAAGCATACCTGTCAACATACAACAATCCAAAATCAGGACATTTCCGGGGGTTTACTATTGCGGCCTCTTTTAGTTTCGTTTTGTTTAGTACTAATTCTGGCCACTAGGGGCCAGGAAAGTACTTTTGCTTATAAGGAGTGCTCCTTTACACTTGATAATCATGTACACGTATGTTAATGGGATTACTTTAATCTTATATAGCAGATCACAATTGCTGCATGAGGATATACACACAGTTATCAAGAACACACAGATAGCTTTGGAACTGAAAATATCATCATCAACAACACTTACTGTGTGTGATCTTTCAAGATCAAATACTTCTATGTTTATCATATTATAACATTTTGGGCTCTTGGCTAGAAAATAAATTTATTTTTGAAGAAGGGTGGATGATTTTCAAAAGTTGGAAAATCAGTAGCTAATCTGAAGATTTCTTCAAATCAGGTGCTCTATCAGTAGAGAGCATATTTGAGGCCTGAAATCAGGAGAGTACTGCTCAAATCAGTGGAGTTGACAGGTATGCAAAAAGGAACAAAATGTGTCCATTACCAATTCTTTGTGAGTATAGAATAGATAATAAATCCATACATTTTAATCGCCAGCATTTAATGTTAAACTCTTTTCTTAAGTTACGTATGATTAAAATAGATATTACTGTTCAATCAAATCATGATTGTATAACATGTTTCCATCGTGGGCTTGATAGCTGTACTCGGTATGTCCGATGAATGCGATGATGCTTGTCCGATGAGTGAAGCCATACATTTATCTGAAATCTCATTTTCCAAACTCTATTAAACTGTGCTTCGTGTGCCGACATAGCATGTAGCGTGCCACACGAGTGAACTGTCCGTTCTCTTGAGAGTATAAACCTGAAAAGAAAACATGGACACCACTAACTACACTACAACTAACTCGACTATGAACGAGAATAACTAAGTGAAAGAGAAAGGAAAAGAAGAGAAAGGCGGAAGAAAAAAAAGAAATACACTACTGTGAAAGTTAAAAGTGAGGCATAATCGATGGGGGCGTAATCGCCTGACACCCTCGATATAAAACTTAATAACGATATTGAATGAGAGAATGTATCGCTGCGATAAGTGTCTTTTATACTGGTACTACAGTACCTAACAGTAAGAAAAATGACTTAACTGCTACCCATTTGGTAACGTGTCCTTATGAAAGCATGTTTTTCTTTTCATAAGCAAAATGTCTGTAGCTGACAGTTCTAAATTAAACAGTCTTGTTCAAAGTTTTTGGGAAGGAGTTCGTATCATTTAAACTATTTGTATATGCGTTTTCTTTCCAGGTCGCCAATGCCAGCCCGTACAGCCATCTGTTTGCAATGCACTTGGCTTTCAGCAGACGGCATTTCCGAACTACTTTGGCATGGCGAATGCAGAGATGGCCAATTCCATCTTCAGCCAGTACAGTGCCATTTTACAAAAAGCTAACTGCTACCGCTACTCTCAGCTCTTCATGTGCGCCGCCATATACCCGAAATGCACTGCGGGTAAACTACTTCCGCCATGCAATAATTTGTGCGAAGGTTGGTATTCATTATTATCATTATTCACACAGCCAATACACATACAGTTCGATTGTCACTCGACAAGAGATTTCATTATGTACATGCAATGCTTTGTGTGAAGGTTGGTATTCATTATTATCATTATTCGCAAAGTCAATACACATACAATACGATTGTCACTTGACAGAAGAGATTTCATTTCATTTTGTAAGCAATTTACAGTCAATAAAAGACATATATATATATATATATATATATATATATATATATATATATATATATATATATATATATATATATATATATATATATATATATAATATTTATGTATATATATATATTTATATATTTATATATTTATATTTATATTTATATATATATATATATATATATATATGTATATATATATATTTATATTTATATATATATATATATATATATGTATATATATATATATATATATATATATATATATATATATATATATATATATATATATATATATATATACATATTATGTACATGCAATGATTTGTGTGAAGGTTGGTATTCGTTATCACTTCACAAAGGAGATTACACTATTTATTTAAATCTGATTTCAGAATTAGATATTCTCATGCAACTTTCAAAACTTTCTTCACTTCTAAGTGTTATGATGATGAAAAATGTGGAACAACAGAAATATTCGAGTTTTAAGCCTCCAACATTTTTGTAAAGAAATTGCCTCATAACACTGACCAAAAGTTTGTAACTATTTGAATAACATGAACATGTAATTCCACAGTCTTTTCATTTTGATTATTACAAGTGTGCCAGAGGTTCAATCATATTTCTGGTTTGTCTAAATTTAGTGCTAATAAATCAATCATCTTGTTCTTGATAATTCCTACACTGTGTATAGACGACTTGTGTAAATAGAACTTGGAATTTCGTGTGTTTTTTTCGTTACTTTTTCTGCCATATTGTGTCTAAGTCGTGGCTATATAACATCTAAATGATATCCTATTTTTCTTTGCAGCATTTGTAAACTCTCCATGTAAACATATTGCTCCAACGAAGGAAATGACTTGCAGTGCATTTCCCATCGCCACTGATCCAGCAGTTTGCCTTGGAGGAAAAGAAGGTAGCGAAAAAGGTAAGGGCAAATGCCATATCATATGATAAATACTATTAGTTACGCCCTGTTGGCAAGTGCAATCCGGCCTGATATCCAATCGAAGTCATCCAGATCTCATGAGGCGGAGCCGAGTGAGGTCTGGATGACTCAGCGCGGATAGCAGGCCGGATTGCACTTTCCAAAAGGGCGTAACGAATTTATCACCTGCACTTTCATTCTAAGAAAAAATAAAAAATACATCTAAATTTAAAAAAAATAACTTTTGAGGTCAGAACGAGGCTGCTGCCCAAGTAGTAATATTGAATTCTGCTGTTCGATATTGAATCTACAAAGTGTGAACGGCTCCAGGTCTAACACTTATTGACCAATCAGCATAGAGAATTACAGCAGAGCAGGTGATAAAACATATCACATGGCATATGCGATATACATATCATATGATATAAATGTAATTTGTGAAGGTTGTATGCGGCAAGATGTCTGCGAGAAGCCAGCAGGTATTGCACGATGGCCTGAAGGGTCATGAGACAATCATCAAATTGTCAGATGATGATACTATGCTGCGATCCGCCGTGGCATGGTGATTACAATTCCTCACTTCCAAGCCTGAGGTTGTAGGTTCGAGTTTCCACTGGATCCTCATAAGCGGATTGGCGTGGTTGCTATATACATGTGCAGCATTGTAGACTACTGTCTGTTGTGCTAAGAACTGCTTCTGCTACAGAAAGACCCCTTGGAACAATTTGGAAATAAAAGGAAATTTCTTTGCGGGTCCAAGTTTCTATCTAGTCAAGATTTGATCTAAACTGTTGAAAGTGACTCAAAATCTTCCTTCCTTTTTAGTCTAGCTCAAATGACAATAGGTTAATGATGCTCTGTTTTACAGTTCCTGCCAACTGGTGCGGCCCTTTGACTATCCCCTCCTGTGGACAATACGGCTACCGAAAAACTATGCTGCCTAACTACTTTGACATGGTTGACCAGAATGACGTCATAAAAAGGGGAATACCCATGAGAGAGGCTGTGATTAAAACCTGTCCCTACAAACATACGGGTCTTTTCCTATGTGGACTTTTGGCGCCAAAGTGCAGATCGGATGGAGTTCGTGTACCACCTTGCAGACGAATGTGTCAAGGTAGGTGACCCTTATTACGCATGCTCACAAATACGGTATCCGGAATTAAATATACCATTTTCTTTTGCTTTGTGGTTGCTTGATAATGTTTGTAATCCCATATCATGCTTACATCTCCGTTTTGAAGTTCTCGTCTGGATATAATATACATTTTGACAATAAAACATGGATTTGCAAAGTATTTTGATGAAAGTTGTTAGTTGGGTGTGAATTGAAAGATCTTCCTCATATATGTTCCAAAAGATGACTTTGTAAAAATGAATATCTAAACAGTCAAGTAGTATGAGGAGCATCATGCATGAATGAGTTGATCATACGATTGGTGCAGAATGATAACAGGGAGTTGTTTAACGTGGCTTAACCCATATGCTGCTGATGGCTAATTTTACGGATACAAAATTACGCAAAAAGCGCTGAAGAATGACTGAGACCCAGGCATATTGGTACTCATCTGAGAGTACGCAATGCGAGCCTTCAAATATATACCAACATGACAGGGTTTACATGATTCTCAAAAACCTTTCGATCCTTGTGCTTTGCACGAAAGTAGCTTCAGCATTGGAAGGGTTTATCCATAAGACTGGTTCGCAATGTTTCAGTATACATTTTGCTCTTTAGTTTGCAGTATATTTTTAAGATTTTTTATCATGCATTGATATAAAAAAACGTAGTATATCGTTTTTTTTATCTTTTGTAATACATTAAACTCGCCAAACAGTTGATCCCTCTTTCCTGCGAAAAAATATTAAGACGTATATAAACGAGTAACGAAAAGCTCTATCAACTTTTCTAAATATCCTCCTATTATTTGAAATTTTAAGGTCCGACCTTGAGTCAACTTTTAACCATTTTGTATGACTTAACTCACAAACGAGTAGGCCATAAAACATTTTTTCAGTTATACTTATGAAATTGTTTGTTCTTGAGCGATTATCAACGTCTTAACACCACGCTATTAGGAGTATTAGTGTCCTGAGATGGGCTGAAAATACTCAATTCCTGTTCTAAACGTGCGCGGAGACAGTGCAGTTTACATGAGCGCATGCCCTATTGCCATCTGGGTGCCTCGAAGTAAAAAGAGCTGGCAAGCCCGTGACGTCACTGCTAATGGTATCTTACACACTCTGCGAGATGTGTCAGGTCTTAGATGAATAAAAGAATACTCAGTATGTAGCGGGAGACCAATTATTATATGCGTTATAATGAGGGCCTGGCAATGCCAGGGGTATAGAATATGGCCTAAGAGTGACGTTACTGTGACACTAAAGACCAATGAGGGCTCTCGTATCGTTTCCACTATAGAGATCTAGATATCATGCGCAGAACACTACGTTTGGGCTGTTCGCCGCAGCCAGCATGTTTAGGCTGACCGGCTGGTTTTTATATCCACTTGTTTTTATCTAAGGTCATGTATATTCGTGCCTAAATACTAGTACTTAGATATTCTGAGGTATGAGACACACATTTCACTATTTCAGATTTCACCAGGGCTGGGTGCGCTGATGCGATAGTGAGGCTTGCAGGCAAAGCAGTGGATTGTGAACAACTACCGGATTCTGAGGATCCGTCAGTTTGCATGGGTGAGGAACAACTTCAACAGCCAAAGTGTAAGTTTTCTGAAGTACTAGATCTAATATTAACCCATATACGAAACAAACAAACCTAACAAAACGACAAGGAAATGTTGACTACATTTTAATAACTTTCAGGAAGGTGAAATTTTTCTTTCCTTTTTAATCCATTTTGCCTCAATACGTCGCTACACATAGTAACTTTATCGAGAATTCACTGATGATCGAGTTATCTGTTCCTATCAAGTCCTATTTCAGTACATATGTTATGCTTTCCATTTTCCTTATATATCCCTGTTTCCTTGCTGTTTTATTATATATGTATATATATATATATATATATATATATATATATATATATATATATATATATATATATATATATATATATATATATATATATATAAATATATATATAAATATATATATAATATATATATATATATATATATATATATATATATATATATATATATATATATATATATATATATATATATATATATATATATATGTATATATTTATATATATTTCTTTGAACGTATTTAAATGTTTTTTTCATTTCTGAGCTGTGCGATTCTGTCTCGGGAAAACTCTGTTAGTCCAGACTGTACCAATGTGAATTAGCCTGCAGTGATCGAACGTGAATACATATCCATTTCAGCCTTCTGCGAGCCAATAGAGATAGCCCAATGTTCAAGTCTCGACTACAAACTCGCATCCTTTCCAAATCTCGTTGGTCACGTGACTCAGGTCCAGGTCATGGTGACCTTTGTGGGTGAGGAGGAGAGGTTGAGGAGCGCGTGCGGAGACCGTTACCAGGAGACGGTGACCTTCCTGTGTTCTGTTCTGGCGCCACGGTGTAACAGCACTGGCGGACCCCTGCCCCCGTGTAGCGACTACTGCACAGGTACTCAACATGAGGGTTAACTAGCATTAGAGAGATTGGGCTATCCCGTTTCCGACAACGGGAACGGGATAGGCGACGATGACGTCACCATAGAATGTGTTGACGTCATCGTTTTCCTCATAGCTCGACTCTGCGGCGTTCTCAACACCCGAGATAAACTGGCTGTATCCCGTAAGTATCGAACGCCGTAGCTTCATGCTAAATTTATGCTGATATACAATGGCGACATCTATTGACAAATTCGACAACTACATTTTAGACATCTATTGACAGATACTTATCGCGACGGCATAGCCCAACCTTGGATACGATGTTCCAACATCGAGATCGGGAACGGCATAGAAGGTGATATGCTAAACCGATCTCGATGTCGGAAACGGGATAGCCCAACCTCTCTATTGCCAGGGCTGCCGCCTTAGCCGAGCTTTCGAATGTATTGTACATCTATGGCTAGTTATGTGTTGTTATCGACTTATCAGTATTGATTTTCACTTATCATTATTGTATCTGTTATAATAAGTCTATGGTTGTAAATTGCTAGGCACCCAGTGTAAAAACATTCGAAGTAATTGGCAAATTTCGCACATATCCCAGCCTATTTTGAACCTTGGGAGTGATGGAATCCAACAACAGATAATGAAAGAAGAATTTTGTTAGGGAAACAAAGATTCTTAAAAACAGAAATCTTTAATTTTTCATGTAGAAAATTTGTTGCATATTGGTATATAAGCAAATTATATCTCTTGTACTTCTACTTGCACTTTTTTCATTTCTAGCTCTGTTTCATTAAAATGATTTTAAAGACTTTTTTCTCTTCCAGCAATGCTGAATGGTTGTGCTAGAGGATCAAGGATGTTCGCAAAGATCAAATGTGAATCTTTCCCACTCTCCACAGATCCCAAAGTGTGTTGGTCACCAAGATCTCGAGGCACTGCATCTCGCTCCACGTGACTATTAACGGGATTTTGATGAGACTTCAGCATAATGACACTGCCCAGTCGATTAAAATGTAGAAATGAAACACACCCAACTTAATTGACATAGGATCTCCTCATGATCAAGCATCAGACCTGATTTTTGTGTGCAGAGTCATCTAAATATGAAATGAAAAGGGGGTGTCTAGCTTGCCTTTATGGGCGGCGTCGTGGACAAAATGATAGAGTCTATCACTAATAGTAATAAGGCATCGGATAGATATACAATTCATGTATACAATTCATGGAATGAAGTAACACTTCATCCTATACTATTTTGCCGTTAAATGCATCTAATCTTTATGCTGCTGGTGGCTAAGTTTGCCATTACAAAATGATGCAAAAAAGCTAAAAATATATTGAAAACCTGGCATATGGGTACTCACATTTGAGTACTCAGTGAGAGCTTTCCAAGGAATACCACCAACATGATAGCGTTCAGAACGTTTTCAAAAATCTTTGCATCCTTGTGCTTTGGACGAAAGTAGTCTTAGCATTGATAGTGTTATTGATGAGCAATCTTTGTGAATTCTCATCCTGTCTCACTTTTTGTGGCAAAAGGAGAAATGTGATGAGTTGGGGAAATGCTAGTGCAGGTCCTCACAGACTCGTCTTTCAGTTACACTGTATTGTCGTATTGTTCATGTATGATAGTTATATTATTAAATTGATAAAATTATTTATAATATTTAACTGCAACGTATGATAAAGTTAGACTGTTTGTTTAGTTTTTTAGATATTGTTATCATTAAAGAAGGTCGCTCCAGAGAAATTTATCTGTGTTCTGTTTTCTTACCCTGTGCTGCTGGCCAAAGAGGCGTTACCATAAGTTAACCGTAAAAAACATTTTCGAAGGAGTTGAGGGGTCTGTATAGCATGTATGTTCATCGACTATAGTATCAAAATTACAAAATGTGATGATTTATTACACAAATTAGCAAATGTACAGAACTTCTTTAATATGATTCTTGATTACAATCCAAGTATAAGCAATAAGGTGAACGGTTTTTCTTCCAATTATCCAATTCTACGTTCTGTATTATCATGCAAGTCAACCAAAACATTGTTAAGGATTCCAAAGTGAAACCAAAATAGTATAAACAGTAGATTCTCAACTGTGTGTTTGAATAAAAATAATTTTATGATTCCAAAATCGAAGTTTCATTTATTTATGCATTGCGTTTCAACTGCTATCTCTGTCTCAACACTGCATATAAGGGGTCCGAGTTGTAATAAAACAAATCCATCTTAAAGTAAAAATAACCAGTGATTTAGAGTTAATATTCAAACTTGAAATGTTATCAAAAATATGACGGCATCCAGACGAGGCTCTTCAAAATTCTAAAGTACTCGATAGGAAAAAACCTATTCCTGCAAAACATCGTTTATTAGATAGTGAACGTGTAGTATCAAACGATAGACTGTTTAACCTTTCTCTCTCGTGCAAGTTGACTTGTGAATACCTATAGTGCCCAAAATGAGTACCGCCTATGAAGGTGAAACACCTTTGCCAAAACTACCTCGATGGCAAAGTGGTCTAGGGCATCGCCATTGGCTGCTTGGTGTCTCCCACCACTTCAATGACCCGAACCCTGGCCGGGGCATGTGATAGCTTTAGCAGTTACTCGGGGTTATTATTCCATCTGTTCAGGCAGCAATTACAGGAAAGAATCTTATCATAAATTGATCAATGACGTGAGGTATGATTTGCATCATTCAATGCAAGTTATCTATATCTTGCCAAATGCATAGAAATGTAATGG
>OZ012700.1:2909438-2921938 GCA_963942565.1 Maea johnstoni | reverse complement strand
GGAAATTTCTTTGCAGGTCCAGGTTTCTATCTAGTCAAGATTTGATCTAAACTGTTAAAAGTGAATCAAAATCTTCCTTCCTTTTTAGTCTAGCTCAGATGACAATATGTTAATGATGCTCTGTTTTACAGTTCCTGCCAACTGGTGTGGCCCTTTGACTATCACCTCCTGTGGACAATACGGCTACCGAAAAACTATGCTGCCTAACTACTTTGACATGGTTGACCAGAATGACGTCATAAAAAGGGGAATACCCATGAGAGAGGCTGTGATTAAAACCTGTCCCTACAAACATACGGGTCTTTTCCTATGTGGACTTTTGGCGCCAAAGTGCAGATCGGATGGAGTTCGTGTACCACCTTGCAGACGAATGTGCCAAGGTAGGTGACCCTTATTGCGCATGCTCACAAATACGGTATCCGGAATTAAATATACCATTTTCTTTTGCTTTGTGGTTGCTTGATAATGTTTGTAAACCCATATCGTGCTTACAGCTCCTTTTTGAAATTCTTGTCTGGATCTAATACTGTAAATCACTCAAGTATAGCGGGAACAATATTATAGCGATAATAGCGCTCTGCACATAAGCGCTATTTTAAAATCCTGTCTTTATTAAATTGCCCAATATACATATTGACGGGTAGAACAAAAGCCTGGTCCGGCTGAGGCCATGAATACTGCATACAGTCATTAACCACTGCCTTCCCAATCTGGCAGGGGCCAGAGGTCAAGTACTTGACCCCATAATACCTAGTGAGCCCGGCTAACTGCAATTTTATGTGGGTAAAAATAAACAGTGGAGTTCTCCCATCGCTATAATCAGTTGCAAAGTATTTTGATGAAAGTTGTTAGTTGGGTGTGAATTGAAAGATCTTCCTCATATATGTTCCAAAAGATGGCTGTATAAAAATGAATATCTAAACAGTCAAGTAGTTTGGGGAGCATCATGCATGAATGAGTTGATCATACGATTGGTGCAGAATGATAACAGGGAGTTGTTTAACGTGGCAGTGCTTAACCCATATGCTGCTGGTGGCTTATTTTGCCGATACAAAATTACGCTGAAAAATGACTGAGACCCAGGCATATTGGTACTCATCTGAGAGTACTCAATGCGAGCCTTCAAATATATACCAACATGACAGGGTTTACATGGTTCTCAAAAACCTTTCGATCCTTGTGCTTTGGACGAAAGTAGCTTCAGCATTGGAAGGGTTAATTCATGAGAATCGCTCGCAGTGTTTCAGTATACATTTTGCTCTTTAGTTTGCAGTATATTTTTCAGGATTCTTACCATGCATTGATATAAAAAATCATAGTACATTGTTTTTTTATCTTCTGTAGTACATTAAACTCGCCAAACAGTTGATCCCTCTTTCCCAAGAAAAAATATCAAGACGTATATGAACGAGTAACGAACAGCTTTATCAACTTTTCTAGATATCCTCCTATTATTTCAAATTTTAAGGTCCGACCTTGAGTCAACTTTTAACCATTTTGTATGATTTAACTCACAAAAGAGTACGCCATAAAACATTTTTTCGGTTATACTTATGAAATTTGTTCTTGAGCGATTATCAACCACTCAATACCGCAATATTAGGAATATTGGTGTCTTGAGATGGGCTAAAAATACTCAATTCCTGTTCTAAACGTGCACGGAGACAGCGCATTTTACATGAACGCATGCCCTATTGCCATCTGGGTGCCGCGAAGTAAAAAGAGCTGGCAAACCCGTGACGTCAATGCTAACGGTATCTTGAACACGCTGCGAGATGCGTCATGATGAATAAAGGAATACTCAGTATGTAGCGAAAGACCAATTATTATATGCGTTATAATGAGGGCCTGGCAATGCCAGGGGTATAGAATATGACCTAAGAGTGACGTTACTGTGACACAAAAGACCAATGAGGGCTCTCGTATCGTTTCCACTATAGAGAAACTTGCTAGATATCATGCGCAGAACACTACGTTTGGGCTGTTCGCCGCAGCCAGCATGTTTAGGCTGACCGGCTGGTTTTTATATCCACTTGTTTTTATCTAAGGTCATGTATATTCGTGCCTAAATACTTAGATATTCTGAGGTATGAGACACACATTTCACTATTTCAGATTTCACCAGGGCTGGGTGCGCTCATGCGATAGTGAGGCTTGCAGGCAAAGCACTGGATTGTGAACAACTACCGGACTCTGACGATCCGTCAGTTTGCATGGGTGAAGAACAACTGCAACAGCCAAAGTGTAAGTTTTCTGAAGTACTAGATCTAATATTAACCCATATACGAAACAAACAAACCTAAAAAAACGACAAGGAAAAGTTGATTACATTTTAATAACTTTCAGGAAGGTGAAATTTTTATTTCCTTTTTAATTCATTTTCGCTCAATACGTCGCTACACAGTAACTTTCTCGAGAATTCACTGATGATCGAGTTATCTGTTCCTATCAAGTCCTATCAGGTTTCAGTACATATTTTATGCTTTCCATTTTCCTTATATATCCCTGTTTCCTTGCTGTTTTATTATATATATATATATATATATATATATATATATATATATATATATATATATATATATATATATATATATATATATATATATATATATATATACAGTCAAACTTGCGAATAAAGACCGCCCTTGGGAAGTAAAAAAACGGTCTTTGTTCACAGGTGGGCTTTGTTCGGGGGGTTGATTACTGATGCTATTTTCGTAAGGGTTCATAGACTGCATACTATTTTTTCACTGTTTTATCAAAATCCAAATCACAAATTGGTGGGTAAAATGTAAAGAAGACTAAACTGTACCTGATTAAAAGGTTTATTAATATCACATATTGTATTTCATAATACCACAAACAAAGGTAAAGCTAGGAAAAGCAGTACATGTTTTGGCAGTTATCATATGAGCAGTCAAAATAAGAAAGTTATACTCATTCAGAATGAGAAAGATATACATGTACATGTACATGTACTTGGGAACCTGGGTTTTTCCAACTCCAAAGTCCTCGGCTATCTTACGAGCACTTCTGTTCTTATTGTTAAGCTCTATTACCTTAACTCTTTCTACCAAGGTAAGAAACTTCCTTTTAGGTGGCATCTCTACCTCATTTTTCATCAAGACAAAGGATGACAAAATTGCAATTGAACATTAGCTGGCTTGGGTTAAATTTAGCTTACACAGGTCCCCACCCAGGCTTGGGTTAAATTACAATCGTATCCCACTGCTGCACGTGTGTGTGTGGTATGTATCCCTTTAATACCCTCACAAAAAAGTAATGGTTATGACTTACTGAAAATCAAAATGAGAAATTTCTGTCAATAGAGAGACTAAGAAATGTCTATTTCTGAAGGTGGTCCTTGTTCACAGGTGAAACATGGTCTTTGGGAAGAAAAAAGGCCGTCTCTGGTCTTTGTTGACAAGGGGTCTCTATTCGGAGGGAAAAAATAGAGTAATTTCTCTCGGGGGGATTTTGAGCGGTCTTTGTCGGGAGGGGGTCCTTGTTCGGGGGTGGTCTCTCGGTCAGGTTTGACTGTATATATATATATATATATATATATATATATATATATATATATATATATATATATATATTTCTTTGAACGTATTTAAATGTTTTTTTCATTTCTGAGCTGTGCGATTCTGTCTCGGGAAAACTCTGTTAGTCCATACTGTACCAATGTGAATTAGCCTGCAGTAATCAAACGTGAATACATATCCATTTCAGCCTTCTGTGAGCCGATAGAGATAGCCCAATGTTCAAATCTCGACTACAAACTCGCATCCTATCCAAATCTCGTTGGTCACGTGACTCAGTTACAGGTCATGGTGACCTTTGTGGGTGAGGAGGAGAGGTTGAAGAGCGCGTGCGGAGACCGTTACCAGGAGACGGTGACCTTCCTGTGTTCTGTCCTGGCCCCACGGTGTAACAGCACTGGCGGACCCCTTCCCCCGTGTAGCGACTACTGCACAGGTACTCAACATGAGGGTTAACTATCATTGCCAGGGCTGCCGCCATAGCCGTGCTTTCGAATGTATTGTACATATATGGCTAGTTATGTGTTGTTATCGACTTATCAGTATTGATTTTTACTTATCATTATTGTATCTGTTATAATAAGTCTATGGTTGTAAATTGCTAGGCACCCAGTGTAAAAACATTCGAAGTAATTGGCAAATTTCGCACATATCCCAGCCTATTTTGAACCTTGGTAGTGAATAATATATATATAAATATTCTTAAAAACAGATATCTTTAAGTTTTCATGTAGAAAATATGTTGCATATTGGTATGTATGCAAATTATATCTCTTGTACTTCTACTTGCACTTTTTTCATTTCTAGCTCTGTTTCATTAAAATGATTTTAAAGACTTTTTTCTCTTCCAGCAATGCTGAATGGTTGTGCTAGAGGATCAAGGATGTTCGCAAAGATCAAATGTGAATCTTTCCCACTCTCCACAGATCCCAAAGTGTGTTGGTCACCAAGATCTTGAGGCACTGCATCTCGCTCCACGTGACTGTTAACGATATTTTGATGAGACTTCAGTATAATGACACTGCCATGTCGATTAAAATGTAGAAATGCAACACACCCAACTTAATTGACATAGGATCTCCTCATGATCAAGCATCAGACCTGATTTCTGATTGCAGAGTCATCTAAATATGAAATGAAAGGGGGTGTTTAGCTTGCCTTTATGGGCGGCGTCGTGGACAAGATGATAGAGTCTATCACTAATAGTAATAAGGCATCAGATAGATATATAATTCGCGCTTCCGAAAAGCGCAAAGGCCGAGCGGCAGCTTTACTAAATATTTTTACTTTTCTTTGAATGATATTGGCATGGCAAGGAAGAGTGCGCATAGATTCGGAATTCATGATTTTCACAATTTCAAAGCTTTAAATGCTTTCGCAGCTCGATATTTCTGCCTTAATAGGCTGATCCAGGAGGGAGGACTCACCCGGTGCGCCCCTATAGTCTATCTAACTTGAGTTGGCTAACCGCTTTTTTCCTCTTTTTTTCCCACAAAAAGTTTGTTTTTGCCTTCCAAACTAGGCAAACCTCTTTGCAGCACTACCGCGTGTATAAACATACTTTTTGTCTTATATTTTGTCTGTTGATTTTGCTCATTAGGCCCCATGGTAAAATTTGCCCATTGCCTACTATTGACAAGAGTACAAACACACGAGATCGTCATTGTTGGCAATGAGCTAAAAAGTTGACTTGCAATTGGGGTCGTTAAAACAAGTAGTTCAGAATTGGTGGAGGGTGGTCCTGGGTAATCTGAATTGGGGGGAGCGAAAATTTCTTTTGATCACTATTTTGAGGGGCGGAAGGGAAATGAGGCAGAGGGAGGGGGCATATTCAGAATTTAGGGGGGCGGAGGCAATTTTTTCACAGTGTCCCCAATACCATGCATCGCACGGGGAGATTGATGGTATATATAAAATTGGGACGAGACCTACAATTTTTAAAATGAGATTTAGAAAGGACACGATCTAAGGATTATTTAAGTAAAGTTTGAAAAAAATGGTAGTAAACTTGGAAATTAATGAGCAAGTATGCGAAACAATAGCCTACGATGGTGCAGGCGTGATAGGCCGCAATATTTTTTTCTTCCGCAGCTTTTCTAGAATACAACCTATTTTTTCCTGTCGGGATTACTGGGATTACTTCCCATAAGGGTCAAATAAAGGTCCAAATCGCACACCCCCGTACATTGAAATCCAAGATCCGCCGCTGGCATTCCCCTTCAAATGCAGTCAAAAAGTTACGTGACGTCAATATTTACTTGTTCTTCGCGAAAATTTATCAGGAGCTCCATGATCTAAACTTTATATTTGTGCAATAACCACACAGTAGGAGTAGCGATTGACCGAAAATATGGCATGAAATTACAATGATTTCAATCTGTTGCAAAATCGTCATTTCGCAACATATTTCAACTTGAATTAATTGACAAGTAGAATTATTTGTGGCGGTTCTAAAAACTTAAACCGCATTGAAATTGACCCACGGAAAGACCAGTAATTCATTTTAACGGTGTATCAGCATAACTGGTGCTAGTGTCGACATTTTCCCCTAGATGTCGCCACTCGTCATTTGGCGGGATTCGATGACGTCATTTTCGTGCCATATTCCGCCGATAGAGAGCGCTATTTGTTGCCTGGTCATCTACGCTCAAAACGGTATATAATTTGCCCTTTCGAAAAGGGCAAAGTCATGGGAGGGAAGTTCTTTAAATACATATGTCTAAGTTGCAATATGTCTAATGACTAAATCTGAGTTTGCCTTTTGCTCTTACCACATGTTATAGTTTTGAAAATTACTCCTCATTCGTTTTTTCCCGATTTTCAGTTCTCTGCCTTTGTTGCATGAAATATTCCCTATTCCCTGATTTTTCACAAGTTTTATTTTTTCCAATTTCATTTCACATCTTTCATTTTTTAAATTTCACAAGGCCAAAACGTGAGAACACATATATAGTTTCGTCCCAGGAAAGGCTGATGAGTTGGCAGGCTCTCCTGATCAATCTTTCCCAGATACGCATACAGCCGGCAATGTACGTTCACAATAAAAAATGTAATTGCTCGCCATTCCGTGGGTCAATTTTAATGAAATTTAGATCGTTAGAACCGCAACAATTTCTTCCATTTGGCTATCAATTCGCTTTAAAAGCGGTTGCAAAATGTAGATTTTGCGACAGCTTGAAATCGTAATAATGAGTATGCCATTTAGTTTAAAGGTCAATCTCTTGGTCAGAACGGAAAAAATGAAATCATCCAAAGCTTCGCGCTCGCTTCTTGGCAAAATTGCCAGCATTATATTATTGCCGCTCAGGGTCACGGTCAAAGTAATACTGCACGTTGTGATCCGTGACCCAATTACGGCCAGCTGTGACAAGTTCACGTGATGTGATTGTTGCACGTCCAGAAACACGCAACAATCACATTACGTGGGAGCGTCTTCTGAACTCGCGATTCTTAGCGAGACCGGAAGCTCAGATACGCCCATGAAATTGATACAATTTCTAGAATTTACAGGAATCAATCGTTACATTACGGCACGAATGGTCTAGTAGCGATCTCTTTTTAGTATTCCCGCACAGTCTCCAGGTGTGCTTGCTAAAAGGTCTCGCGAGATCGTGCGTTCTACGCCATTTTAAAATGGCGGCGACTGTAGCAGATGCGGCAATGTAATTCCGAGCTCATGACTTCGCTCGGAAACAATTCATGTATACAATTCATGGAATGAAGTAACACTTCATCCTATACTATTTTGCCGTTAAATGCATTTAATCTTTATGCTGCTGGTGGCTAAATTTGCCATTACAAAATGATGCAAAAAAGCTAAAAATATATTGAAAACCTGGCTTATGGGTACTCACATTTGAGTACTCAGTGAGAGCTTTCCAAGGAATACCACCAACATGGCAGCGTTCAGAACGTTTTCAAAAATCTTTGCATCCTTGTGCTTTGGACGAAAGTAGTCTTAGCATTGATAGTGTTATTGATGAGCAATCTTTGTGAATTATCATCCTCTGTCTCACTTTTTGTGGCAAAAGGAGAAATGTGATGAGTTGGGGAAATGCTAGTGCAGGTCCTCACAGACTCGTCTTTCAGTTACACTGTATTGTCTTATTGTTCATGTATGATAGTTATATTATTAAATTGATAAAATTATTTATAATATTTAACTGCAACGTATGATAAAGTTAGACTGTTTGTTTAGTTTTTTAGATATTGTTATCATTAAAGAAGGTCGCTCCAGAGAAATTTATCTGTGTTCTGTTTTCTTACCCTGTGCTGCTGGCCAAAGAGGTGTTATCATAAGTTAACCGTAAAAACATTTTCGAAGAAGTTGAGGGGTCTGTTTAGCATGTATGTTCATCGACTATAGTATCAAAATTACAAAATGTGATGATTTATTACACAAATTAGCAAATGTACAGAACTTCTTTGATATGATTCGTGATTACAATCCAAGTATGAGCAATAAGGTGAAAAGGTTTTTCTTCCAATTATCCAATTCTACGTTCTGTATTATCATGCAAGTCAACCCAAACATTGTTAATGATTCCAAAGTGAAACCAAAATAGTATAAACAGTAGATTCTCAACTGTTTGTTTGAATAAAAATAATTTTATGATTCCAAAATCGAAGTTTCATTTATTCATGCATTGCGTTTCAACTGCTATCTCTGTCTCAACACTGCATAAGGGGTCCGAGTTGTAATAAAACAAATCCATCTTAAAGTAAAAATAACCAGTGATTTAGAGTTAATGTACAAACTTGAAATGTTATCAAAATTATGACGGCATCCAGACGAGGCTCTTCAAAATTCTAAAGTACTCGATAGGAAAAAACCTTTTCCTGCAAAACATCGTTTATTAGATAGTGAACGTGTAGTATCAAACGATAGACTGTTTAACCTTTCTCTCTCGTGCAAGTTGACTTGTGAATACCTATAGTGCCCAAAATGAGTACCGCCTATAAAGGTGAAACACCTTTGCCAAAACTACCCCGATGGCAGAGTGGTCTAGGGCATCGCCATTGGCTGCTTGGTGTCTCCCACCACTTCAATGACCCGAACCCTGGCCAGGGCATGTGATAACTTTAGCAGTTACTCGGGGTTATTATTCCATCTGTTCAGGCAGCAATTACAGGAAAGAATCTTATCATAAATGGATCAATGACGTGAGGTATGATTTGCATCATTCAATGCAAGTTATCTATATCTTGCCAAATGCATAGAAATGTAATGGACCATGCCGACATTTAATTCCTTTTCTACATTCGTGTGCAGCAGGGGCAAAATACATGACCGCACACCCCATTGCTACCCAGTTTCCTGGATATGGATGCATGGATGACCTCACAACTGAGCGTAGCTTTGAATACCTAAAGCTACGTGGGTCATTGATGTGCTTCGCTTATATTTTGACATGTTATCCAGGGGTGCTTGTACAACTGCTGCAGCATATAAATGTATTTAGTGTAGGATATCCATCAATATTGTACAGTATCATACACCATTCAACATTCATCCTGGAAATAGTTCTTTGTCTGTAGCATCCACAAAACGCCCGACTATTGTGGTGATATGTCTCTGACAAAACGATTTTCTTACTTTCTGTGAAGTAAAAGTGTTGATCACAGCTCATAATCCAACTATTTGCTCTTTTTTGCTGTAAATTTTTAATTTTCTTAGGATGTTTTAAGTATCCCAGATGTGTATTTTAAAAGTACCCCAGATCTAAGTGTCACTTTTTCCGAATGTAACTTTGAATGTGCGTTATTTTTTAAATACGAATCCATTCAAAGATTATGTGAACTTAAGATGAACACTTTCATCTATGCCATACTTTGTCTTATTCTCATCAAAGAGTTCATTTAATCCTGCCATGTACTTCCGGTGTAAATCCTGTATTTGTTCAATAGATGGCGCCACTACACGATCTAGATGAATAGGTTTGCCAACTGAAAAGATAGAAAAAGCATTTCTTTAGCAGTCACCACATTCAAGTATGGGGCCAATTGAAAGACCCAAAATTGACCCTCATGCTGCTGGTAACTAATTAAAGCAATACAAAAAAATGCAAAAAGACCTGAGAAAATGACTGAAACCCTGCCACATGGGTACTCATCTGAGAGTACTCCGTGAGAGCTATAGGATAAATGCCAAAATGACAGGGTTTAGATGATTATCAAAGATGTTAGCGTCCGTGTGCTTTGGACGAAAGTAGCATTGGAAGGGCTAAAACATTCACTTATTGATTCACAAGTTACGAGGTGCAAACATGTGATGAAGGTAATTTTCTTACTTAATTTAGATAAAGCTGTATCATAAGTCTATAAGAATACACCCTCCTCGTGTTGAGGCCAGCAAGGATTCCTATTTGTGAATGTGTGATATGAAACACACTCGACAATGCATTATTTAACCTTATCTATTTCAATGATGTTTACATGATAGTTCGCTGTCCCTATGACGCAAATATCTATAGGATAATATTCAACAAGGAATTGTCAACCAGACGCCGACCAGCAACTCTCCAGAAATGTTTGTTTTGTTTTAGTGTCGGTGAAATAAGTCTAAGACTGGGCCTCCCTTTTTATAAACACATTACAAAAATCTACATAACATTAAAAGACAGCTTTATCGCATATATAGCTATATATTACTAAGAGAGTGCCAAAGAGCTAGGTGACACTTTTCAAAATAAAATTCAATATTTTAAGAGTTCAAAAGCATACGTACCAACAACATTAACAGGGCGTCTGAAAGGTAGTAATCCAAATGTGTAGTTGAATATCCCCCGCCCATGGCCGATAACAGGCGCAAATCCTATCAATTTTGAAAGTTTGTCTTGTATTCTTCGAAGAAGTGTCCCTGACGAATTGTCGGCCTGGACGTACATGTCTATCTCACCAAATGAATATACAGGTACCAAAGAAGCACTACAATACATAAAATAGTATATATATATATATATATATATATATATATATATATATATATATATATATATATATATATATATATATATATATATATATATATATATATTTATATATTTATATATGTTGATAAGACATAATTGCTATGATGAATAAACGCTAGTGGTAATGTATAAAAGTCCATGCATGTATAATTGCCCTGCAGTTGTACATAATAAGGATAAAAGAACCAATTAATCTAAGTTTTAAAGTGCCGAAGAAGATTCTGTAGAATCGGCTATAGAAACTATATATTTTTACCTACGAATTTTGAAATTGGACTTCATAACCATGGGACTGGTATGCAAAACTTGACATAACTAGGAAGTATCTATGTATCTTTTATTTATTTACATGCAACACAGGTAAATTATTCAAATTGGCTAATGTTTGCATCTTTGCATCTGATAGTATCTGGAACCTGAGGATGTGTCGTTAGAACTTTACTGTACTTATCCCATTTGCATATGAAGTGAATAAAGGTCCGATTATTTTGATCATAAATCATTAAGCAAGTCAAATGATATTTTTAGAAAATATTAGAAGAGATATTGTTTAACTCAAAAACACAAAGAAAGTTTTCAGTGAAATACTTTTTGAAATATTGTTTTACTTTCAAACAACCTACCCATTCTGAAGTGCCATTTTCACGAAGCCTTTTCGGTCTTTTAATTTCACTACATAATTATTGGGTTTTGCCTCGAGTGACTCCGCAGCGCCACCTACAACTATGGTGACAGCATTGCCCTTTCCCGCCTCCGTCAGTAGATAGTTGATGCTGGCCTTGCTACAGTCACAGATCCCTGCAACACAACACTTGTTCAACAAGCAATTGGAAAAAATACAGTACAGACATATAATTCCTGCACTAGTCCATCGGACGTCTGCCAGTGCCTTGCTGTACGCCCTCGGGTGACAATGCTCACTCGGGGTAGACAATCATGTTACCCACCCCACAGGGATGTCATATTTGTTAAATGCTATATTGTAGCATTAATTAAATGCTATATTATTAATTAATGATATAGCATTAAACTTTTGGGGTGGAAGGGCGGTAACTCCCTATCATCTTTTTTCCAGATGGGCATTTAAGACCGAATGTTTTATTGCTTGATGGGCGACCTAACATTTCAGATATAGCACAATGAATACAATAACATATATCAGTTCATTGAAAATTCGCGAGAATTTTAAGAATGAATGTTTTGTACACATTCGCCATGATGTAATAGCCTTACTATTGATCCACAGTATGCCATATGTACTGCTTACATGTGTCAATGCGTCAAGGGGCACTCAGAAATTACATGCGACAATCCCATTTTTTTGCAGATTTCACCTAAGGCAATCTATAAACAACAAAAATACTTATCCTATTGTATCATTCCATTCCATAAATGCTTAGAAGTTCCTCGAGAAATTGCCGTCTGGATCTCTTACGTTCTTACCAATAACATGGGAATTCTGACTTATTTTACAAACTTTTTGAAGAAGAGTTGTTGGTAATTTTCTGATTAACATTTCTCCTTCAAGTAGTTGCCCGAATTTCTTTTCACCTTTAAGATTTCATCAAAATTGTCAGACTGCTTTTGTGAGCTACGCTAGATACTTCAAATCACTTAAATTTGGCGTGAACATTATACAGCGCAATTACGGTACTGCCCTGGATAAGCGTGGTCTAAGTATAGCAGTGAACGGGAACAGGCCAGCAGCAAGTTCAATTAAGAATTTGATAAAGACGGGGATTTTATAATAGCGCACATGGGCAGAGCGCTATTATCGCTATCTTATTGTTCCCGCTATACTTACGTGATTTACAGTAATCACACTATTCGTCTCTCACCTGCTGACATGACGTACTCTCTCTGGATGGGCATCATAAAGATTCCTTCTAGCGTGAGCAGGGTTGGCGTGAGTCCTGGAAACAACTTAGAGAATCCCGTCACATCCACTGCGAAATTCAGAAATGCCCCCGCGCTGAGAACCCCATGG
>OZ012700.1:2899438-2904438 GCA_963942565.1 Maea johnstoni | reverse complement strand
TTTGATGATTCTTGAAGATAATGGATGATGTGACCATTCAAAATGTTGGGGATTAAGAGATCCTTCTCATATTAGGTGAATCATGCATATGCGTTCCATAATGAGATCACTAGAGGTCAAAATGTCACAAATTTTCCACTTTGTCATATTGTGTTTGGCCACCTGCCAAGGCCATAGACTGCCACTAATATAAAAATGTGATATCCCTGTGGGGTGTACACCAGGACTAACATACCCGAGAGGGAAGTTATTCCTGTTGAACACCACACAGGGATGTCACTTGTTTTTTTATACCGAACGTCGCTTAAATCCTCAGTCCTCGTATGGAGCCATTTCTCCCTATAACTCCCTCTCTTTGAGATGAGATTTCATTTTGGGAATAGTCGACATTTTGATTTTATTCCCTAAGTCATATCAATCAAATCATTTCTGTGAGACATCCTGATTGTTCAGGTGGTTTCTACAGAACTAACACTGGCCGCGTGGGGAGAATATTATTGCATATAAGGGTGTACAACTATCTGAAAAGGGGGGGTACGATATCTATCGCCTTTATTCCATTGACAGAATAATTAAGAATAAATGATTTGGAAACAAATCCAGACCAGATACCAGATTTGTTCTTGTCTTGTCTTGTCTTCACCCAGTGAGAAGCGGAAAGGAGTCAAATTACACTCATGTAACAACAAGTTTAAAATGTACCACAGGATATTCACATTCATCTTTTCAGGGAAATCGGATTATGCTACATAACATTTAAAGCTAGGCGCACACAGAGGCCGAAGTGAATATGTTTTTTACGCGAAGTTGGAAAATTTCACTTCCTGTTCACTTCGCAGAAAAAGAACTTTTGAAGCAAATGAACTATACCTAACAAATCCAACACGTACACAACACAAAGTAAAGACGCAGATATACGAACGAAACAGGCAGATAAAACGAAGTCTGTGTGAAGGGTACATGACCTGCGCTGAAGCTACCAAGAATGCAAAAACACCAAATACGACTAAACAAGAAAAGAATGTGATGGTAATGTGAAGTCTTCGTGCTACTTCGTGTTCTCTTCACAGTCACTTCATGGTCAATCGTGTTCAAAATGTGATCACGAAGACAACATAACAGTCTGCGAAGTGAACCAGTAGTACCGCGAAGTTAAAACGTGGTGTATGGGTAGTGGACAAGAATTTCATTTAGGTGAAACTTCGCGGTGAATTTCCACGGCGGCCCCGAGGTGACCAGTGTTATGCGGAAGTGGCCACGAACTGATTCTGGTTGATCGGGAAGCCAAGAAGAAGCTTCGCGATGTTAACAAGTACTGGATTTTCGCCACTTCCCGTATTAACATATTCACTTCGGCCTCTTTGTGCGCCTAGCTTTAAGCACATTATGTAAAACTTTAAGGGGTCCTGCCCAAGCTTTCCTCTGCTATTCTAATTCTACCCACCTGGCTCAACTTCAGCAGCCCTAGCTGCACCCCTCACGCTTATGAGCAAAGGGCTTATTCCTACAATCCACTTGCATAAAGGGTATTGAAAGTTTTAAGTCGGATATTGATCTCCACCCCTTACTATTACAATGGGCTTGTCCGTTGGACTCGGCTCTACTATTATAAGGGATTGGTGAGTTATTCAACCATAACTCTTGGGTTATAAGCAAACAAGCACAATTTTCTGCCACCTAGAGTTCATCAAACAGGCTTTTGCTGTCTCACAGACGTTATTTCGGTAAGTCTATTATTGTCTATAACTCATTA
Organism: Maea johnstoni; assembly: GCA_963942565.1. Classification (NCBI taxonomy): domain Eukaryota; kingdom Metazoa; phylum Annelida; class Polychaeta; order Spionida; family Magelonidae; genus Maea; species Maea johnstoni. Next base: position 2,902,685 of record OZ012700.1, on the reverse strand, counting down.
ATGCTTAAGAGCTCCTCTAGAAATTGTCGTCTGGATCTATGATACTTTTAGCAATAACTTTTGACCTAAGTATAATTTCACTAAACATCTGAAGGAGAGTTATTGGAAAAGTTATGATTAACATTTCTCCTTCAATTTTTTTTCTTACGATGCTTTCATTTGCAAGATTCCCGTCAAAATTGCCAGGCTGTTTTGGCCGCTCAGAGCATTAATGGGATAAACTAGCGTTGTTTTGGGCGTGTATGTATATAGACCTGTTATACCAACTAGCTGATTGGTGAGTACATTTTGGTGAATGTATAGGGGCTGTGCTATGGCTGTATTGTAGAAAGAGTAACTTGTTGTTACATGTAAGTCGCCAGATTTGGCGACAGATGCTTTGAATTTAGCGATAGTGGTTTTGTAGAGACACGAAGGCGTCAACCATAGACGTATTACTACACCAGGTTGGTTTCAGGGATAGTTGACTTCGATCAAACATATACCTTCCCCTGGTTGCATTCCCTTTGAATATAACTAACTAGTATATAACTGGTTAATTTGACGTGTAGTTGGCGTTTTTTTTTCAAAAAAGTATTTTCCCTGTATTTATTTTGGCGTCTGGAGCAGTCAGAACAACGCCATCTTTATGCAGACATTTTTATGCGATCTTTAATTTGGCGTTGATGGGCATTCGCCAAAAAACGCCAAATTAAAAACCATGCCAAATTAACCAGTTATACAGTAAGTATGTTTCTTCTTGGATAATTAGCATGGATATACAGCATACAGCGACGCTACCCTGTTTATTCTAACCTCTCGGGAGTGTACAGTGCCAACATTTAATTCCTACACTAAATACGTGGGCAGCCCGGGCATACTACACGACCGCACGTCCGATTGACACCCTGAGTTACATGGACATGGATGCGTGGATTACCTCCAAAATGAACGTAGATTTTATTAACGAGCTACGTTAAGGTCATTGATGTGCTAGGATCATTTTCTGACATGTTATCCACGGGGTTTTGTACAACCAGGCATTGGCAGACGACTGGTCGACTGGTGCAGGAACTAAATGTCTGTACTGTACATGTTTTCTGTGAGAGTCTAGGATACATATAATGGCGTGCCAAAAAATTGTATACACAAATCATGTAAAACCTCTGCCAAACAGATTCTAAACAGAGAACACAAAATAACCACCTCAGCCAAGACAGATGTCAAGGGGAATATCTCACACTCACTGCTTACGATACTTTTATTTCAAATATTTATTTTATTTTTAAAAAGTTTTTTTTTATTTCATTCTCCAATATGTCATCAAGCAGGTACAGTGTGTATATATTATTGTAAGGCAATCAGTACATATATGTTGCAGTATTCATTGATTCAATCTTTGTCAAATACATTGGAAAGAAGGAGGATATATTGTTTATAAAATGCCATTTTCCTTCCTTTCGTGTGATAGCCATATATCTCTTGGAACTAAAAGTTTTTAACATCATTCTTTATAAGTTGTATACTCGTCTTTTGTTCTTTTTTCATAGAGTTGTAAATTACTCTCTTTGGTATTCAAAATGATTGAGTTGATCGCAAGGGCGTTCTCTAGATCACCCGTTATAATTTTACTCTCAGATAAGTTGTAATCAACCATGCCCAGTCCAGTTATCCATATTGCAATTTCATTCCGCAACTCTTTGGTGTGTGCACAGTATAAAGGCATATGTTCAACAGAATGGACTTCAAGTCGACACATACCACATACATTTGACTCTTTTTTGCCCATTTTATGGAGTTTTTTGTTGGTATAGAATCCCTTGTGCAGTGTGTGGAACAGGGTGTACTTGAGATAGAGGTTCCATCACGAGTGGATGGAAAGAGGAGGAATCTTGCACGAGTGAGTGATTTTGTGTCTTGGGACGAGGCTTGCCGAGTCCCAAGACACAAAATCACTCACGAGTGCAAGATTCCTCCTCTTTCCATCCACGAGTGATAGAACCTGTTTCTCCCACGACAAAAAGGAGAAATTTACACGTTTTACCGTGAAGTTAGCTAGCTAAACTAGGTTAGCCAAAGGTCACCCGCGCACTAGTTCAACAATGGTAATACGCGTTTGTTGTGACGTGCACCGTTTGTTTCCCCAGAAACAGGCGCCAAATCACGTACGTGACGCTTGTTCAAATCCACGCGCGCTATTGTTGGGTCTACCTTTGACCCAGCAGCAGTGACCCATTGATTGAAATTGAGGGATCTGATTGGACAATTACACCAGTTTGACCTTTAACCCCATTGAAGAACACCCATTGAGGACGACAAATCCTTAACTGTAAAACACACCTCAGAGTGGGAGAAATAAGTATCTTTGTATTATAAGTGATGGTTTAACCCATTAATGCTTAAGAGCGACTCTTGAAAGTTTCGTCTGGATCTTTGGTGCTTTTGATAATAACTTGGGAATTAAGAATGATTTTACTAAAAGTTTGAAGGAGAGTTGTTGGTGATGTTCTGTTTAACATTTCTCCTTCTAATATTTTCCCAACTTTGCTCTTGCCTACAAACTATAATCAAAATTGTCAGGCTGCTTTTGGCCGCTGTAAGCATTATTGGGTTAAAAAGGATCTACCAATGCTAATGGTACTGAGTTCCATATCTGCATTTTCTCTTTATTTCAAATCTTGAAAAAAGGAACATAGAACTGACTTTCTTAAAGTAAAATTCTAACAGAATGAACTTCCTATCGGAGGGTCCCAAACTAAGGGCGGTAACCTCACTCTCACTTTACTCCCACTTTCACAAGATTTATCTTTCAAAATGGTACTTTAACGAGATACTTCAAGGCCATGGCAAGGAGGGTAAAACGCAGTGTCCCTATTAGGTATCCCTGGGAGGTGCTAACTCCTATTGCGCACCATAAGGTGAGCCCCTTGCAGGGGTTCAACTGTACACAGGTATGTGTATATACATGTGTAAATACTAAGACACCATTATGTTTTATTATACCTCACGTGAAAATCGTAAGCCGTGATTGGCCATTCCATCATGTCCACCAACAAAACGTCCACGGTTCTCACTGGATCTACCGGCAGTCATGTTGTTTTCATTGATATTTTATCAAATTGGGTTTGTTCGGTATAATAAAACAAATATGCCATGCCAATGTGGGTATCTTGATGGAATGTCTCCCCTCAAGAGGATGGTTTTCCATCCTCCCTCTGGGAGACATTCCATCAGGATACCCACACTGGCATGGCATATTTGTATAATG
>OZ012700.1:2861534-2899238 GCA_963942565.1 Maea johnstoni | reverse complement strand
CCACCCTCATGGCAGTAAGTACAGCATTATACTAACTCTTATGGCTAATTTGACCAATACAAAAAGATGCAAAAAACCTAAAAAATGACTGAAACCAAGGCTTATGGGTTCTCATCTGAGAGCACTCAGCAAGAGCTTTCCAATGTGTACCAACATGACAGTGCTTAACTATTTTTAAAAATCTTTGCATCCTTGTGTTTTGGACAAAAGTAGCCTTAATAGCATTGAAAGAGTTACCAGTGTTATCGATAGGTTAAAAAAGTTGCATCCACACTCATACCTAGGTACAGAAAACCCTGCTTCCTGAACATACAAATAGGTTTTTACTTTCTAGGCCAACAAGTGTGGTCACAGTGAGGGGAGTAAATTGGTAGACTTCTCTACACAGCCTGTGCTTGTTGTGTGCTACTGATTACATAGCCTGCCTCCCAGGCCATATTTAGATATCATCCCTTGTGGATAGATGGCACCGCGATGTACTAGCAGGGTAGTTGGCACTGCCAATACAACCCCCTCATGTGTCAATTGTGTGAACTAAATGGCCAACAGTAGGCCACAATTCCCTAAATGTAGTATAGGTGTAGGCATACATTTATGTATAGTAAAGCAAAAATGCAGTAACGCCTAGTAGCTGTGCTACTACTTACATAATGAGCAAGCATGGATGGGTTACCTGTCACCACTGTAATGATATCACCTGTAATGTCCTGTATATTTGTGTAATATCTTATTACTAGTATATTATCGAAAATAAATTGTATGAAAATATGAATCAGAAGGCAAGCCACAATTCTCTTAAATGTTTCGAATATTTTTGTTGACTTGGAGTGTTTTTGAATAGTGTTGTTGACCACAATCTTCCTTTGAATGTTTTGAATATTGTTGTTGACTACAAATTTCCTTTGAATGTTTTGAATATTGCTTAACTCATTAAGTATTAAATATTCAGTTCACCCATGTCTTTTATACGTTTTTACGTAGCATGTCCGGAAATCTGAACTTGGAGATGCTGTGATATTAGACGTAGATGCTGGGACGCTGGAAACTAGTTACGACGACTTATCAACCCTACCGGCTGATATTATTTCATCACTGAAGAAAAGACTTAAAGAACAGCAGACAGATAAAGTGCGAACAAATTACGTCATAGGTGATATGGTGGCAAGAGCATTCCTCAAGGCTTTAGTGGCACTTATAGGTAAGAAAACCATTTTGTGCTACTGTGACTGGCAGTTAGGGCGAGGGCAATTAATCAAAAAACTTGGTTGATTATTCAGATTGTATGGAGTATTTTCATAAAAGGTCGTCAGAATTTATATAATGTCAGCGTGAAATTTCAATATTTTTTTTTAGAATTTGTGGAATTTTTTTTTAAATTTATAGAATTTTTGTTTATTCATTACATGCCAGCTATGACAATCGCATTCTAATACATACTATTATTTTCCTGAGAATCCTCGCATTTGAGAACTCGTACATTAAGAGATACTGGGTTAGTGTGACCTCCATTCTAAAGCATTAGAATGTCTAAGGAGGATTTTCCTGAAAAGAAGAAATTGTTACATAGAATATTATTAAGACCAATGTATTGCCAATAAATGCCACTCTTTCTCAAATTTTTCCATACTGTGTGTAATATTTGCCAAGTATTTTGCATGTATATATTCTTGTCTCAATAAATTTTTAAAGCAAAAGAAATTTGGAGACTTGTTTTTCAACTTTGCCGAATATATAGTTACTTTGGCGTATAGAATAATTTTTGAAATAAGACAACTTTTGTGGATGTCACCCGTGATGATATTGTTTGATGTCAAAGTATAATCCCGTACTCCTAATTTACCCATCTTTCAACGTCTGACCAGAGTTTGATCGATTTTTCACAATGCAGAATCATATGTGAGTTGCTATCATTTGTTGTTTCACACATATTGCATATAGGGCTTTCCTTTATGCCCATTTTATGTAATCGGTCATTAGTAAAAAATCTCTGGTGTAATGTACGGAATTGAACATATTTAGCATAAGTATCTGGTATTAAAGTACTATGCCGCTTGAAAGATTTTGATATTTCAGAAGGTATTAAATCAACATCATCACAGGTGTTCCATTTTTCACAGTTTTCTTCTATGATATTATAATGTCTACCTTGTAGAGTACGATATAGATTTGAAACCCCCTTTTTATCTTTGTTTGCTATAATATTGAGATAGCTATTACGTGGGAGGGGTGTTTTTGATTGTGGAAAGTCTTTATAACGCAAGAAGTTTTGGATTTGTTTGCAGAAGCCCCCATATTCTAGAAAATTGGTTTTTAATTGGAACTTTGCCTGAAATTCAGTCAGACTGAGTGGTTTTCCATAACTGTCAACAATGTCATTTATAGTTCTGACTCCACGCTCAAACCAATTCATTTTAAAATTGAGTTTTAACTTGGGGTTAAACCACAGTGGAAGCTCATGAATTATATCCATTTGTTCCATAATATCTGTTTTGAACAAAGTGTTGAAACTTATAATAAAATCATACCAAAAAGGATTATATATGACCTCCTTTGTCGCTTCGAGTTTGTCGGGTCCAAAGGTAAACATATCATATATACCCCAAACAGTCGGAAAAATTGTCCATTTAGAATCGCTTCTAAGCAGTCTCTTTATCCAACCTAGTTTCAGAGAACAATCGAATTTTTCCAAGTTATGCAATTTCAAACCCCCATCAAATATTTCGGCTTCTATTATTTCCTTACGGAATTTTGGTGGTTTGTTGTTCCAAAGGAATTTTTTGAACAATGTATTAATTTCTTCAAATAAGGTTTTTTTGGGACTGGGAAGGGACAGGAGCAGGTGGGTGATTTTAGATAAGAAAAGTGATTTTATGACAGTAACTTTGCCGTAGGGGCTTAATTTCCTGGCTTGCCAGAGTTTAATGAGTTTTTTTATGTCAGAAATCTTCTTTTCAATATTTAGTGTGGTGATTTCACCCATTTCATTAGTGTTGTAATCTATACCAAGAACAGTGAACTTGTTTGTCCAATCCATTCCATACCTGCCTTCCCAATACAAGCTCCTGTCCCTTGTCGCCCCAAGTTTGACGGCTTTGGTTTTGTCCACATTTATACCCAGACCTGATATATTTTTAAACCATTTGAGTATACTCATTAATTTTTTTATAGCTGCAAGCGAACCCTCTAAAAACAAAGTTGTATCGTCTGCGTATTGTGAAATGAAAATTTCAGTGCCATTTACCTCAATCCCCTTAATGTCCCCACATTCCCTGATGCAATGGGATAGGATTTCCGCACAAAGTACGAAGATATACGGGGATATCGGATCCCCCTGACGACAACCCCTGGAGAGCGGAATAACGTTTGAGAAATGTCCATTGTTTTCTACAACGGAAGTTGAATCATTCATTATGTAATAGTTTAATCATTGTGATAAATCCATCACCATATCCGAACATTTTCATGCAGGCATATATGTACGACCATTCAATAGTGTCAAAAGCCTTTGCGAAATCTAACACTATTAGTAGTCCTTCTTTATTTTCCATCTCACAATGGTTTATGGTGTCATATAAAAGTCTAGTATTGTCGCCAATAAAACGGTTTGCTATAAAGCCAGTCTGGTCCGGGTTTACTACTGTCTCTAAGGTCGATTTAAGTCTATTTGCAAGAATTGCTGAATAAAATTTGTAAGTACTGTTAAGCGTTGTCAATGGTCTCCAGTTTTTCAGTAAGTTTCTGTCTTTTCCTTGTTTTGGAATGCAAGTTATTGTACCTCGCTTAATAACCGGTGAGAGTGCGTTTACTGTTATTGCTTGTTTGAAAGATCTAAATAACCAGTTTAGTAGTTCAGTGCAAAAAGTCTTAAAAAATTCGTTGGAGTAACCGTCCGGTCCTGGTGCTTTGTTAAGTTTAGCCTGTTTAATTACTAGTTCTAATTCTTCTATTGTGATGTCTAGGTCAAGTAAGTCTCTTTGTTGTTCTGGTAGTTTAGGTAAATTTGCAGTCAAATAGTCATATTTGGAATTTAGTATCGGTATTGTGGGTTTTGTTGTAAATAGGTCTTTATAATATAAATACTGCATCTCCATGATTTTGTTCATGTTGGTTTGTGTATTTCCAGATTCGTCTATCAATTCTGGAATTGATTTGTTGAGAAAAAAATTTTTCTCTAAGTTTAAGAAGAAACTTGAGGGTTTTTCCCATTGGGAATTTAGCACCGCTCTGGAGCGCACCATTGCGCCACTCATTTTTTGTTCTCTCCACTTTTCTAGTTCTTCTTTTTTGCTTTCTAAATAATCTGATAAAGTTTGCTTGTGTGTCAGATCATTGTTGGAGTCAATTGATTTTTCAATTGCTTCAATACTTTTTGTCAATTTTTCTTCATATTGTCTATTCTCCCTAGCTAATTTCTTGGAGAATTTAATGGTCTCACCCCTTATCTGGCATAGTAGGGTGTCTAAGAATAGGGAATCATCTATGTTGATTTCTAGGTCGTTCCCGTTGTTTTGTCTTACATACTCTGCACTGTAAATTGGTAATGCATAAGTAGCCTTGGCTAGTTGTATTTCTTCTTTGACCATATTCAAGTATTCTTGATTTTCTAGCAGTTTATTATTAAATTTCCATTGGCCTTTCCCCCTTGGGTGCTTGGAAATATTAAGTGACAATTCAATAGGTGAGTGGTCACTTCTGTAAGATGACTTTATTTCTGCCTTGGGACATAATCCCATCAAGTTCTGTGATATTAGGCAATAATCCAGTCTTGAGCGTTTAAAAGGTTTCCTCGTACCCCATGTGAATCTCAGTTTATCTGGATTTTGTTCTCTCCAGATATCAATTAAACCATTGGTATTCATTAGTTTCTTAATCTGCTGATTGATATTTTTATGACGGATTGACTGATAATTGTAAGTATCAATTATTTCTAGTGGAGTATTCCAGTCCCCCATCCATACTTGATTTTCAAGTAAATCAGCTTCAAGTTTTTTCTGGAGAGATTCTAGCCAAGTTGTATCATCAATATTTGGTCCATACACGTTTATCATGGAGAAGCAGCATAAATCAGGGAGTTCGAGATTTATTAAAAGATATCTACCGTCTTTGTCTAGTACAGTCTTTGTAACAGTGTGTTCAAATGTATTATTGATAATAATACTGACACCTTTCGAGTTTGTAGATACACCTGCACAATAGAAGGTTACATTCCATTCCTTGCTCAACAGGGGGATGTCGCGGGGGGTCCAATGTGTTTCTTGAACAAGGATTATGTCTAATTTCTGCTGTTTAAAAGAATTGAATAAATCAAATCTTTTATTTTCCTGTCTAAGACCCCGTGCATTAACAGATTAAATAATCAATCGATTAGGGAGGATACCTATGCATCAGGGATGGGGGGGCAGGTTGGGGGGCTGGCACGTGACGAACAAAGTTTTCTATAAATGTCAAAAATACATATTTAATAACAAGCATAACACTACAAACACTGTATAGTAATGCTATGAACAGAATACAAAAACACAAGGAAAATTTAAATTAAAGAAAGCACAGTTAGATTTTAATCCACGCTGTACTTATATACACAATGATTAAGTTAAAGTGGTTTGTCGAACTGTAGAGAAAAAAAAAAATGTATATTGAAGAGTGTTTTGGAGAAAATAGGAATTATTTAATTTCTTTACAGAAGAAAGAGAAAAAACAAAGAAAGAAACTGTTGAAGTGTTGAGTGAAAACCAAAAGAGGATTGAAAGGATGATTACTAGGAAGAGAGAGAAAAAAAAAATAAAGAAGGGACTCAAAAGTCCGTCTTCTGAAAAAAAGTGAAAATATAATTTGGAGTTCTGTAATATAATCTGCACATATACTTTCAGTGAAGCACTGCTTTACACCGATGGAACCACTTATTATAAATAGTAGGGAATATTTTAAGTTATTCTGAATAACTAATGTACCGTAGGTACATAATATATTAAATATACAAATACAAATGTGCTGCGTTGTTCATACTAGATATAAACTTGGTATGACAAACGAAAAACCGCTGCACATCTGATAATACTGCAAAGTGATAAACATGTAATGCATATACAGGTCCGTATATGTATCCTTACTTAAGTAGTTTGCTCCCTACTTTGTAATGATCTGACTTTATACCAATACACTAGGAAGAATAAATAATTATTGTGAAAATAACAGGGCAATATATATCAGGCATGTCTAAGTATTGTAGGCACATCTGCAATACAAACGAAGAACAAAAAACAATTTTTTGGCATGGTGAAATATTATAACCATATTGTTTTTAAACATAAATTGAGTGTAGGATGTTGCACCTATATGTATTAAAAAATTTGTAAGCCACAAGTTTGTAACTTCCTGGAATGATGTGAGTTTAGAATAAAGAAGAAAAATTTAGGAAATGGAGTGAAAAGTAAATACTATTGCAGTATTATAAGTACTGCGTTGTGTATTTTTAAATATTAAATATCATTGTGAAATATCTCACAGGTTTGCTATCGGCTTATCTTAAGAGAGGGGTGCATACACTCGAAGTATACCAAATACCTATAAGAATGTGTAGTAAGTACCTTGATGAATTATTGCGACCTTAAAATATAATCAATTAAGACAAAAAAATAAAGTTTAAATACTATTACAGTATTTTTAATACTGTGTTACACAATGAGATCCATTATAGAAAATTAAGTTGTAGCAGGATCTTCAACTACAAGTTACGTATAAGGAGTGATAAAAGGAACAGTAAGAAAAATTAAAAGAAGATTGAAGTTATCTCTGAATATACATCTACTTTTGATGTATAAGTGAAATATCAAAACAGTACATGTTACATTGTTACAATCCCAGAACATAACCTGCAATGGGGTAAGATAATCCCACACTACCAATGTATGATCTTATTGATGATAAGTTATCATACTATGCTTGGAGTAGGGTATTATACCTCTACTTTGATATGGAATTTAAGCACATTTTACCAACCCTTAACAAGATACCTTAAAATATTTTACTAGCCCAAGACTAGAAGACAGAAACAAAAATGTGGTATGCTGACCCCACACTACAGTGTTAAATGCTATAGATGATGAGTTATCATCCCTGATATTGGACTATTACCCGCATGCCATTACACATATGCACATTTAGGTATAGTTTTTATATGAATGAGTGTGTGACACATAACCAGGATATAGTGTCTATATTTTAACAGATGATGTTAATGGTGCAGGTATTCTTTTTAGAATCACTAGAGTTAGTCAAAACAGGTGGAGGGTATCCATTGTTAGATAAAAGGATGACTTGAATTTAAGCTGAATATATTGAGATATTGAGATTTTGAGAGTTCATAGTGAGGCTTCACTTTTTGACTAGGCTATCCAGCTTTTTGGATGTAGAGAGTTCAGATCTTGTAGACTCTGTGAATGTTCATGCGTAGAGTTTTGGTAACAGTTAGTCTGTCCATTTCCTTGATGTTGGCGATACAGGAGATGACTTCAGCTACTTCGGGTGGTGTTGAAATCTCTGCATACTCCAGAGGGTCATATGGTGCGTTTGATTCGGGGAGTAATCTAGTTGTGTCAACCTTCAAGATTATCTCTACCATGTCTGGTGTGGGTTTCAGCAGTTTTCGTCCTATTCCAAGGTAGCCGTTTGGAAATCGAAGGAGGTACTCCAGAGCTTCATTGTACGTGCCTTGGAAATTCAGATAGTGTAGTAACTGGTTCTTTGATACACCAGTCTCAAGCTCTTTCAAAAGTTCAGCGTGGCACCCCAAAGTATATACCCTCAGTGCCATTCCAGTTTCGTGGACCGCTGACATATAGGTTCTGAGGATCTTAACCTGATTTGTCATTGTGCTGTGGCCTGCTGAGATGTCCAGCCCTACTCCACCATACGCCACAATGCCAGGAGAGTGCTTGTATTGGTTTTGCCCCATATGCACTGTTAAGGTCCCATTTGGGTCAGCTGTAGGTCGGGCTCCTAGAGTGATGAGGATCCTAGGGTCACCCATCATGATGTTGAACATTTGGGAGTTCACCAAGGCTGGGTCTATTACGTCTGTAATAGCAATGTTGAAGTTTGTCAAGCGGCCAGACACTTGCATTCTTGGGTGATTTTCCAAGTTCCCCTGGTATCGGGTCAGCTGGTAAAATTCTGTAATGTCACTTCTGGTATCTATGATCGCTATGTTCTTAGCGGGTAGGGCAGGGCCTGTGATGGTACCGTTCAAACTAGCAAACTTGAGGATTTTTGCCAGAGTTTTCCAGTGTGTGAGATCTGTTAGGCGAGTAGGGTTTTGTGGATCTCTGCACATAGTAGGAGCTGCACCCATCATTGTGTCGATTACATTTAGGAAGTTCATTTCCTCTTGTGTGTATGGGGTGGTGCTCCAAGCACATAGTCCTTCACGGATGACCAGTGCAATAAGTTGATGGGGAGTAGAACACCCTAAGTCCTCCATCAGGAATCTGTAGAACGCCTGGTGTCTTTGTAGGAGCAGATGACTGTGTTGTAGTTGATTGAAATAGCCATAACATCTTCCAATACTTTCTTTGTTTTGATAGAGTCTACACTTCCAGCATGTGATGTCTGCTATCACTCCCCACCATGCATTCCCCAGATGGGATGAGGCTACATGTTTCTTCATGTTGGTCTGGTATTTATCACACACATAACATTTCCTGTCACCACGAATGACACTGGTTTTGCGTTGTAGGCTAGTGTTGACTAGACTAACCTTCCTTGTTATGTGTGAAGTACTGCTTGTTGAAGGTATGCTGGATTTCGATTCATAGGAAGAGATCTGTAGTTTGTCTTGGTTGTATGATACTGTTGAAGAAGGCACACTTTTGTTGATGGGGATGTTGTCTTCTTTGGTTTCTGAAGAGTAAGAGGACAAGTGCAGATCATCTTGGCGATATACCCAATTTGATGTTGAAGCTTCCTGTGGTGAATAAGCTTCATGGCCATGGTTGTAGTCATAACTATATTTATAGGGACCTGCTGTAGTTTTGTCTGACTGATCTGTGTGTTCTTTATAGTCCTGTTTATATGAGTCTGCTTTGGCCATGCTGAGAAAATCGTCTATGCTGTTCACCACACTGTGGTTATCGCTAGTGGGGTATGTTATAGGAGATATTGCTTCTCTAACTGTGGATGTTGACATTCTCTCAGAGAATCCTGCAGTTCTGTATACCGGGACTGAGCTTGTATCTGGATACTGATCAGGAAAACCTATGTTGTTGAGAATGAAATCCTTGGTGGTGACATCTATACCAATGCTTGTTGTGGCATCTGTGGTGTTTTCAGCTGCTGTCTCTGTGGGTTTGATATCCGGTATCTCCACCAAGGAGTCAGTCTCTTTGGTTTCACTTCTCTCCCAGCATCTTCCTGACACTGATGGCACTGGTGAAGCAGGGCTCTCTGGGATGTGTTCGAAGACCCCATTTACCCTGAGGTGACCATTGTTAGGTGCTATTCGCTTAAAGTCTATTTCTACTAGCCTGTAGGTACCATAACTTGTTATGATTCCTCTTGGTGTCCTGCCTTCAGCCGACTTCTTTCTGATGGCTGGCTTAGAGATTTTGTGTAGGGATTGTTCTCCTTTCTTGTAAACAGACTGCTTGTGTTTATCTGAGATCTCAACAGACTCTGCCTTGTTGCTTGCTCCTGGTATGGAGGGTGAAGACTTAACCCTTTTCTGTTGGGTGAAATTCCTTTTCACTGAGTCTTTAGCCATCTCTCTCTTTGCTTTCTCCAAGATTTTCTTCTTGGTGGCTGAGTCAATTTCTTCCCAGAAATCTTCGTCGTCAAGAATCTTCTTGCTTAGCATCTTTTTGGCCATCTGTTGTTATAAGGGGAAACAAAAGGGATTGTTAGAAGTGCATGGTTATGGGAATAAGTTGTCAGGTATATATGTGACAATTCGAAAGGTGAGAAGAGGATAGTTTTGTGAAAACAAAACAAACAAAGGTTATTAGCCATGAATCGTTTTTGAGGGAAATGATCCAGGCAGTTTTGTGCAGATGTGGTATGTATGAGGCAAAATACTTTAGGGTTATGTATTATAGGTGAAATTACACTAAGTAATTACACCGGCAAATATGCAATATACTGATAATATCCTTGTGTGATGTTAATACCATGAATTGTAAGTACCATTATGAATTAAATGTATTTAAGAGAAAAAAGGTAATGGAAAGAAAAAAGTACTGTGTGTGAATATGATATATAAGTTGGTCTGAAGACCAATCAACTTGCTTGACAATTAAGGTCCATTGTGTAGTACAATGCTAATTTACTTTAGTATCAGGAAATAATCAAATTATTTAAATCTTAAGTGCATTGTCAGAGACAAAGATGCAATTTTGCTTAAGTATCAGATTGCAGACTAGATATTTATCTCTTTTAAGTGTACAATCAATGGTAAGATACATGATAGTTTATAAATGTAAGAAGAAAAATGAAGGTGACCTATAATTGCTAAGGCAATTTTGTACAATGTCAAGACAGTGAATATTAGTAGAAATGTATTTTTAAAAATTTGTAGTTAACATAACAAACATGTGTACATGATAAATTGAATCGGCATTTACCATGAACTAATTAAGCCCTACTGTGTACACAGTAGTATGATACATTTTGTTAATTAGTATACCTAGATATTTTACACGTGGCATGTAAGTGTGCATATTGAACTAATATTAGATCCATTTTGGATATACAATACTATTAATGCATTATACATATATGTGTAACACAAATAATACCTGTTAACTTTGCAATGATAAGATCAATGAATGCATTTTATACATAACAATGGAGTACATACATATGTGAGCACAATAGAACCCCTTAGTTCTACAGTATTGTGGTATTGTGATGTATTACTGATAGAACAGTATAAATAGAAGTTGCATAAGTGTGATGATAGCACAGTATAAATGAAAATTGCACATACATATATGCGACTAATAAATCTCTTTGGTTATACAATATTGTGGTATTGAGATGCATTACTGATAGAACAGTATAAATAAAAGTTGCATAAGTGAGATGATAGCACAGTATATAATGAAAATTGCATAGAGGGCAGTGTGCAGGCTATGAACGTGAGACTAGATATGTCTAGACATATTGGGTTGTATTTGCAAGTAATTCTTGCATATTTGAAGGCTAATTTTGTTGAATTACCAGCTTTGGTATACCATATGGATTTGTGTTAACCATATGCATATACTTTGCAGGGGGGTTATCGTGTTTCACCCATTTTACCTTAGTATCAGGTCTCATCTCAAGCCACACTTTGCCCTTACCATCATCACAGGCCCTAGCCAAGCCCTCATTGTTTTCTCTGATCTTAGTTGAAATAGCTTGATAGGACTTTCTCTTTTCTCTTGCTACTGGGGCCAAGTCTGTTTTCACTGCAAACCTTGTTTCGTTTTTAGTGTTGTATGGGGCTACTTTGATAGAGGCTCTTAGGACCACCTGTCTCTCAGTCCATTTAAGGAAGGCTACTATTGTTGGTCTTATTCCCTTTGTTTTTTTTTTGTCACCAACCCTGTGTGTATTTCTGATATCCATGTTATCAACCACTGCTATGTCCAGTTCTAGCACTTCAACCATAAACCATCTCACCCTTTTCCAGGTGTCCTCATTCTCTTCTGTTTCTGGTAAACCATATACCCAAAGATTCATTTTTCTTTGCTGTTGCTCACTAGCTTCGTCCCTTTTGAGAGAAGTTTCCCTGAACCCTTCCAAGAATGTCAATCTGTTGTTTACCTCTTCGCTTATTTGTGCCTTTTCGGTCAGCTCATCAATCGATACTTGGTTTTTCGCTAATTTATCCTCCATATATTCAATCAGCTTTTCAGCCTGTTCTAATCTAGCCTCTAGAGTAGCTATTTTTTCTTCGCCCACCACTTGTTGTTCTGTGAGGTGCCCCACTTCTGATTGAACGCTACACAGATTCTCATTAATGGCTGTAATCTTGTCATCTGTTACTCTGACATTTGCCTTAACTTCCTTGAACTGGGTTTCCATATATTCATTCTGTTTTCTAAGAATCTCCTTTAATTCGTCGAAACTACCTTTGTCAGGCTGACTTGGTTTTACTGCCATTTTTGGGGCTTTTGAGGATCGGAGTATTCTTTCACTAAGTACCTGCGATTCTAGCTTGTTTGATTTTAGTCTAGCCTTTTGCACTCTATTTGACATTACACAACACAATATCTATACATGAATACAGTGGTTTATTGTTTACCTTTTGTATTACAGCTATCCTGTGTGTAGTATCTCAACGTTGGTGATCCACGACGGTCTCGGTTTTCGGTAGAGAGTCAATGTTCAGCGGCGTAGCTCCGCAAATAGTGAGATAACCAATTATCGCTCACTGTAGAGTTTCTTATATACGAAAAAGTATATTTGAAGATCAATGTTCACCAGTGCTGCAAATGATGTTCGGAAGCTGATGTCTTAACGTTTCCTCGTGGCGAACTGTCATCAGCGTTGCAATTGAGAGATGTGATGTACTGTCATCTGGTTGCCCAAACGTTGGAAAGTACTGTCATCCACGTTGCCCCATGCAGACAAGCATGGGGAAAACTGTCATCAAACGTTGCGTGTGCTATTCCGTCTATAGCACACGATCCAATCCTCGTTCACCTTCTTGTCGAAAACTTCGTTGATCAGAAGTTTGCCGTTCTACAGCTCGTGAAATTCCTTTTTTAAGTCAGAATGACAAAGTTTTGCAGGACCACATTCGTAGCACATGTGCTCTGCTTCCAATATGGCGGCTCGAATATGTAGTCTCTACACCATATGTTCGTTGTATCAATTGAGAATATGTAATCCGTTTTGTAGCTCAATTCAACATTCTATTTCGTTTGTCCTTTTAAATATTTGTTGTTGTGTTGCTTGTAGCTCAAGTTTGTAGGTTGCACGCTTCTTTATCTCGACCAAGGGTCCGAGGCTATTGTTCGCAGCTTCTTGAGACTCATTCAAAAATCTAACAAATTTAAGTCATAATCCGGATTTTTAGCTCAGCAACTTCCACAACAGCACATTCTATGCTGTATGTGTTGGTTGAATATGCTAAAAGATACTTTGGATTGCTTTGACATTAGCAGATTTTGTGAGATTTAATTTTCAGAAGACGGAGCAGATGAAAAGAGCGTGTTTAGCCTGTTGAGGTCATGACGTCAATCATTTTTGTTGGTATGCTGGGGCGAGCTATGTTCGTATTCAGATTGAGTAATTCGCTTGCCCAGCAGATGGCGACTTATGTTATCTGAATAGTGGCGGTTTTTATGTCCAAAAGTCAACAAACAACGATACACAGTAAAACATATTCATTTGGCTAAAACATTTATGACAGTAAGTGAGTAGTAACTCACAATCATATCAAATAGACATTTTAAAGCTGTCCGGTATAAGGCGCCCCATGTATTAATGGATAAAATCAGGCGGACTGATAATTTGAGTGTATTCTTGTACTGTTTGCAGTACTCACAAAGTTTCTCAACCTGCCCACGAACCGGTCCGACTTGGATTTATGCTGCTCTAATTGCTATTAATGCGTAGAACAATAGGGCCTGCCATGTCAGCTCAATTGAGCTGGGATGGCTTTCTTGTTCTGCACACCACAGCACATTCAGTGCATACAACATTCGTCTGCACTTATAGATTCAGAAGCGAAAACACACACTTTCGGTAAATTTAATATCAGTGCAGCCATGTGCAGGACGGGAAATTAAAAAACGGGAAAAAGTAGAAAACATTTTTCGGGAAATAAAAGTCCCGGGAAATATACCCGTTATACAGTACTTAATATTCACCAATTAACCCCACCCTAAGGCTGTAGTCGGGTCGAGGGGCTAGACATACCGCTCGTTTAAATTCGATATGTTGATTTTCTTATTCAGTATTGTCACTTTTCTTTACTTAGGCGCAAACTAGTGTGAAATACTACTACTACTAATACTACTAATACTACTACTATAACTCTCTTTTACCAATCACCTTTAAAGCCATGGAAAACGATTCTCCAATACAGAAATACTTGATCCGTCCCTAAACATTAACTAAATATCCACATAAACAAGAATTAGATAAACTACAAATGTGACCCCATCTTCTTTCTCTCAGATTAGGTGGCGACAGGTGTTCTGGGGTCTTGGTCTTCAGTTTATACTGGGCCTCCTCGTGCTCAGGTGGAAACCAGGATATGAGGCATTCGAGGACATTGGAGACCAAGTCAGCAGTTTCCTGAGATATGCCGATGAGGGTTCTAAGATTGTATTCGGAGAAACGGAATATCTCATGCATGAATTTGCATTCCAGGTAATCTCTCTCTCTCTCTCTCTCTCTCTCTCTCTCTCTCTCTCTCTCTCTCTCTCTCTCTCTCTCTCTCTATATATATATATATATATATATATATATATATATATATATATATATATATATATATATACACACACATACACACACCCATATATATATATATATATATATATATATATATATATATATATATATATATATATATATATATATATATATTTATATATAGTCTGGTCGCTATATAAATGTGCGGCGTTGTGGAGGGTTGTCTATGGTCCTTCTGCAACTGAGAGAACCTTCTTCCCGGTTTCGGGTTTCTATCTTGTCGCGAGATAAGAAGCTGTTAAAATCGATGTAAAAAACCCACACCATTCCTTCCTTTCGTCTTTCCTTGCATATCTCACATGATTTGATTTTCTAACAGCATCTTTGATATCTTGAAGGCTCTTCCGGTTATGGTTTTCGTCGGAGCCATAACTACAGTATTGCAACATACAGGGGTCATTGAGTTCATAGTGAAAAAGTTGGCCGTCATTATGCAAGTTACCATGACAACCACAGCCGTGGAAACCATAATGGCCGCAATGAACATTTTTCTAGGATTCGTAAGTATCACACGGATTTAATATAATTAAAAAAACATAGGAATTTATTAGAAAGTACAATTATTCTATGAACAGATAATCCTTAATGATAGTCTAAGTAATACATACGTAACCTTTTAAATATTGAAATATTGGGAAGCACAACCATTCAACTTGAAGGTTTGAAAGCTTCAAAAATATCAAATATTTCCAAACATTAGATACAATTTTCTGATAAATGCACTTTGTTTTCGTAGATCTATATGCATATTGATTATTGTTCAACGGCCTCTTATATGACCTGACCTATATGATTTGTATCGGTCGCCGCAAATGTCTAAAACTAGGTCAACTACCTCTACGTCTATTCTGGTCATATTCTTGATATCTCTTTCTTTCAGTTTTCGGCAGTGTTGGTGGTTCGACCTTACATTGACCTTCTGACCAGGTCTGAGCTGTTCGCCGTACTGGTGACCGGGTTCGCCAGTGCGGGCGGATCTATGTACCCCGTCTACATGCAGTTCGGGGTAGGCAGAAAATTCATGCAATCCCCGTACAAAAAGTTTCATGCATGAAAAAAAATCATGGAATAAAAATTTCATGCATGAAAATTCATTTTCATGCATGAAATTGTCATGCATTTTCTTTTCATTTTTCATGCGTAAAACTTTTCGTATGGGATGTGCCATTCACCCATTCATGTATAACCCTTCCAATGCTGATGCTACTTTCACACAAAGCACACTGAAACAAAGTTTTTTGAAAACCATATAAACACTTTCATATTGGTATTTATTTGATATCTCTCAATGATTACTCTCCGATGAGTATCCATGTGCTAGGGTTTCGGTCGTTCGAGTTTTGCATCATGTTGTATTGCCCAAATTAGCCACCACCAGCATAAAGGCTAAAAGTAGTTTGTGGAATTGCCGTCACGGTTTTTCACACTTTTGACAATAACTTGGAAAGTAAGAATGATTTTAGAAAATATTCCAAAGAGAGTTGACGGTGTTCTTTCGATGAAGATTTCTCCTTCAAATATTTCAAAATTTAATCAAATCTATTGTTAGGCTGCTTTTGGCTGCCGTGGTAATATTTTAGTGGGTTAATATCTGAAGTGCACAGCCGGTTTAACAACCTAGAATATAACGGTTATAAGCACAAGTAAATCTACATAGCGGCAGCAAAATAATATTAGTTATCCTCCTTGTAAAAAAGGGATACGGCCTGGTATCTGCGTGAAGCCAGCCGTATCGCACGAGGCCGGAGGCCGAGTGCGATACGCCTGGCTGAACGCAGATACCAGGCCGTATCCCTTTTTTACAAGGAGGATAACGAATTTATCATCAGCTCCCCCCCCCCCCCCTACTACCTCCCCCCCCCCCCCCCCCCCCCCCCCCAAGCCTCACAACATACTTGTATTGTTGCCAATGGGCAAATTTCACAATGGGACCTAATGGGTAAAATTAACATTATGCAGAGTGGAGACAAAACGTACGTTCATCTATACACAACTTAGTGCTCCAAAGGGATTTGCCAAGTTTGGATGGCAAATTCGAGCGATTGGTCACAAAGAAAATGAACAAAGCGGTTGCCAGACTCGAGTCCGACAGGCTCAATAATGTAGCAACGGAGATTTTCGTCAGACCTGACCTGCAATTATTTCTCATATGTATGAACAACATACCAACCTAAATCCATGTTAATTACTTTCTGCCATATTTATTTCCATGTATACACCATGTTGGCAGACTAACATGCGCAAATAGTGTTTTAAACAGCAAAAGAATCGAGTCAGGCGGCGGTGTGAAGAGGAATGTCCGCCATTTTCTTTTTCGTCGTCAAGGGTTCAAAACGAGGCTGTGACCTGTAAAACTTGAGGTCAAACCCATAGTTGCCATGGCGAAGTGGGATAAAACATTGAGAGTGGGGATAAAACACTTATCCGGATCCTAACATTGCCATTTAATGAGAAGCAATGAAATACAATCCAGTACCCAACAGCAATTGACCAATCATCTGCGAGTATCACAGTGGAGCTGATGATAAGAGATCTTATCTCATTTTAGGCTCCGCCGAGGCATATTCTGAGCAGTGCCATCATGTCAGCCCCTGCCGCCCTGGCTCTGGCAAAACTCAACTTTCCAGAGACGGAGAGGTCAAGGACGAAAACTCCAGAGAATGTCACCTTGGAGAAGGGGTAGGTGCGGAGAGCGCCGCTAGATGGCGCGCTGCCTGTTTTGTGGAGCTGAAAGTATGTGCATAATTTCATTATCACCTGTCACCCATACATTACAGGATATGGCCACACTGCCAACCGTCCTGGAAACTACACTTGTGTAGTCTCCAGGACGACGGCACACTGTGATACAGCCGTGCTCTCTGTTTAGTCGACCCCCTTGGGAACGCTGCCTCTGGAAGGCCCGGACGTTCTGGTGGTTATGTGTATTGACGGGGGTGTCAACACAAGGAGTGACAGCTTTATTGGAAATGGCTGCACAAAAGTAGGATATTTATTTAGGGAATCATATGATACAATAGTTAGCAACTTGATGCAGGAGTTCTAGGGCCCTTTAGTAGTCAGAAAGTGGCATTTATTGACTTCCTTTAGTTCTGTGTGCGCAATTCCTGTCATGTATACATAGTCAAAATGGTTTGACCATTTTGGCGATATCTTTGTGACTAGAGGACAGTCATTTAGTTCCAGCAACAGTCGACCGGATGTCTGCCAGTGCCTGGTTGTACAAACACTCATGAATAACATGTCAAAGAAATAAGCCAAACACACCAATGACACATGTAGCTTGCGAATCAAAGTTACTTAGATACGTTCAGTTGTGAGGTCATCCACGCACGCATGCTCAGGAAACTGGGTGACAATCGGGCGTGGGGTCGTGTACCATGCACAGGAATTAAATGTTGGCACTGTTCACGAATGAATGAATGAATGAATGAATAAATAAACGAATGAATGAGTGCTTTACAAAGGCACATCGTCATGTGTATTCCATGCATCCCTGCCAAGGAACCTGGGTGGCAATCAAGCATGCGGTCGTGTATTATACCCACGCATTTAGTGCAGGACTTAAATGCCGGCACTGTAAAGCTGCTACTGTAAAAACATTTGAAGGAGGGACGCTTAGCAAAATTAAATCCAGAACTCTCCTTCAAGTGTTTAGCAAAAGTATGCATAATTCTTAAGTTATTTTCATATACAGTGCCGACATTTAATTCCTGCACTTAATGTGTGGGCAGTCCGGGCATGATACACGTCCGCACGCCCGGTTACCGAACAGTTTCCTGGGCATGGATACATGGATGACCTTGTAACTGAACGTAGATTTGATTAGCAAGATACATGTGTCATTGATGTGTTTGGATTATTTTCTTGACATCTTGGCATGGCTTTTTTTATACAACCAGGCATTGGCAGACGTCCGGTCGACTGGTGCAGAAATTAAATGTCTGTACTGTATCTCAGCCTGCCAAGATGAAATAAGGGATTGAATAAATTGGTGGAGTATGCTTGTATTGTAAATGTTAGGAATCCAGTGACTTTTCTCTATTTGTCGGCCACGTACATAGGAATTTTCTAAATGTTGATGCTTAAGTGTTAAATTCTAGGACGATTGCATTAAGCTACTTTCACACATACACGACTGTGAACACGACTGTCTAATTTTGACAAAATCTTGTTCGGTCGTGTTTGTCACGCTAATTAGTTGAGTAAACACAGTACAACACGTGTGTCATACGACTTTCATACGCCTCTCATACGCCTTTCATACGCCTGTGCGTGTTCTTCATATGCCCGAACACGTTTCCCATACGCCTCTCATACGCCTGAACACGTTTCCCATACGTGTGTCATACACCTAGATTTTGCGAACACGATTGCCATACGCCCGAACACGTGTGCCATACGCCCAAACACGATGTCCATACGTCTTCACTTCTATTCCTGGTGAAATTAATTTTTTAAAATAGATCAGAAAGGGAATTATCTAACAAGGTTTAACTGGTTTAAACTGGTTTTAAGGCAGCCATATTGAAGCACATCTGGCACACAGTGAGATGGAGGCAGCTGCTAGAAGCAGGGCTCTTCTAAATATCGAGGAGGAACAGCTTCTGCTTTTGATTGGCATTGCCTACCTGATTAGGAATAGAAGGAGAAGGAGGGCACCTCGAGCTAGGAGGCAAATTTGGGTGAGACCATGGATTTTAAGGCGCCCTGAATATGGCCAGTATGAAAACCTGCTACGGGAACTGAACAGGGAAGACATCCCTGGATATAAGAACTTCCTACGTGTGCCTCCAGAGCTTTTTGTGGAGTTATGTGAACGTGTGGGCCCACACATCGAGAAGAAGGACACCTTCTGGAGGAAATCTATTCCAGTAGGTTTGAGGGTAGCAATCACTCTGAGGTATTTAGCGACTGGTAACTCATACAAGTCGCTACAATATGCCTTCAGAGTGGCCCATAACACCATCAGCCTCATCATACCTGAAACGTGTCAAGCCATCTGTGAAGTGTTCGCACCAGAGGTTATGAACACCTGAGGAATGGAGGGAGGTGGCTGATGAGTTTGCGAACCGCTGGAACTTTCACAATGCGTGTGGAGCTATTGATGGCAAACACGTACCCATTAGGTGCCCCAGGGAATCTGGTAGTTTCTACTTCAACTACAAAGGATTCTACTCCATCATTCTCCTCGCACTGGTGGACGCAAAGTACAAGTTTTTGTATGTTGATGTGGGAGCCAATGGCAGTTGTTCTGATGGCGGCGTCTTCAAGGACACAGACCTATACAAGAAGTTGGACAGGGGTACTGCAGGACTCCCCCCACGGTCACCACTACCTGATGATGACACGCCCCTGCCACACTCACTCATTGGGGATGATGCCTTCGGTCTGCGTTCTTGGTTACTCAAACCATATCCACATCGCTGCATGACGAATAAAGAGCGCATCTTCAACTACAGGCTGTCACGGGCACGGAGGGTCGTTGAGAATGCATTCGGGATCTTAGTGCACAGGTGAGAAACCAATTCATGAAAATTTCTATCTATATGTGTGTGTATGACACAAGTGCATGTGATGTTCAGTGTTTATGTGGGTGTTGTCTCTGTCAATTGCATTGAAGTAATTATCCTTGTTCTCATGTACTCCTGTCATATCGTTTTGCCCGAACAGTGTACTGAAGTGACCAAAAAATTTATTTCTTAATACTTCAGGTTCCGCTGCATGCTGACAACCATGCAACAAGACCCCCAGCGCGTTGAGATCATTGTCATGAGCTGCTGTGTACTGCACAATCTACTGCAGACGCGCTACCCTCACCAAGCAGCTCACCTGTTGGACCGAGAACATCCCAACAACCACAACGTCATCCCAGGGGCATGGCGCGATGACGATGTTCTCTTAGGTCTGCACGCCATTGGCCGCAACACCTCGTCGAAGGCTGGGAAGCTGCAGCGAAAGTACATGTGTGACTACTACAGCTCCCCCATCGGCAAATTACCATGGCAAGACGACATGATTTGAGTAGGTGAGTACAAGGACATTTAAAACGAAGTAATGTATTTAATGCATCTTGAGAAATAAAAACTATAACACCATAAGGTAAAGTAAAAAAATGTATTCTGGTATGTATGGTCATATAAATGCAGTACAAAAATGGCAATGTTTTCATACCCAAGTACATATGTAATAACGCACGAGATCCATAGTCAGGGCGCTCATTAGAAAATATGAAGCAGCTTTAGTTCTTTGTATTAAAAGAACAACGTTACCACCTGAGTTCCATTAAGTATAAGTTGACTGCTGACAATCATTCATAGTATATGCTGTAGAAAAATAAAAAACAGTACAAAAGTCCCATGTTTAAGGAAAGCTTAGCGCCTGTTTCACAGGAATGGATTATGCCTTATGTTCATGTACCGATGCTTTATGGAATGAAGGCACTAAACTAGACATGAGACTGAGGAAACATGTTAAGTAAATTAGCACGAGCGGCGGAGAGCATGTTGCGAGCAAGCCCAAAATAAAGTAAAAAAAGAACACCAATACCTCATTTTCTAGAAACAAAACAACGTCAAGTAATAGTACCTAATGTGATGAAGAAGGGAGGTACACAGTATATGTTGGCACGTGCTAATTACTTGAGCACCAAAATGACTTTGATAATTACGTGAGTGGATGGAGAGAATGTTTCAAGTGAAAGCAAAATAAAGTAAATAATGAACACCAGTATCTCATATTTGAGAAACAAAACAACGTAAAGTAATAGCACAGAATGTGAAGAGGACGGAAGGTACACAGGATACGATGGCAATGGCTAATTATTTGAGCACCAGGGTTTTCACAGATCACTCATATAAAATAGAGGCGGCTAGCGCCAACGAGTCCTTGTCAATGTTGCCCTGTGCAGTTGCTCCGGAAGATGTGCTGCCGGAATTGGACGGAGGAGGATGTGGCCCGTACATGTTGTACGCGGCAGTAGATGTGGAAGCGGCGCTGTACCCCGAATCTGGGGCAGGCAGGTAGGCCTGCGCCTGCTGACCATACTGAGAGCTGTACGAGGTGCTCTGCAGTGTTGTGTAGCTTGGGGGACGATAACTACTTGTTTGCTGGGGAGGGTTAAAAGCATGTGGGGGCTGTGTTGATGGAGGCGGCGGTGGCAGAAGACTGTTACCCTTCATGATGAGCTGATGGACCAGGTTCTGGGTCCCCATAGTGAACTCGAACCAATATTGTGGCTTGACGTGAACAAGCTGTGTGGAAAGGTATGAGAGGAACTGCTCCACAGTTTGTTCGTGTGGAGTTTTTTGCACAGGCACAGGCACAGGCTTCTCCACCTCCATAGCCTTCCGCTCCTGCGACAGCTCTTCGTGTCTAGTCATCAGCTTGGCAAGGAATTTATCTTGATTGTCTTCGGACTCCTTGGTGTGACTCCTCTTGAACTTTTTCTTTTTCTGGCTGGATGGCAGACGAGGTGTGGGCAAGGATGAAGGGCCCGGCTTTGTGGGGGTGATGCCATCAGAAGCTGTTCCGGCAAGGTCATCGGCGGAGGTAATTTCGATGGCATCACCCTCGCAAGCTGACTCGTCATCGGTGGCCATGTCTTCTCCTGCGGAGTACTGAAATTGACCAAAAATAAAGATATATATATAAGAACTGTATTGCATAACTATGCACTTGATATTTTGCAGGTACACGCATTGCATCCCAGCATGCTTGGCATGAGCAGCATAGGGGAAGGACCTGTGGAAAGTGACAACAGATGGCGGACATCCTCATCATCAACAGCATCAGTCAATTTCATTGTTATTAAGCTGTCAAGAAATAAACATGTGTATAAGTTATACAGACTTTGTCCTTTCTATTTCAATTTCAAATAACCAGTTCATGTCAAATGATGGCTCACATAGGCAAACTATATGAATACTATGGAGAGGGGAGCAAGTATTCACCTATACAATATATTATAAAATGTTAGGAAGTTAGTTACTAAGCACCTCCCATAGTTATACTTTTAACTCTGAAAATAGGTATAGATAATAAGGTACTTACTTTCGTGGAGCTGCGGCTGGGGCAGCGCCTGATGTGCGTGTCTAGGAAACGGAATGTTGACAGCACGAACTTGTCACGCTCTGTGTACTTGACCGCACCCTGGCCGGACTTGGTATTCGTGAGCTTCCCATATCGGGTCCTCATGCTGAGGAAGAACTTGGTCAACTGGTCTCCTGGAACAAGAGGAAGAAGTCAGTAATTAGATATGGAACACATAACTTAGCCATAACAATAGTCATTGAACTCACTACCTACGTTGCAAATCTTTCCTTAAGTACATAAGGTAAATGCAGGTGGTATTTAAAACAGTTTGCTAAACATACATAATCACACATGTACCATAACACAATGTAATGGAATTGCGAATGGAATGGAATGTATCCAAATTCAAAAACCAGACATCTGTACACACCACATATTAAAAGAACATTTTGCATTTATGGAACAAAATCAAACCAATTGCTATCTGTACACACTTGATATTATGAATAAAATATTCAAAATTGTGATGTACACCAAATGCCACCCAGAAACTTGATGTATATTAAATTATTCTACTACAGGTAGCGTTCCTGGAAAATAAATAAGTAGAATATACACACAAAGCAAAAGACAGATGATTAATAAAGTTGTCTTATGAAATTATTGAATGCTCACCTGTGCAGGGAGGAGACAGCGAAGCGCCCTTCTCCTCAAGGAGGCGCTTCTTCTTCTCGGAGTCCTTGTATGATTTAAGTCTTTTGTTGTAGAATAACTCGTTGTCACCGTAGAATTCCGCCAATTCCACCTCTTGCTCATCGGTGAAATTGTACTTTTCCCTGGAAGCAGCCCTCTTCAACTTGGGTTGGACAACACTAGAGGCTACACTGCCAGAATCCGAGACTTCCTCTTCTTCTGTACGCCGGAGAGGAGGAGGAGGAGGAGGAGGAGGTGGACTAGGAGTGACTGGACTGAGGGATCGATGACGTGATGGTGACGGACTTTCTTGACGATGACGACGATGAGGACGGTGAAGATCCGGCAACTCCCTCTCAGGGCTAGGTCTAGCATGTGCAGCCACATGGGATGAAGTGGAAGGCAGAGAGGGATTGCCTACCTCAAACTCCCCTGAGCTGTCAGACCTGGCTGGATCCGGAATGACAGCTGCATCAGCAACCTCCTGTTTAGTTGATGCATCGTTTGGGGGGGGGGGGGGGGGGGGGGGGGGGGGGTTGTGGGTCTTTTTCGGTGTCTGTGATGGGTTTCCGAGTGGAAACTCCTCTAGGACGGCGACCTCGCAACCTCGTCATGTTATTGTATGGTAATGGGAAGATGGCCGACGAGAACGTGTCACGTGACGAGATCTGGCGGGATTTGGCAGGCGTATGAAGGACGTGTTCAGGCGTATGAGAGGCGTATGAGAGGTATATGAAGGGCGTGTTCAGGCGTATGAAGGACGTGTTCAGTCGTATGGCCAAAGGTGAACACGACTGAACACGCCCTTCATACGCCTGAACACGACCGAACACGCCCTTCATACGCCGGAACACGCCTTCCATACGCCTCTCATACGCCTGTTAATGGGCCATAAAAGCCATTAAAAATCGTGTTGGATTTTTGAACATGCTCAAAAATCCAACACGATTTTTCCGGCAACACGTCCTTCATACGCCCGAACACGCCTGAACACGACTGACCACGAAAGTGAACACATCTTTCATACGCCTTCCATACGCCTGAACACGGCTGAACACGACTGAAAAATCGTGTTCAGGCGTGTTCACAGTCGTGTATGTGTGAAATAGGCTTTACAGTGCCGACATTTAATTCCTGCACTAAATGCCTGGATACCCTGTGCATTATACATGACATAATGCCCGATCGTCCCCCATTTTTCTGGACATGGATGCAAGAATGACTTCAAAATTTAACGTAGCTTTGACTCGCAGGCTACGTGGGACATTTATGGGCTTGGTGTGTTTTTTGACATATATCCAGGGTAATGTACATGTAACATGACATGTAACCAGGCACTGGCAGACGTCCGGTCGACTGGTGCAGGAATTTAATGTCGATACTGCGCTATTGCTCAATATGTCCTTAGTAAGGAGGAAGGACTACATAAGGTGTGTGTGTTTTGCTATTATTTTAGTTTATTGATTGGTCTTTTACACGTTTTGCAGGTTTGTTCATTTGTACATGTTATGACTGTTTGTTTATTTACTGTCTCAAGCTAATTGTTAAAACATACATGTACAGATCATCAAAGTTTAATGGTAATTAAAGGATTTATCACCTGCATAGCTGTCATTCTCGATGCTGATTGGTCGATAGGTGTCAGACATAAAGCCGTTCACACGTAATGCCAAAATAACATCAACTCTTAGTTGTTTTTTTCATGGAAGATTATGTGATATATTTGTTACACCCTGTTAAAAAGTGAGGTCCGGCCTGATATCTACCTGAAGGCACATTAATGCCACATAGTATCCATTAGTGTATTTGATATAATGCAATATATCTTGAAAAAGAATATATGTTATTTTAGAAAATTGATGTTACAAAAGGTATATGTCTCTAAATGTGGTTATTAAAGATGTTGTACTATTCTCTCCCCCATTCTAGTTATATAGCCCTCTCTCTAAATGTGGTTATTAAAGATGTCGTACTATTCTCTCCCCCATTCTTGTTATATAGCTTTCTCTCTAAATGTGTTTATTAAAGATGTCGTACTATTCTCTCCCCCATTCTTGTTATATAGCTTTCTCTCTAAATGTGTTTATTAAAGATGTCGTATTATTCTCTCCCCCATTCTAGTTATATAGCTCTCTCTCTAAATGTGGTTATTAAAGATGTCGTACTATTCTCTCCCCCATTCTAGTTATATAGCTCTCTCTAAATGTGGTTATTAAAGATGTCGTACTATTCTCTCCCCCATTCTAGTTATATAGCTCTCTCTAAATGTGGTTATTAAAGATGTCGTTTTATTCTCTCCCCCATTCTTGTTATATAGCTCTCTCTCTCTCTAAATGTGGTTATTAAAGATGTCGTATTATTCTCTCCCCCATTCTAGTTATATGTCTCTCTCTAAATGTGGTTATTAAAGATGTTGTATTATTCTCTCCCCCATTCTAGTTATATAGCTCTCTCTAAATGTGGTTACTAAAGATGTCGTATTATTCCCCCCCCCCCCCCATTAATATATTCTAGTCATATGGATCTCATTCTAGTTATGTGGCTCTCTCTAATATTAAAGATAATTAAGGTGTACCATTATTCTCTCCCCCATTCTAGGGATTGCAGCAATATTCTTGACGCCCTGCAGTCTGGCGCCCTTACAGGTGGCAGGCTGGCTCTAACCACACTCCTCAACCTGATAGTCTTCGTGGCCATTCTTGCCTTCCTCAACGCAGCATTTGCTTACCTGGGAGAACGAGTTGGCTACATGGACCTGGACTTCCAAGTAAGTCATACTATAGGAAAGCTGTGTAACAGAGTAAGGGTCTGCCAGTTCTCAGTGCCGACATTTTATTTCTGCACTAAATGCGTGGGCAGCCCGGGCATAATAAACGACCACACACCCGGTTGCCATTCAGTTTCCTCGACATGGATGCATAGGTGACCCTACAACTGTACATAGCTTTCGGTGCATGAGATTTCGTACCCATGAGACCTCGTGACCACACAGTGTACATTTGAGATTTCCATGCAATTGAAAGGCCAGTCAGTAGATGTAAAATAAACGAAATAAACGAAATAAACCACCCAGATAAGTGTATATAAACTAAGTCAAGCTCAAGTTACTAATGTCATTATCGCTTCAAAATAGTTCATAGCACTATTCAGCATTTTCGGAGTTGTTTATTTTGTCATGATGTTGAAGTTGCACTCTATTGGAGGCGAAGTCTCTTGGGTACGAAATATCCAGGAACCCGTAGCATTGATTCGTTACATTTTGGGTGCTTGGCTTATTTTCTGATATGTTATCCATGGGTGTTTGCAAAACCAGGCACTGACAGACGTCCGATCAACTGGTGCAGGAATTGAATGTGTGTACTGAAGATCTTGGGAGGGAGTATGAAGACAGACTGTCTCCCGGGACTGTCTCTGTATATTTCAGTGTGTCTGAAACAAAGGTTCAACAACGAGCGCGCTAGAGGAACGGTGATTCTGACATAGGGTAGATCCTTGGAAGGCTATGAAGATAGACTGTCTCTGTATATTTCAGGGTGTCTGCGCCTACGTGTTCATACCCGTCGCGGCCATGTTGGGTGTGGACTGGGCAGATGTTCACAAAGTGGCCAACCTAATAGCAACTAAAATTATACTACTGGATTCCATCGCGTACAGGGATCTCGGCATATTGGTCAAAAAAGGAGAAATATCTGTATGTATCATATTTTACTCTAAGGGTTGTTGTTGTGGTGGTGCCGATGGTAATTGTTGTTGTGGTGGTGCCGGTGGTAATTGTTGTTGTGGTGGTGCTCGTGGTAATTGTTGTTGTGCTGGTGCTGGTGGTGATTGTTGTTGTGGTGGTGCTGGTGGTGATTGTTGTTGTGGTCGTGCTGGTGGTAATTGTTGTTGTGGTCGTGCTGGTGGTAATTGTTGTTGTGGTGGTGCCGGTGGTGATTGTTGTTGTGGTGGTGCTGGTGATGATTGTTGTTGTGCTGGTGCTGGTGGTGATTGTTGTTGTGGTCGTGCCGGTGGTAATTGTTGTTGTGGTGGTGCTGCTGGTAATTGTTGTTGTGGTGGTGCTGGTGGTGATTGTTGTTGTGGTGGTGCTGGTGGTGATTGTTGTTGTGGTGCTTGTGGTAATTGTTGTTGTGGTGCTTGTGGTGATTGTTGTTGTGGTGGTGCTGGTGGTGATTGTTGTTGTGGTGGTGCTGGTGGTAATTGTTGTTGTGGTGGAGCCGGTGGTGATAGTTGTTGTGGTCGTGCCGGTGGTGATTGTTGTTGTGGTCGTGCTGGTGGTGATTGTTGTTGTGGTGGTGCTGGTGGTGATTGTTGTTGTGGTGCTTGTGGTAATTGTTGTTGTGGTGCTTGTGGTGATTGTTGTTGTGGTGGTGCTGGTGGTGATTGTTGTTGTGGTGGGGCCGGTGGTGATAGTTGTTGTGGTGGTGCTGGTGGTGATTGTTGTTGTGGTCGTGCTGGTGGTGATTGTTGTTGTGGTCGTGCTGGTGGTAATTGTTGTTGTGGTGGTGCTGGTGGTGATTGTTGTTGTGCTGGTGCTGGTGGTGATTGTTGTTGTGGTGGTGCTGGTGGTAATTGTTGTTGTGGTGGTGCTGGTGGTAATTGTTGTTGTGGTGGTGCTGGTGGTCATTGTTGTTGTGCTGGTGCTGGTGGTGATTGTTGTTGTGGTCGTGCCGGTGGTAATTGTTGTTGTGGTCGTGCTGGTGGTGATTGTTGTTGTGGTGGTGCTCGTGGTAATTGTTGTTGTGCTGGTGCTGGTGGTGATTGTTGTTGTGGTGGTGCTCGTGGTAATTGTTGCTGTGGTGGTGCTGGCGGTAATTGTTGTGGTAGTGCTGGTGGTAAAAGTTGTGGTGGTGCTGGTGGTAATTGTTGTTGTGGTCGTGCCGGTGGTAATTGTTGTTGTGGTGGTGCTTGTGGTAATTGTTGTTGTGGTGGTGCCGGTGGTAATTGTTGTTGTGGTGGTGCGGGTGGTAATTGTTGTTGTGGTGGTGCTGGTGGTAAAAGTTGTTGTGGTGGTGCTGGTGGTGATTGTTGTTGTGGTGGGGCCGGTGGTGATTGTTGTTGTGGTGGTGCTGGTGGTGATTGTTGTTGTGGTCGTGCTGTTGGTAATTGTTGTTGTGGTGATGCTGGTGGTAATTGTTGTTGTGGTGGTGCTGGTGGTGATTGTTGTTGTGGGGGTGCCGGTGGTAATTGTTGTTGTGGTGGTGCTGGTGGTAATTGTTGTGGTGGTGCTTGTGGTAATTGTTGTTGGGGTGGTGCTGGTGGTGATTGTTTTTGTGGTGGTGCCGGTGGTAATTGTTGTTGTGGTGGTGCCGGTGGTGATTGTTTTTGTGGTCGTGCTGGTGGTAATTGTTGTTGTGGTGGTGCCGGTGGTAATTGTTGTTGTGGTGGTGCTGGGGGTAATTGTTGTTGTGGTCGTGCTGGTGGTAATTGTTGTTGTGGTGGTGCTGGTGGTAATTGTTGTGTTGGTGTTGTTGAACCCTTTTAGTGTGTGTGTGGGGGGGCGGTAATTTCATTTTTTCGTCACATTTATGCCATATTGTGGCTAATTCGTGACTAGCCAGTTGTAAGTAGTGGAGGAAACCGCAGGACCCGGTGAAAACCACCACCTAACTCCAAGACACTGGCTACTGATAATGATGTGGTTAAGCTGGTATTTTTCAGTAGTATTGAATTGTTCTTGATGATTGAGAGTGATTGAGTTATTGTTGTTGATGATTGAGAGCGATTGAGTTATTGTTGTTGATGATTGAGAGTGATTGATGTATTGTTGTTGATGATTGAGAGTGATTGAGTTATTGTTGTTGATGATTGAGAGTGATTGATTTATTGTTGTTGATGATTGAGAGCGATTGATTTATTGTTGTTGATGATTGAGAGTAATTGAGTTATTGTTGTTGATGATTGAGAGTGATTGATTTATTGTTGTTGATGATTGAGAGTGATTGACTTATTGTTGTTGATGATTGAGAGTGATTGATGTATTGTTGTTAATGATTGAGAGTGATTGAGTTATTGTTGTTGATGATTGAGAGTGATTGAGTTATTGTTGTTGATGATTGAGAGTGATTGAGTTATTGTTGTTGATGATTGAGAGTGATTGATTTATTGTTGTTGATGATTGAGAGTGATTGAGTTATTGTTGTTGATGATTGAGAGCGATTGATTTATTGTTGTTGATGATTGAGAGTGATTGAGTTATTGTTGTTGATGATTGAGAGTGATTGATTTATTGTTGTTGATGATTGCGGGTGATTGATTTATTGTTGTTGATGATTGAGAGTGATTGAGTTATTGTTGTTGATGATTGAGAGTGATTGAGTTATTGTTGTTGATGATTGAGAGTGATTGAGTTATTGTTGTTGATGATTGAGAGTGATTGATTTATTGTTGTTGATGATTGCGGGTGATTGATTTATTGTTGTTGATGATTGAGAGTGATTGAGTTATTGTTGTTGATGATTGAGAGTGATTGAGTTATTGTTGTTGATGATTGAGAGTGATTGAGTTATTGTTGTTGATGATTGAGAGTGATTGATTTATTGTTGTTGATGATTGCGGGTGATTGATTTATTGTTGTTGATGATTGAGAGTGATTGAGTTATTGTTGTTGATGATTGAGAGTGATTGATTTATTGTTGTTGATGATTGAGAGTGATTGAGTTATTGTTGTTGATGATTGAGAGTGATTGATTTATTGTTGTTGATGATTGCGGGTGATTGATTTATTGTTGTTGATGATTGAGAGTGATTGAGTTATTGTTGTTGATGATTGAGAGTGATTGAGTTATTGTTGTTGATGATTGAGAGTGATTGAGTTATTGTTGTTGATGATTGAGAGTGATTGATTTATTGTTGTTGATGATTGCGGGTGATTGATTTATTGTTGTTGATGATTGAGAGTGATTGAGTTATTGTTGTTGATGATTGAGAGTGATTGATTTATTGTTGTTGATGATTGAGAGTGATTGATTTATTGTTGTTGATGATTGAGAGCGATTGAGTTATTGCTGTTGATGATTGAGAGCGATTGATTTATTGTTGTTGATGATTGAGAGTGATTGATTTATTGTTTTTGATGATTGAGAGCGATTGAGTTATTGTTGTTGCTGTCGATGCTGTTACATATGTTGTGAATGGTTTTGAAGGTTATAGTTTTGATATGGGTTGTATTGTGTATTAGGATGACGGTGGCAGACTCAACGAAGATACGTGAACTTGCTGCATTTTAACTAATGTGTTTATGTATTCATTGTTGTTGTTGTCGTCGTCGTTGCGTGTTCAGAGATCTGGTCATTTAGTACAAACAACGGTACCGGTTTAGCTCAGAAAAGTCCAAAAAGTTGTTTACACGAGTATTTCGCACTTAGTGTTTTTAACTTGCTGATACGTCTAAAGCTCCCTGGTCATTTTTTAATTATGGTAATGCATCACACATAATATTCTCAATTTTCGCCATTTCATTTCTTTTTCAGAAACCACCTACTAGAGATATATAGTACATGTACAATCTCTATTTATATACGTTTTTCGATAGACCTGTTTGCGAAAATAAATTTGTGGACTAAAATGATTTGCACCTAATTTATTAAACTTTTTTCTATTTTCTATTTCTCTCAGATGCGTTCCAGTACTATCGCTACCTATGCATTGTGCGGCTATGGCAGTCTGTGTGACCTTGGCATTGCTGTGGGCGCCATGGCAGCTTTGGCGCCAAATCGCAGAGCGCAAACCTCAAACATGGTGGTACGTGCCCTGTTGCTTGGCAACTCTGCCTGTTGGCTAACCGGATGTATTGCAGGTACGGTGGTCAAGGTCACTCTCTACTTTTTTCGTTATTATCCATTCCATGATGGTAGCATTTAAAATGCTTTGAACGGCTGAATTTTCTTCATTTGGGTTGAAATGTTGAAATTAAAAAAGACAACGATGTAGCCATGATAGAATATCTTAAACTTCATAAGGAAAACCTTTACTGACATTTTAATTTGTTTTATCAAGGACCAATATAGAGACCAATGGTTGCTCATCTAAGGTTTTATTATTCACTAAAAGCATGACATATGCTATGAAAAACAGGCAATCTATTGGTATTTAATTTACTTACAAAATGTTTTCAAATGGAAGGCTTTGTTTCAGGAATTCTGTATGTGGAGCCATCCCAGGCGAGCGACGTAGATGCGCTTATAAATGGTACACACACTGGAAACGTCACAGCCCTGTACAACACCACAATCTCTCCGCCCTGACTACCACGACAGGAAATGGTCACATTGAACTTTTAAAAGTCACTAAATACAACTTTCAACCCTCAAGAGCACGCTAAAACTCCGATATTAAGCTGCAAGCCGGTGAATCATATATATCCTTACCTGAATATCCCACTTTTATGTAGTTATTTCCATTAAAACTGCTATTACACTCAGTTTTCGTCTATGAGGGGAAAATCTGTGAGGCTGTCTCTTTTTGTTTAACAGCCCCCCCGGATAGCTTATTCAATTTAACCTATAAAGATAATAGTAATAATAATAATAATAATAATAATAATAATAATAATAATATTGTCATTTGATATTGCGCCCTTTCCCTATAAACATGCTCAAAGGCGCATTACATTCCATTGTCAAAGGATAGATGTTGATATCCACATAGTTAATTGATATATACATCTTTGAACAGATGCGTTTTCAGTTGTCGTTTGAAGATTGCCACACTCACAGCTGCCCGAATATTATCTGGGAGCTGATTCCATAGTTTTGGGGCACAGGCACTAAAACGATCTGTCACCGTAGGTTTTCATGTTCGTTCTCGGCTCGCAGAGTAAGTTCTAGGATGTTGATCTCAGTGTCCGTGGTGGGACGTACTCTTTCAGCAATTCCCTCAGATAAGAAGGTGCAGTTCCATGCAAACACGTGTACGCCAGTAGCAGAATCGAATGAAAGGATGCGGATACATTGGATTCTCAAGGGAGCAGCTAAGCAGGAAGCAGAGCCCTGTCCAGCCACGTACAATAGGGAGGACTCCAATTTTGGGGCCATCGCTACGGTAGCGACCTCTGTGCATATTTCCTGGAATGACAGGGAATACTAGTATTGACTACAGGGAATATTGGCTACGGTTTTGCATTTAATCATGATTTTTCTTTACATTTCATTTCCTTGGAAATTCATTTTTCATGTTAGGGATTTTTTTTTCCATCAAATGGAATTCATTTACTGTTATAAGGAAATCAGCTGAATCATCTGCAAAGAAAATAAAATCCTTTTGCCCCAGATGGCAATAGCTAGATAAATGTGTTGGTTAATTTCTGGCTCAAGAGACTTAACACTCATGCTGCTGTTGGCTAATTTGGTCAATACAAACTGATGCAAAGAAACTAAAAAATGGCTGAAACCCTGGTACATGGGTACTCATCTGAGAGTAGTCAGTGAGAGTAATCCAGTGGTACCAACATGACAAGTTTTTGATGGTTTTCAAAAATCTTTGCGCCCCTGGCTTTTGCACGAAAGTAGCCTCAGCAATTGGGTATATTGGCAATATTTTCCAGGTGATCATTTACTGGATTAATTATTTACCATCGGCATAATTGTTTCCTTTGATGTCAAACTTAGCTTTGTCGGATTGGTTCTTTCTCCAGATGATTACAGGGGTGTCCAACTGTCGCACCAGCGTGCGACAGGGCCTTCAAAACGTGCGACAAGCCAACAATTCTAAATACTGTTTAACTTGGTTTTTTTTGCAAATTATGACCAATTCAGCCTATCACATATTTCACTTAAATTATTTTTGATATAAATTGTATTTATAAACTGGTGAACTCCACTTAGTAATGCTGTCTAATGATTGGTCTTGGTCTTAACTATTGCAATAAGGGCTAATATGGTAGGGCTACCCAGTGACAATATAGCTATTATCGAACCTCGGTCAACAAAAATTGCTGTGCTCCGGTGTAACAGAAATAAGTGACCCCCAGATCTCAGTGACCCCGGGTCACTGAGATCTGGTTCTCAGTGACCTACCTGGTTCTCAGTGACTTCCTAATTGTTTTTCATTCTTGTAAGTTGGAAATGGACCTGTGCCAATATGTACACCTTTACATACATATGCATATATCTTAAGTATACTACATGGAGTCTGCCAATTCTCTACAGGAGGTCACTAGGTTCTGGGACAAGCAACAGTGTACAGTGACCCCCTGTTTACAACTGGCTAAAACTGGGTATAAGTATGCAGAGATTTCATGGGCTGCCGGTGTAACAGTGCTCAGTGTCCGCCAGTGCTCAGTGACCCCCGGGTCACTGAGCACTAGTTGTGAGTGTCCTTCCTAGTTGCTAGTGACCCCCTATATTTCTCTATCTAAATATACGTTTCTTCAAAGATAGTAATGGTTAACATACTATACACCAAATCTCTATATAGTATATATAGTATATACCTATTATATAGTCTCTATAGTATATAACTATTACCTGCCATCTTTCAACTGGTGTCAGCCACAGCTGTTGCACAAGCAACAGTGCCAGGTGTCCCCCAGTTGAAAATTGGTTAATTTTATGTGAAAGTGTTAGACATTTCAGTGGCTGCCAGCTCAACACTGGTGGGCACATTGGTAGAGCAGTCGCTCTCACCACTTGTTGTATGATAACACTATTTATGTCTTTCTTTCTTGTTTGCAGGTTCGAATCCCATTCATGGCTTTTTCCATTATTGCTTGTTACTAACCTTATTCTAATAAAATTATGTGTAGTTTGGAATAATAGTATGTATATATAGTTTGAAATTCAAATCGTCCCTCTTTTGCGCTTTTTATATCAAATGTATTTTTATTTTAGTTTTATGCATTAATATTCCCTTTTACAATTATTTGGATTATGTTATGCTATTTTTTTGGCTTGCGTAATTTACAGCATAATGGTGCATATTTCTGTCATAAGAGGATTTCCCATTATCAGCATTATAACTAACAATCAAACCCATCTAACGCTCAACATTGGTTGTTGTAATACTAAAACTGATCAACCCGGGGGGGGGGGGGGGGGGGGGCACTTGGGTATTTAGGGGGGCGCATACGCTCGTTATCAAAATTAAAAAATACCCCTAAAGCACTGATTTCTGGCCAAAAAAGCACCCTTATTTTAATAAAACGCTGATTTTTTCCACTAAATAAATACCCCTTCTTTTATCAAAACACTGACATTGGATGAACGGGCACACATATTTCAACTTAAGATTTTTTAAATTCCTCTGCGTGTTTAGCAGCAGCAAGTGGCGGCAGCTAACTCGGAAGCCCAGTCACTTCGGGAGTCACTCGGCGCCAGAGCCGCATATATTTCGTGGATTGTAAGGGGATTTTGACCCCCATACTTCGTACCTGGGTACAAAAAAGTACCCTTCTTTTACAAAATCTGGGACATGCGCAGGTCATAAAAAAAGACCCCTTCTTCTGCGAAATGCGTAACGCAGGTGCGGCCCCCATCTATACCTGAGTGCCCCCCCCCCCCCCCCCTGGGCTGATCAACCGTGTAGAGTAAGCATATTTGTAAAAATCAACTGATCATATATATATATATATATATATATATATATATATATATATATATATATATAAATATATATATAAATGTGTGTGTATATATGTGTGTGCGTGAGCGCGTGTGTGTGAATGTATATTATCTTTATAACATAACATTGAATCTGCAAATATGTCCACTATGATGAAGTTATCATCGAAATGACTAGGTATACCTCCATCCTAGCTACCATCTAGGAGACGTTCTCGTTATTAACTCTACAATATACAATCCTATTCCATCTATTACTAAACATAGGCTATTGCAATACTAAAACTAATCAACTGTGTAGAATAGGCATATATGTAAAGTATAAACTGATTATTTATTGTATCAGATATTAGATTTTTTCATATTTCAATATGTAATTGAATGGGTAGATTTGTCCTCTGCCATGTGCTGGCTGTAGTGAACTGCAAAATGACTTAGCATATACCCAACCCAGGTCCCATATGAGTGGGTTTCCAAATATCAACCTTACCATTAAAAATCCAAACCATCTAGTCTTCGACAGTGATCATATCAATACATAAACTATCCAATCTGGTAGAATATGTATCTATAAAAAGTAGGCTATAGTTATTTTTGGAATAGCTCAATGGAAATGTCATATTTCAATATCATAAAGTTACATGCGCAAATGTGTTCACTACTGTGATGATGTGATCGTCAAAATGACTAGTTATATATGTACCCATCCCAGCTGCTATCTGGAAGAGGTTCCCATAATAAACCATATAATTTACAATCCAAACCATCTAACACATTACTTATTGTTATACTAAAACTAATCAACTGCTTAGAGGAGGCATATTTGTAAAATATATACTGATTATTTTTTGTATATATAATTTATTTTTTTCATATTTCAATATTATTGAAATGTTTGAATTGGTATGTCCACTGGCATGTTCTGGCTGAAGTGATGAGTGAAATGAGTGAGCATGTAGCAACCTTAGAATTTACAATCCAAATCATCCAGCCATAGACAGTGGTCATGGCAATACAAAAACTATCCAATCAGGTAGAATATGTAGCTATAGAAAATAGGCAATGATTACCTTTTGAATATACAAATGAAAATATAATATTTCAATATCATAAATTTATATGTTTCTCATTATCAACCTATTTACAAGCCAAACCATCCATGCCTGAACATTTGCTAAGGAATTACAAAAATGAACCATTTATGTAGTGTATATTGTTTATAGTATCCAATACTAATTTGTTTGATAAAATCACTGAATCATTGATATTTATCATATTATATTTCAATATATTTTCATCATGTCTTTCTGGTGAATTAACAATATACACTTTACAATCCAAAACAGATAATCATATACTCTCCTAAAAGTCCTTGGTTATGATCAAAAATAGTTTTAAGGTGTGACCTACAAAACATATTCAAGCCTGGAGGTTTAAGGGATTCTTATGATAAAGCAGAATCTTTCATTACAAATTTTAAAGGCTATTTACTGATGAAAAAAGGGTTAAAATTATCACATAAATTCATACTCCCAAACCTATCACCATTGGCATCTTAAAATGGTTTTACATATATATATATATATATATATATATATATATATATATATATATATATATATATATATATATATATATATATATATATATATATATATATATATATATTTATATATATATATGTATACATATATACACATATATATATATATATATATATATATATATATATATATATATATATATATATATATATTATATATATATATATATATTTATATATATATATATATATATGTTTGTTTAACATGTAAACGAAAGCAATAGGTGGGTCATCCAAAAGGTACAGTAACAGCCAGAAGATAGTTTTTTTGCATAGGTCACTGGTAACTAGTTACCAGTGACCCGGGGGTCACTACACTACTGGGTGGACTCTGATAACTAGCTGCCAGTGTCCTGAAAAGGACACTCACCACTAGTTATGGTTGACCCGGGTCCCTGACAGCTAGTTGCTGATGACCCGGGTCACTCAGCTCCAGCTGCCAGTGACCCGCGGGTCACCAGAGAGGGGGGTCACTGAGCACTATCACACCGGCTCAAACCACCGTGGCCACATTGGTAGCACAATGGATCAGAGGTAAGATGACTGTCATTCTATTGTTTGTTGCACACTAACCAGAAGTTTTTCTCATGCATGTTGGTTCGAATCCCAGTGCCTTCTGCTGATTTGTACATTGGAGTCCTGTTGCCTTTTGCCTATTTTTTTGTTATTACTTTTTTTTTCAAATCCTTTTTTTTCACTTTTTTAAAAGGTTTTATTGCTTTCTAACATTATGATTGTCATTAAACATATTTCTTTACATATATATTAGCATGGGAGTATACAGGGTCATTTATGCATTGAATATTTGTATAGTGTATGGCCAAGGCTTTGGGATGTACTTCAGGACGTCGATCATGCCCAAGTTCAATCCATGCCATCCACTGTTCACTTAATGCAATACATGAACAAAACTTAATCCTGTTTTATTAATGTAAAGACATTATTTTTTGCTTGTTACATATGTTTCTGGGAGTATACAGGGTCATTTATGCATTGAATATTTGTACAGTGTATGGCCAAGGCTTTGGTATGATACATACAGACAGACAGACAGATAGACAAACAAACATACATACATACATATATACATACATACATACATACATACACACATGCATTGCATGTATGCATGCATACATACGTACATACATACATACATACATACATACACACATACATTCGTAAATACATACATACATACATACATACATACATATATATATATATATATATATATATATATATATGTATATATATATATACATATATATATATATATATATATATATATATATATATATATATATATATATATATATATATATATATATATATATATATATATATATATATATA
>OZ012700.1:2860270-2861334 GCA_963942565.1 Maea johnstoni | reverse complement strand
TAACAACTTAGCCGCAATATGTTAAAAAGCGGCGAAAACAATATTTTTGATTTAAAAAAATTGCATAAAAGCCTTTCAAGCTGGTGAATAATATTGTATCGCCATTTTAATGAATGAAAATCTGGGTAAGCAAAGTTCTTATCATAAATGAAATTAGTTGGTAAGATTATCATACTGTATGGACATAGAGCAATTGACACTTCTAGGATATAAATGTTTAGTCAGTTAAATGTATAAGTTGCTAAACATTTCGTTGCAGCACATGGGTTAATGATAACATGGTATTACGCATTCAAACCCCAGCTAATGGTTACTACGAATGGGGAGATTTCAATGGACCCAACATCTGGGCAAACGAGGAAAAGATGCCCCTTCGATACAGAGGTAAGTTTAGCAAACTGTTTTACCAACTCCTTTATATACAATATGTAAATACAGTGCCGACATTTAATTCCTGCACTAAATGCTAAAAAATACGGAAAACACAACTGCACGGCTAATTGCCACCCAGTTTTCTGGGCATGGATACATGGATGATATCATAATTGAACATAGCCTTCATTTGCAAAGCTACGTGGGTCACTGATGTGCTTGGATTATTCTTTTGACATAGTCATCCATGGGTGTAAGTAAAGCCAGGAAAATGACAGACATCGGTCAATTGGTTCAGGAATTAACTGTCATGCAATTTATTTTACAGTTTTATATCATCATGAATGTGGCAGTTGGTGGAACAAACGGATTCTTCCCTGACTCTGTTCCTAACTACCCTGCCTCCAAGCCTGAAGAACACCAGTTCTGAAGGACCCAAGGAGTTCTGGCTCGGTAAAGATGGCTGGTACCCCACGTGGGAAGGAGAAGACGCCTCCATGCAGGCCAAATGGGTCAGATTCTACCAAGACTAATTGAAGAGGACATTGCCTACCGTTTTGATGCATTTGATACGATTTGGACCGTATTTTACGTTAATTAATGGTCAAAATTAAAACCTATTTTTCCAAAAGACCTTGTTGTTCCACAAAGTTATATAGAAAGGTAAAAGCAAAAGAAAGTGTCAACAAAAT
>OZ012700.1:2830270-2855270 GCA_963942565.1 Maea johnstoni | reverse complement strand
CTATTAAAGGCCTCAATCATTGCAGGGAGATCCCCAAACAAATGGGTATCTCTATCTTTTCTGAAGAAATCATTGAAAGTTGATATGGCATAAACAAGTTTAGAAAATACAGATACTTTGTCATTTCTGTCAGTGTATTTCTGCAGATATTTATAGATCTCCGAGTATGTATGTTCAATTTTTTGAAGAATGGCGATATCGGCAGCATATTTTTTCTGATCGACATGGTTTTGTATGTTTAAGGCTTGAAGGTATTTTGTGTGCAGATCTGGGGGTCTATCACTCATGATCTGGTCTAAACTTAGGCTAGAGAGGGCTCCGTATGACGTCACTGGTTCAAACACTGTGCTGTTGCACTGTTCTGAGCATTTGCACTTCCTGTTTGAACTTCCAACTGAAAATATACAATGCCAATTACAGCAATATACAAATGGGGAAAGTATTCAAGAATAAGGCATCAATTTCAAGCTGCTACTAATCAATTATATGACTTATTACCAAACAGAAATTACCCCAGAATGAATGAATTACTAGACTTATACACATTGCAAAAAGCATCTATCTTTGCCCTGTATCATTTTCCGGTAATTTCCATTGTATGTATGTACGTTTATTGACTAAAAACAGCTACATAGTTGAGAATACAATCAACACAAAAAGGTAACAAAATATAAAACAACTCAAATCATAACTACACTAAATTAAGAAAAACTCAAATTGAATGAAAATAAGAATGTGTGTATGTTGAAGCGTAAGCTATTCACAAGACATTTAATTCCTGCAACTGTCAACTAAATGTCTGGCAGTGTCTTAATCTATAGATATCCATGAATAACATATAGAAAAGTCAATAATAAGCCAAACATATTAATGCCACATGTCGCTGCAAAAACTAAATTGCTTTCAACTGATTGAGCTGCCTTATAGATCAATAGAGAATTAACGGACCTGATCCATAATATTAGAACTCTCAGTAGCAAATAGATGAAAACTTATTTAACCATGAGTTAATGATATACTCTGGTTGAATGGTTTACAGAGAGGATTTTTTCCCCATTTGCATACACCAAAACCGTAAAATCACGTATATGATATAGTTTTCTTACCTTTCCCAATAAGAACGCAGTCCAAGTATTGTCTTATACTGCATACCTGTGGCACACCTAGTAAAGATAAACAGAGCTGGTGACATGTATGTAACTACATGATAAACATCAAATATCATATGCAAGGTATATAATACACACACCTATAGGGTATATATTGTAAATGGAAAATGAAAGTAACTGAGCATAATCAGTATTTATACTTGTAATTTAAAGGGTCTATGGCTATGCATCTAAAATTGTCTTAAAGAACCATGTTTAGCATAACTCTAGTTCGTTTCAATGAAATCATTTACCAACATTTACATATAACTAACAGCAAACGATGGGGAGTAAATGCATTTCTTTGGTTGCATATGAATTCTCATATAAGGTTCTCTTCAGCGTCAGTAGTAATGTAAATGTCTGAGACAGTTCTGGAGTGTTCTCTTAGGATATATGAAGGAGTGACTTGGATCAGTTGAGGACAGAAGCAAAGATTATGTCATGTGTGCATATTGCTTGGCATGGGACTATATCATAGTTATCCATACTCCATTCTTGGCACTCTGTGA
Organism: Maea johnstoni; assembly: GCA_963942565.1. NCBI lineage: Eukaryota > Metazoa > Annelida > Polychaeta > Spionida > Magelonidae > Maea > Maea johnstoni. Next base: position 2,853,610 of record OZ012700.1, on the reverse strand, counting down.
GAGCTGGCTTAGAGGACTGATTTCTACTTAGATTAGAACTTTATTTCATGGATTTTATTTCGAATGGACTGGAGACAGTATTCTGGAGTGGTCATCTATCATAGACTGAGCAGGATTAGGTGAGAACAGGAAATTAGAAGTAATTTCTCTTTTATGATAAATACTTACCTGCGAACATTGGAAGCTATCTCCAGGGCTTGCTCTGGTTACCCAAAAGGGAGGCTCTGTTTAGAAGGTCTTGTCCTAATGGAAAGGCCCCCAGACGTCCATAGACGATGGCTTACTAAAGTAGCCTAAAAATAAAATTCCTGCTAGTCTGTAGGTGTCCCGCTAGGGGCAGCACCCGTATCGGCTGCAAACGAGGACGGTCGGCGCATGCGCACCTAACATCCTAGGTGGGCGAATGCCCCCCTTCAGGGAATAAATCCCAGGTCCTAGGGGAGGATACAGAAGGGAGGGCAATGTTCGCAGGTAAGTATTTATCATAAAAGAGAAATTACTTCTTATTTCCTGTTTTATTAGTAAATCCTTACTTGCTCTCATTGGAAGCAGAGTACGACCGTTTAACATAAGCTGTGGAAGAATCTGGGATTACTTTCTAGCCGCTGTGCTGGCCGCCACCATCAGCGCTCTACTAAACCGTCCCCTCATAGCAGGGAGGTCCTTCAGGTAGAAGCGCGCGAAGGTCTGAGATCGACTCCAGGCCGCAGCATCCATAATATCCTCAAACGGTACACCCACGGTGGCCGCCGAAGTGGAAGCGACCCCTCTGGTGTTGTGAGCACGAATGACCATCTGCTCTCTCTGCTCTCGCGACAAGTGCGAGTACGCCCCAGAGATGGCCTCCTTCACCCAACCAGCGACAGTACCCTTGGAAGCCTTCTTGTATGGCTCTTTTGAGATAACAAACAGAGCCTTCTCCGCACCCCGAAGGGGTTCGGTAAGCTTCAAATACCACTTCAGAGCTCTGAGTGGACAGTGTACCTTATCGTCTGGTGAGTGCTCCTTTAGGCTCAATAAAAACACTGAGCAAGGAGTGAAGGACGCGGACTGGTTCTTATCCAGCAAGAGGGAAGGAAGGAGGCGAACTCCACCATTTTCCCATCTCAGGTGGGTGGCTAGGGTCTATCCGACAAGAGTGGACCCAGCTCACCCGCCTAGCCGAAGCCAGCTGTATGAGGAAGGCCGTCTTGATGGCCACTGACTTCAAGGGGGCCGCATGTAGGGGCTCAAACAGTGGGCCCGCCAGGTACTTAAGTACCGTCGGCAGGTCCCACGTCTCCTTGAGAGTTCTCGGCCTGGCTGCCACGACAAAGATACCCTTCAAGAAGAACACTGGCAACTTGTGATTCTTCTCCGACGCGAACAGGTCCACATGCGGAGTAGGCCAGCGTTGAAAGATCGCTCTGGTCACCGCATTGTGGAGGGTCCACTCCGTCGGGTGACGGTGGCTCCCTCTAGACAAGGCGTCCGCAAGGACGTTCTTGTCCCCGGACAGGTGACTGCCTACGAGAAAGATGTCTTGTTGCCTGCACCATGCCCAGACGTCCAGTGCCAGACGGCACAGGGACGGAGACTGGATCCTGCCCACCTTGTTGATATAGGCCACTGTGGTGGAATTGTCGGAAATGACATCCACAGCAGTGCCCTGCAACTGAGGTAGGAAATGCTTCAGGGTTAGCCAGACTGCTTGAAGCTCGTGCCAATTGATGTGTCGCTTGGCCCAGGCTCTTGACCAACGCCCGGAGACCACCCAGTTGCCTAGGTGGCCTCCCCACCCTTCCTTGGAGGCATCTGTTACGATCGACATGGTCGGATCTGGATGCAGGAAGGGGCGGCCAACTCGGAGGTTGGCCTGCGACGTCCACCACTCTAACTCGACGAGGGTCGCCTCGTTTGGGTAGATGCGTACGTAGGGGCTGTCCGAGACATGTGTCCACTGGTCGTGGAGAATCAGCTGGATCGGCCGCGTGTGGACTACCGCCATCGGAACCAACTCACGGAGGCTGGACAGGTGTCCTAGAAACCTCTGCTAGGTCTTTGCCGGCTGGGCAGTTCTCGCCAGCAAAGAGGCTGCCAGGCGGGTAGCCCTGAGGATCCTCCTTTCGCTCGGGAACACGAGCATATTTAGGAGATCCAGGGTCGAACCCAGGAAGGCCGGGGTAGTGGGGGTGAGCTGGGACTTGCCCTCGTTCACAAGGAACCCCAGCTTGTTCACCCAGAATAGCGTCAAATCCCGGTGACGCTCCACTAGGGACTTTGACTGATTCTTCATCAACCAGTCGTCCAAGTACTGGTGCATATCGGCACCTTGTACTTTGAGGAAGGCCTCTATGACCCTCACGATCCTTGTGAAGACTCTGGGAGCCGTTGACAGACCGAAGGGAAGCACCAAAAACTTGAAGGCTCTGCCGTTGTAAGCAAAGCGGAGGTATCTGGTATGCTCTGGCGCCACAGCCACGTGAAAGTAGGCGTCTCTTAAATCGATAGAGATCGCCCACGTTTCGGACAGACTTGAGTCCCTCAAATGTTCTGAGGTGTTCCGTCTTTGTTGAACGCCTCCCCTAGGCAATCCATGACTGTTCGCAGTGTCTCCATCCGAAAGGATGGGGGCACTACAAATTTGTAGAAAGCCTTGAGGTTGAGGATCGGCCTCCAGCCGCCCGATTCCTTGGCTACTAGGAAGATCATGGAGTAGAACCCGGGCTTCTCTGGAGACACCGGTATCTCCTTTATGGCCTGTTTGTCCAGCATGAACTGGAGACCTCTCTCGATTTTTCGGGGTCTCCGTCCACCATACCCTCGATGTAGTCGGGGTTCTTGCTGTGAACTCGATCCTGCAGCCTCTGGACACCGTTTCTAAGACAAATATGTCCGAGGTGACCAGAGGCCACAGGTAAGCGAAAGACCTCAACTGTCCCCCCACCGGACCAGCTCATCGCAGCTGTGAGGAAATTCGCCAAGGAGATGGCGCCCGGCAACGTATCGTCGGTGATGTACGAAGATAGTTCCGGGGCGGGACACCCACTAGCCAGGCCTTGCGTTCCTTCTCTCGGGCCAAAAAGGCCCCAGAAATGAATCCCTGCGTGCGCTGCAGATATATTCCGAGCCGAGCCATGAGAGATGCCGGTGTTTCGGACAACTTAGCGAATTTCTCCGCTTCACGGGTGGCGTGTGCGACCTTGGAACCAAACGGCTTGGCCGTATCCCAGTCAGTACTCTGAGTGGATCTCATGTAGACCACAACCTCGCTATCGATTTCAAGGACTTTGAGGAGAGCCTCATCGTCCTCCGGGAAGAACTTTGCCAGGGTGGAATCACCAAAGGAAGTTGCTTCCTTGACCACCCTACGGTCATCGATCCCAGTGGCGGCCGTTACGACCTGGTCACGCGGGGGCGACCATGGGGGCGGCCGCCGGGATAGGGTCTACCTCGTCCTCTGTGGTGAGCAGCTCATGGTCGAGTGCCGACCGAGCCCTCAAGGGAGGGATGCCCAGGTCAAGGGTTTCCCCCTGCTGGACCGCCTCATCCTCTGACTGGTCAGAGAACTGTGATGATGTAGGCGATGACCTGCCCGAGCGTGACGGCAACGGCGACCGAGAGCGAGACCTAGAACGAGACCGAGAACGGGACTTAGCCCGTGATCTCTTCACGCTGGGTGGCAATGGCGACGACGCTGGGGAGGGGGAACGAGAACGAACCCTTTTACTAGAACTCCGGCATGAATCCATCTTATCAGAAAGGGTCTGACTGATTGCCAAAAAAGACTGGGCAACCTCGGCCTGCAGCTGAGGAGGAGGTGGAGCGGCCTCCCGCAGTGCTGCCGCCAGCATCCCCAGATCGATTGCTTGGGCGGCGCCGACCACAGGGGCCATCTGCACCATGGGAGGTGGCGGTGGCACAGGGGGTGCTCGAGGCTTTCCCACCTGTGCCGGCACTGGGATCTCCAGTGCCTCCGCCAACTCGTAGATATGGGCGAGATTGTCTCTCTGGCCGCACGGTATCTCGTTGTCGTCGCCTGAATCTGGGCCCCCAAAGAGGCTTCCGCACGGATCTCCCCCAAGGGGATCGTCCTCCAGATCGGGCATTAACGGGTCCCTCAAGGCAAATGACGGGTCATAGGACTTGAGGGCAGCTTTGGTTGGGGTTTTTGGCTTCAACGACACCTGACTCCCTAAGCTATCCGCTGGCAAGGCGGTGCCCGCTGACAAGGCGGTGCCCGCTGCTGGGGCGGTGCCTGCTGTTGGGGCGGTGCCCGCTGCAGCGGTAGGCCTCCTAAGTACACCACTCCTAGTGACAGGACATTGTGGGGTGATATCCGTAGATGAGCCTTTTTCAGCCCCCCCTTTTTTCCTACTGGAAGTGGTTGACAGGGAAGACTTAGCCTTCTTCTTCTTCTTTGGACTGGAGTCCTTGGAAGATGTCAACGGAGTGCGTTTTCGGGGTGACCGCCGCAAGGCAGCAACCCCCTGCCCAACAGCAGTCCCTGCCGAAGCAGTAACTGCCAAGGTGTCGTAGGTAGAACCCACTGTAGCAGTGACCGCAGCAGGGGTCGCGGTGCCCGCAGCAGTGGTGCCCGCACTAGATACAACAGCGGTGCCCGCTGGAGCGGTGTCCGCTGAGGTGATAGCTGTAGCGGACCCCGCGGCAGCAGTGCCCGCCTTAGCGGTCCTCGTATGACGAGTACGGGTTCGGCCACGCTCAGAACGAGCAGGGGATGAAGGAGGAGGCGATTCGGACCTCTCCCGCGCTCTGGCTTTCGCCTTCCTCGCGCGGTTCACTGCATCCCTCTGTGACCGCTGTTTACGACGCAGCATCCAACTGTCAAACCCCAACTATGTTGTTTCCGGCCATGAGGAACAGATCTCGCAGGAGCGCGATCTCGAACACCTTGTGTGCTTTGCACAGGAGGCATGCCCCATCCAAGGTTCCATGGCTGAGGGTCTAGTGGTGAAATTACCACAGGGTTTGACGGTGCAACGTATCTGGGAGGAGGTGGACCCTGCTCCCGAACCGACGCTGTACTCGGACATCGTCGAACCAAGGCACAACAAAGACGAAAAAAGGTAGGTTTACAAGTTTTATATCACAAAGATACCTTTCCTGGCGTATATATATGGGTTTATACTCATACGCTGGTTATTGACTGGACTGTGCGCTCGAGTTTCGCGCAGATAGAGCTGATTTCTTGAGAGCTTAGAAGATCCCTGATGGCAGAGCTCAAAACCCAAAAAGAAGAGGATGTTAGGTGCGCATGCGCCGACCGTCCTCGTCTTCAGCCGATACGGGTGCTGCCCCTAGCGGGACACCTACGGACTAGCAGGAATTTAATTTTGAGGCTTCTTTAGTAAGCCTTTGTCTATGGACGTCTGGGGGCCTTTCCATTAGGACAAGACCTTCCAAACAGAGCCTCCCTTTTGGGTAACCAGAGCAAGCCCTGGAGATAGCTTCCAATGAGAGCAGGTAAGGATTTACTAATAAAACTGCTTGTCACGTACACCGCAAATCACTGGCAACTGTTGTAGATGCCCCATCCAGGATTCCAATCCAGGCGATGGTAAGAGACAAGAGTCAGGTCACCTTAGACCACTAGGCCATTGGAATAGGTCTGAGAATGTATTTCTAGTATAAACAAGTTACTCCAACAAGCATTTGCTCTTACTTGTGTTATATCCTGGCATGTGGGGTGCCCGGCAGCCACAGCGCTCGCGCATTGCCTGTGTTTCACATTCTCGTTTGCACTTAGTTGATGAGTAGGATTTGTAATACTTTAGATCCTGAGACCCACACTCTCCCCATGGATCCCCTAAGCTGTCAACCTGCAAGCATTGAATAATAATATAAAGAGAAAATACTGGCACGATTTCATGGTATCAATTGGTAGTCATAATTCATTTGTTACACTGTTGGATTATGCCTTCTTTCGACAAACCTTCTATGTGACTTGTGTCTAGCCCATGCATCCAGTTTTGACATGTTTTCAATACAGATAAGTAGAACCAGGTACTGGCAAACGTCCGATTGACTGGTGCAGGAATTAAATATCTGTACTGTAAAATTATATTATGTTGCCGATGTGCTACAACAATGCCAAAGGACCACTTAATGGTGACACTTTATGCCACAGAATGGCCCCTGTGAGCTGATGTGTGTTTTCCTGAAGTTATAATTTCATGTCCAAACATACTTACAAGCAAACAGAAAGAATATAATGGTGTAACCTTTGAAATATCGTTTTGAGTGATGCTAAATGTGTACTACAAAGTTGGTGAATACAATATATCGAAAAAGATGAACATACATGTATCTTATGCTAAAAAAGATATTTAGGGATTATTAAGTGCTTTTCTTACATATCAAATTTCCTGCAAGCATGAAGTCACCAACCGTTGGAAAGAAAATATAGAATCACTCCCATACTTACCTGAGTCATTTTGATAGCGACCAAAGAATGCATCCCTGGGGGCATAGCAAAGCCTAAATCTTTTACCAATGGTAGTTCACCCTGTGCACTTAGGTAAACCTGCAACATATATATATATATATATATATATATATATATATATATATATATATATATATATATATATATATATATATATATATATATATATATATATATATATATTTATATATATTTATATATATATATATATATATATATGTATATATATATATGTATATACATATGTATATACATATATATATATATATATATATATATATATATATATATATATATATATATATATATATATATATGACAAATCATCATTAAAATTATGATCCATACACCAACCACATATGCCATGAGCTAATGTTATTTTTTACCACAGTGTCAAAGACAACACATATGGACAACAATGCATATTTTATTCTGACAGTTTACCAAATATAAGACGCTCTGCCAAGTGAAATTCTCTTCATACAACATCAGATATACTAAAAAAGAATCATACCTTTATTCCAGAATCCGAATAAGGTCCTAACATGTAGTCATATTCCTCCACATTGATGACAAGACTGAGGCCATAGGTTGACCCTGTAATAAAAGGCGACTGTATTCCTACACACACTTACTACTTCAATCTGTCAATGACAGATATTCTATTGAAATATCGAACTCTGACAAACTCTGAGAAATAGCATCTACTGTTGGCAATTTCCTGCATGTTTACCTAACCACACATCCAATTGTCTTCCGTTTGCTTGGAAATAGGTACAACCACTTGCCAGGACTGCATTAAGACTCAATTATATTGGATATGATTATGGTTGCCTATTTATCTCGTCAGGGAGCTGGGAATGCTAGAGCAAACACTCAACCAGCCACTTACAGACAACTAGTCAATTGGTGTAAGAATTAGATTTATTCCCTAATTATAACGCAATTAAAATCCACGAATATTTGCTGTCCTTTCCTCGTGGGGGTACTGAAATAGCGTCATTGTGATAACAACTAACTTTTGCTTTAAATTTATCGATCGCATGAGATTACAATTGGTAAATTAGGATTCGGAAAATTCTTAAAATGGCAAGATCAGCAAATTTCGGACACGCCAAATCAACCAGATCTACATTATTAATCAGATGTTCTACTAGGCGTGTTGCAGGGGGTGAAATCGCGGACATACGGCAGTTTATCAAATGTGTAAGAACCTCTGAGAGGTGACAAAATGTAGTATGAATCTTACCTGTTTTAGAAGTGGTGAGTGGGGGTTGACCAGCGTTAAACGTGTAACAGACACCATAGTCCGTCACTGTCTGAGTAAAATTCTTAGGAGAGCATGGCTCACCACTCCAAGTGCATCTGATACGAATAGACAAAACATCAAATAAGAGAAAATTGGACATTACTAAAAAAAATTGTAGTTAACCATTGATAATATGTTACAACTAATCAACTTAATTTAACAAGGAAGCAAGACGCATTTAGAGATCTAACGTGCTTCCCAAATAGTCGGGTCAAATTTTTTTTCTTAAATATATATTTTCATTTGGGGATTCACAACACATAATGATGACCCTCCATAGCTACGCATTTAAAGCAATATCTTAGTTCTCACTTAGCCATGACTTTTTAAATGTAACCCTCTTTGAAAACAACTTTGTTTGGAATACGTTTTACCTCAAATAGTTTATACGTCAAACTATGAGGTGCCGTTTTGGACAAAAGTAAAAAACACATCATAAATGTATGTAAAAACTTTGAAATTTTTCAATGAAATATTGTTATAGAAGCATTGGAAAATAACGAAAAACTTTGGAATGAGATAATTTTTTCACATTTGTTTTGATATTTTTCAATGTTTTCCTACAAAAAATCCCAATGCTTTTTTTTTCTTTTCCAGGTTATAAAAAGATTTTTTTTTCTTTTTTTTTTACAAAGTTTTTTTTCTAAATCTCACTGTAATTTTATCAATTCTCACTGTGTTTTTACGCCTCATACGGGTCGAAGGTAGTCATGAGGCTTATATGAATAACTTGGGGAATACCTTCATGGCGGCAATAGCGTGTATAATCTCAATCTTACGCACATGAACTTGGGCACATATCAGTGACCTTTGATAGCCGGGTGGAACGTGGAATTCTTGCCTGAACTACAGATGGAAAAAAGTATTTTGGCTACATGATTTCCTCTGCTCGTTACGTTTCATTATCAGAACAGACGAACACACCCACATACACACACGCATGCACGCACGCACAGATACATACCACTCCCCTGATATGTACACAAGTTCACGATCACGTGCGTAAGATTGCGATCGCACGCTATTGTCGTCATGAAGGTATTACCTGAGTTATTTATAGAAGCCTCATGACTAGCTATGACCCGGATGAGGCGTAAAACGCAGTGAGAATTGATAGAATCACAGTGAGATTTAGAAAGAAAACTTCAAAAAAAAAAATAGAAAAACTTCCAAGGAAAAAAAAGCGTTGAGATTTTCAAAGAAAGGTATTGAGAAATTGGAAAATGTTATATTATCAACGAAAATGTGAAACAAAAATCACTATTTTGCTGAACTTTTATAGCGAATTAAATGTAAATTTTAGCCTATCTTTGAAAATTTACATAGATTCTTTTACTTTTCTCAACGCAATATTTTTCTATATAAAAGTTTTTTACAAAAAATATCAATGTTTTGGAAAGTTTCAGTGTATCTTAGTCTTTAAGAGTGAATTATTTTTATTTTCAAAATTTTTGAAAGGTTTCCAATGTTTTTGTTTTCTTACAGTGCAAACTATTTCATCTCAAAGTTTTTACATACATTTATGCTGTGCTTTTTACTTTTGTCCACAACGGCGCCTCATATCGAACCATTTCCAAAACTACCAATCTTACCTGTAGATCAAGTCTTCCTTCTGGTGAGCTGTCTTTATCAGGATGGATGTCAAATTTACACCTGTAAATGTTCAAAGGTTTCGTGAATAAGTAAGAAATGTCAATACCTGTCAGTAATGTTAATTAATTGTAGCTCAGGGCAATATAACACTGAACTGTTAATATCTCAAATTGCGATTGATGTTGCTGAAGTTTCATTTTCTTTCAAATGTATCCTAGCCTCATAACAATTTATCTGTAAACTCTAGCACTGTCGTATAAGCTATTACTATTAAGTGTGTTTTCATAAGTATGTTTGATATAATCGTTACACTTTTGATGTTACATAAAAAGGGAAATCAAATGGCAGTACTCCGGGAAGTTATGACATCAACTGGTATAAATAACCAGATCATCAAACTAATGTGATTAAAGATTTACTCTTTTAATTTCGTTTTCATCTAAACGAAAAATGAAACGTAGACGTTTCATTAAATTAGGAATGTTTATGTACATCTGTTGACCCTGCCATATATATATATAATCTCTGGAGGCAGTTTCTTCACTCCATCATATTCTAGTTTAGTGGGTATGCCCTGTTGGCCGTGTGATCTAAGGTGTTGCCACTAAGGCGTCACTGTCTCCAACCAGTCTGTGTTGAAATCCTTCTAAGGGTATGTAAGAAAGTTGCAAGTAACTTAGGATTAGGCTGTGGTCATCGTGGGGGACTCTGGTTCATTCCACATTGCTCTTAGAACTGGCCAGTCACACAGAGTGATGATGAATGTACTTTTAAATTCAACACTCGAGTATAGAGATTGGTTTCACTTACCAGTCATGTTGCGAGTGGCTCTTGTTTTTCCCTCAACTACGCCGTCAAAGACCTCATCCTCGGTGCTTAACTGTTCAATCTGATGAACCGTCCCCTCATGGGTGACATTGCCACATTGAATATCCTTCTTTTGTTCTTAGGACGGAAACAAGTTTTGTTAAGTAACTCAACCATTTTGAGAAATGTATGGAAAAGGCTTTTTTATGTCACAACAATTACTCAATGTAGACAAATTATAGTGGTATGAATGAAAATTCCTTAGACGTTCATTTAGGAAAAATATCACGTGGAAAGTGAATCAATAATGACAACAATTTCGAATGTAATGGGTGGAATATTTGAGAAAACAAAACTGCAGTAGAATATGTTCATGATCATGTGCTATATTTCAACAACGTAACGCTCGGAGTCACAAAAATCTCACTATACAACACAGGGATCAGCCAGAAGAAATCTGTGGACCAAACAACAAGTAAAAAGTCTGGAATTAAGGATTTGAAATCAACATTTTCAGGCTTTTCTCAGCCACAGGGAACATTAGAGCAAGAACCGTTAGTCGTCAAGTCGTAAAAGGGCAATAAAAGTCCTTGACATCGACACTTGACACTAATACCACTGAGATGTCCAGTGCTCCCAACACAGTATGACCCCAGTGAGGGTTTATTCCAGGAATTTCCTACTCAATGTGGGTCAAGTTGTCACTCGAGATAGGCCCAGCGTGCCATTAGAGGCAATCAGGGCCCTGAGAATAAACAACATCTACTCAGGACCCAAGACCCATAGAGGTGTGTCATCTGGAGTAAACAAGAGGAGGAAAGAAGAATCACTAGGCCAAGGACTTACTGTTGGGAGCCTAAATATCCAGTCTGTCAGGAACAAAACTGACATCATCAGGGATATTATCATCAATCAAAACATCGATATCCTTTCCCTGACTGAGACCTGGATTACCAACAAGGAAAAAGATTACTTTTACGTGAAAGGACTGACATTCCCAGGCTATGAATTTAGCCACATACCGAGGCAAGGAAATCGTGGTTATGGTGGGGTGGGAGTACTACATAAGGCTTCCATTAAAGTAACCAGCTCTGAAAAGTACAAGTCAGACAGTTTTGAGAATATGCTGATTCAGTTCAATACTGGGTCACGTTGCCTCAATTTGGTTACCTTATATAGGCCCCCACCCAATCAGAAGAATAGATTTACCACCACACAATTCTTCGAGGAGTTCTCCACATTTCTTCAAGACAGGGTGACAAGCTCTGGTGATCTACTGATCATAGGAGATCTGAACTTTCACCTTGATAAAAAGAATGACACTGCTACTCGGAAACTCACAGAGTTGCTGGAGTCATTCAACATCCTGCAGTGTGTGAATACATCCACTCATATGTCTGGGCACACACTTGATGTTATTATGTGTCGAGCTACAGACAACTTGGTCCAAGAGGTCAAGGTGGGTGATATGATAACAGATCACAACCTACTGTTATGCACTGTCCACCATCCCAAGCCACACCTGCAGGAAAAGAAAATTGTGACTAGAAAACTCCGATCTATCGACTTGCCCAGTTTAAGGGAAGATATTGTGCAAGGGCTGAGGGTTAATGATCCCAGTGAATCTGTTTCGGATCTTCTGAACAGATACAATGCTCATCTTACCCGCGTCCTTGACAAGCACGCACCAAAGAAAGAGAAGTCGGTTGTAGTTCGACCACTACAACCATGGTTCACGGATGAACTACATCAGGCAAAAAATGAAAGGAGGAAAGCTGAGAGACTGTGGCGAAGGACCGGCCTTACCGTTCACAAAGAAATCTACAGGGCTGAGAAGTGCAAGTATAATACTTTACTACTAGACAGTAAAGCAACCTACTTCAATGAAAGAATCACAGAATGTGGTAATGACTCAAAAGCTATTTCAAAAATTATAGACGACCTTCTTTTTCGACACAAAACGACAAAATTGCCAGCGTATAGTTCTGCTCAGGACCTCGCAAATAGATTTGCAACATTTTTCAAAGAAAAAATTGACAAAATCACAGATGAGCTACCTGATTGCTCTGACATCGACTTGAACATACCCAAGGATAAGCCTCCCTCAACTCTAAGTTTTCTTCAAACCACAACACAGGAGGAGGTATGGAAGATCATATGTAAATCTCCTTCGAAAAGTTATACATTGGACCCGACACCCATTTGGATCATCAGGGATGCCAAAAATGAACTGCTTCCAACAATCACAGACATCATTAATGCTTCACTGAGGTCAAGTGAAGTACCTACATCTATGAAATCAGCTGTGGTCACCCCTCTGCTTAAAAAAGCTACCTTAGACCCTGCGATACTAAAAAAACTACCGCCCTGTTAGCAACCTTTCGTTTGTATCAAAGGTCTTAGAGAGGGTGGTTGCTCAGCGACTGACAAGTTACATGACAGATAACAATCTACATGAATACCTTCAATCTGCATATAAACCTGGTCACAGCACAGAGACAGCACTGGTGAAGGTACAGAATGACATTCTTACACGCATTGACCAGCATGGAATTGTTATACTGATCCTTCTTGACCTAAGTGCAGCATTTGATACCATCGACCATGATGTGCTGTTTTCTAGAATGGAAAGCACTCTGGGTATAACAGGGCCAGCCCTTGAATGGTTCCGTTCATATCTTGGTGACCGTACTCTTCGAGTTCAGATAGATGATTCATTCTCTGCATCACAGGAAATCCTATGGTCTGTACCACAAGGATCAGTGTTGGGCCCTCTGCTCTTCCTGATTTACCTCCTTGCCTTAGGAATACTGATAAGAAAGCACGGTCTAGAACTCCATGCTTATGCGGATGATACACAACTCTACATCTCTATCAAACCTATCAATCAGCGTGTTGTGGACGAAGGTGTAGCTAAGTTGGAAAACTGCCTCACCGACATCTATACATGGATGTCTCAGAATAAACTGAAATTGAATGCAGACAAAACAGAGGTGCTGGTCATGGGTAACCCACAGATGCGGGCGAAAATCTCCATTCCTAGCATTACCGTAAACGGTGTAGTAGTACCAGTTCTTAATGAACCGGTCGCTAATCTGGGTGCTGTTTTCGATCCGAACATGAATATGTCTGCACATGTATCAAAAGTTATCAAGTCTGGAAATTACCACCTTAGGAACATTGGAAAAATAAGAAAATTTCTCAATACTGATACAACCAAGAGTGCCATCGTCTCATTGGTGACATCACGCCTTTACTATTGTAATGGACTTCTCTGTGGAATCAGCGATGAGCTGCTATGCAGGCTCCAGAAATTCCAAAACAATGCTGCTAGAGTGGTTAGTGGCTCCAAAAAGTATGATCACATTACACCAGTTCTAAAAGATCTTCACTGGCTGCCCATCAGGAAAAAGATTGAGTTCAAGATTCTGCTTTTGACTTTCAAATGCATGCCAGGATGTGCCCCTCTTTACTTGAGGGAACTGTTAGTCAAACAAGTCAATACAAGGACCCTAAGATCAAACACTAAGAACTTATTACAGATACCACTCACTAATCTGAAGAGGTTTAGTGACAGAGCATTCTGTGCCTATGCACCACGCCTTTGGAATGAGCTCCTTGATAACATCAAGGCTGCTGATAGTGTGCAAAACTTCATGAAACAGCTGAAAACAATGCTATTTCGAAAGGAGTTTAATTGACTATATGGACCATGACAACTGTCCAATGACTCAAAAGCGCTTTTGAACATTATAGGTGGAAAGGGCGCTATATCAAATATCAATTATTATTATTATTATTATTATTATAAATCTGACAAAATATTATATCTTGTTACGATAATTCGGAATTCCGAAGTGAATTATGTGATTTACCTATCGCCAATATACAATTATAAATATACTAGCTGCAACCCATGAACAGCACGGGCTTAGACAGAGGATCTTAGTTTTTTTAGATAAGAGCAGCTAACATTAGCAGCCAAGTGAAGAGCTCTTAAATTATGCTCTTTCTAACGATGTCGTGATTTCGGGAGCGACAGTTACAATTCTAATATATTCTAAATGAATATATTACCACCTTTCAAAATATATAAACGTTGCTGTTTTAGGCCTAGTAATAATTGAGACATCATCAAATAAAATCGGACATATTTTGCCGAGAATCATGGGAAATCAAAACGTCTGTTAAAGGCGTTTTAATTCTATGATTTCTCCGTGATTACTAGGATTATAATTACGATTTTAATATATAAAATTTGTTGTCTTAAGCCCAGTAATCAAAAAGTAATAATCAAATGAAAAGAGACATATGTTGCCGAGTTCTCGGCAAATCAGTAAATCAGCAAATCATTTCTTACGATTTAAAACAATTTGTTTTTCAATGATTCTTACCTTTCTGAAGGAACTTATAGAAGAGAAATATTTCAAAAATTATGTGGACTTTCATAAATCTTCAAATGAAGTTAAGAATATCAAAAAAAAATCTGGACAAAGAATTTTTTTTTCATTGTACCGTGCAACGATCGAACCCACATTATATCACACCTCGTCGTATAGATTGGCAAGTGACTTGGTGGAAAGGAAACGTTCACAGCCATCCCAATCAAATAGACACCAAGCAATGGGAAAGTTATAGAAGTAATCAGATAAATGCAGAGTATATGATTGTTTTGTGGCTGAGCTGGTGGCCATCGTATATTTTAGCATAATAACCTCCTTCCTTAACAATGGGCGCGTCACACATTGCTCATGCTTCCAACACAGGTAAATCATATTGTTCTATGCATTTGTCCTTCTGATTGGTGTGAATTCTGCACACACTTACCACAAATGACCGTTTCATCCGAGTTATCACCACAGTCATTGGAGCCATCACATAGAAGCCACTTGGAAATACACATTGTGTTAGCACATCGGAATCTGCTATCAGTGCAAGCTGCAAAGTTGTAGGAAAACTCTGTGAAAGTGTGCACAACTTGACCACTTTTGGCGGGGAGAACAATCAACATATACACGTGTATAAATACATATACATAAACATATATATATATATATATATATATATATATATATATATATATATATATATATATATATATATATATATATATATATATATATATATATAAATATATATATATATATATATATATATATATATATATATATATATATATATATATATATAAATATATATATATATATATATACATATATATATATATATATATATGTATATACATATACATATATTTATATATATATATATATATATATATATATATATATATATATATATATATATATATAAATATATATATATATATATATATATATATATATATATATATATATATATATATATATATATATATATATATATATATACACACATATATATATATATATATATATATATATATATATATATATATATATATATATATATATATGTACATATGTATATTTATATATATATATATATATATATATATATAGAGAGAGAGAGAGAGAGAGAGAGAGAGAGAGAGAGAGAGAGAGAGAGAGAGAGAGAGAGAGAGAGAGAGAGAGAGAGAGAGAGATTAAATATGTATACTCTGAACCCATTAACCAAACATACATTTACTGTAGTCCCTGTTCATTAGAACTTTTCAGTACACTTTATTGAGAAGTGGCACGTCTCTTACCAGACCATGGCAAGGCAGAATATATATGATAACTCACGCTACAACCAAACAAAGGAAGGCAGTCTGTTTGTGCTCTGAATTGGTCCAAACCTCGTTGGACATGGACATGAGTGTATATGAGTATAGATGTGGATCCAGTAAAGACCAACAACTCTTTCTTTAACATTACCACACATGCATTCGATGAGGTCACTGTTCCTAACTTACCACAACCCTGCATTTCGTCAGAAAAATCCGGGCAGTCAATAAATCCATCACAGAGAGTGCCAATGGGTACACACTGCCCCATGGTGCATTGGAGCTCATTAGCCTTACAAGCTGAAAACACATGAAACTGTTATAAGGAGACAGTGCCGCCAATCCATGTATATATAGTCTATGTTGCAGATACATACATATTCTCATACTTTGGCACATATGGTATGTTTTTATCAAAAATATTGAAACAGATTCCCAACAAAACTTTGCATACACTTATACCAAAAGAACATGGAATTGTACACAAACTGTGTAATATTCACTTCTGGCCATTACACAATTTAGAAATGTACAATTGCAAAAAAGGAGCATACAAGTTCAAACAGTCTACATTAGAATGTGGAATCATCTCCTCTGACTAATTGTTCATTCTATTGCATGTAAATAGACAGAATACAAATATATTGTTGGTGTAGTTTTCCACTCAGCAGGCGTATGACATAAGGCTATTGTAAACAACATTCACATTATGTAAACTTAAGTATGTAATAAAGTGGTAACAGTTGAGAATGTTATAGACTGTACTGTTATTGTTCATAGTAAATAGTTAAATAGTGCCATTTTTCTCAAGAAATTGCCTCTTCCTGCTGATGTAATGTTTGTACTTCTCTAAGTAATATGGATTTTTAACCTCATCCTTATTGTGCACTAGAGAAGGCTTTTTCCACTTTAAAAAAAATCATATATTATGTTTTTATTCTCGGACACCACAGTAACATATTTTCAACACTGTCGGTGGAGTCTTTACAAACACACATTTGTCTGATTTTTTACTGACCATCTTGCAGAGTTTTTCGTTGTTATAGAATCTGCGATTCAGAGTACTGAACTTAGTGTAGTTCAGATAGCAGTTCTTAAAAGATGTGTTGTGTAAATAGAAAGATTATTCATATTTCAATACTGCTAACCATCAACTATGCTTTTTTCTCTCATTTGGTAGTCAGTTCATCTAATCTTTGGTTACCTTTCTGATATAACAGGTGACAGGTGGTATAGATTAGATACTCCTCTTGTATCAATGGAGAGGAGTATATTAAGAAATGAATTTCCTGGTCGTAGTTCTATCAACTCTGCAAAACCTCTCCAATCTAGGTGAGTGTTTAGTGAGGAAGTCATTTTTGCATATTCTAAGAAGTTCATCTTAATGTCAAATTTTTGAATTAGATCTTCCAATGATAAAGGAACTGTAAGATAATCTATGACATCTGAGACTACCATGACTTTTTCTTTCCATTCCCTTCTTATCTGTAAACTGAAAGCTGGATTGTACCAAATGGGAGTTTCCATAATGACTGTTTTATCAAAAATGCTATTACTCTTCCTAAGGGTTTTTAGAGCACCTTCAGCCAGAATGAATTCGAGGTTATAGTTTCAATGCAATCCGGACCATATTTTTAAAAACCCTTCCAGCTAAAATTCCCTTGGAAAAATTGTGCATATATTTGAACTTTGCAAGTATATTTTAAGCCATCCTAATTTAAGCGCAGTATCAAACATAGAAATATTTAGTAGTTTTAAACCATCAACTTTAATTTCAGATTCCAAAATCTCTCTTCGATATCTCGGAGCTTTACCTGCCCATAAAAACTTCATTAACATCTCTGACAAGCGCCTCATTGGGGCTACTTGCATATCAATGGAAATTAGAATGATATCAGTACAGATGGCCAAAAATGAAGAAGGATAATACAGTTGGGATATGTCAAGTTAATACCTGGAATATCACATGGACCGGTAACAAGAGTGACGTCATCAACACTCATGCCATTTCCACCTCCATTTCTAGACACAAATGCAAACTGCTGGTTCATCTCAACATTAACCTCAGCGGTCAACATTACCCATTCGTTCTCTGAAACCAAAAAGTCAATATACATATTCCAAAACCTTTTACGTGACAAATAAAGCAGTATGTTTAAATCAAGGGTGAACTAAGTGTTACATTAATTTGGTGGTTAGAACTTAACTAACCAACTACAGACACATTTGTATCATTTGAAGTATGAATTGAAAATACTAAATTGTGAGTATCTCCTATTGGGAACAATATCTTAATCCCAATTTCTCAAGATTAATTTCAAAAAACCCTGGACCTTAGAGCACTTTTGATCGACTACAATTTAGCAAGGTACTGCAGTTTCCTCCAACATAAGTCATTGCATTACCGTTCTTCCGGACAATGCTCAAAAAAACGTAGCATTCTCGACATCTTACGTCCCAAATAAAAAACTAAAAACCATAAGGAAATACATTGGAAACTCATTTTCGAAAATTATATGAATATAAATGGTCTGTGTCACCTAAATATTGTACCTTTAGGTTCTATGAATGTTGTCTAGTAAGAAAAATAAAATAATTGATACAGCGTCACATTAAATTGTACTTTTGACGATATATATATATATATATATATATATATATATATATATACATATATATATATATATATATATATATATATATATATATATATATATATATACATATATACATATATATATATATATATATATATATATATATATATATATATATATATATATATATATATATATATATATATATATATATATATGTAAATATATATATATATATAATTGTATATATATATATATATATATATATATATATATATATATAATATATATATATATATATATATATATATATATATATATATATATATATATATATCGATCTATTCAAAATATGGCCATCCCTGTCTGTAACTAAAAATATGGCGATAAAAGAACAATAATCCAGTCCCTCTTATTTAATTATGGGGAAGGTAAAGGTAAAAATATTTCAAGCAATGACTGGTTGCATTCTTCTTCATTCCCAAACTATAATCTTAGGACGTCATTTGTTTTTTATGTTTAATGTACAACAATCAGTGGTCATACAAATCCTGAATGTGATTTGAATGAAATTTATATGGCATGCAGGTAAAATGGATGTTTATGTAGATATTATACTGAAAAACAGCCTCGTTATAAGTAATTCCACCAAATGGTTGGTTATGTTGATAAACTATATAGCATATGTCAGCTGATGGTTGCAATTGTTGAAAATAAAGTATATGTCGCCATAAGGTTGGTTCTAGTGATGCACTATAATTAGTATCCCTCAATGGTTGGATTTGTGGAATCACAAAATACCCCTTGACCATTGGTTGACACATAAAAAACCTATGTTTTAAAATAAACGAATCATGGAATATTTTACCACAAATTGACATCTTTTTTGCAAAAAGCTTGCCTTGCTTAGTGAGGTTCTCCTCATACCTTAAATGACAGATATATGAAGTGTCACCCAATGGTTGCCAAAAATAGCATGGTCGCCTAATGGGCACTTTTGCTGTTTTATATATATATATATATATATATATATATATATATATATATATATATATATATATATATATATATATATATATATATATATATATATATATATATGTGTGTGTGTGTGTGTGTGTGTGTGTGTGTGTGTGTGTGTGTGTGTGTATATATTCACACAAACAGCAAATACACTTTACCTGTAATCTTGATTCCATAGGCCTCGAATAAAAGTGAATTCTTCTTTGTTGAGTTCCAACTGTAGACCAGCAGACTTCCACTATTTGTGCCTGTCCTGAAAACGTGCCAGCTGAGACAATGCTTCCCCTCTGCTGTTACTGGGGGTGAGAGGAGTGTGGCCGAGGCTCCAAGTGGAACAGTGTTTTCCTTCAGATTTGAAGTCATGTATCCTCCTACAACATTTTTATATTTGACATTTTTAACTAAAAAATATAACATTTATAATAGATAGACCTATTTAAAACCTTACAACGCTTATCAAACTGTATCTATTTTGCATCATCATCATTTACATTTTATATAGATATTACGTTATTTGATGCAAATTTGACATGAGATTATTCATAGCTATCCTGGTTGAAATGGTAGCCGAGGCATGTGAAAAAGTTGCCTCTGCCTTGGATGAACTATTTCATCATGCCTTGGTAGCCCAGTTTCCTTCTCTATCAAGTTTAGTTAGTAATATTTTAGCCTTAGTTTGGTTAAAAAGTGACGATAAATGAAATTATACATTTGAATTCTGGACGTGTGACACGATACAGGTAGGTGCATTTTACCATCAGATTACCACTAGTTTTGGCATGAACCTACCACTATCTTTAAGGTAGTCATAAAATCTTTCATAAATATCAATAAATATGTATTATATTAGTATTTGGAAATTAGTTTTTCGTCACATTTGTGCCATATTGTGGCTAATTCGTGCCTAGCCAGTTGTAAGTAGTGGAGGAAACCGCAGTACCCAGCGAAAAGCACCGCCTGACTCCAAGTCATTGGCAACTTTCTCACATGCCTAGACCGGGATTCGAACCCATGCAAAGGTGAGAGACAGTCACGGCGCTTTAGACCACACGGCCATCAGAGCAGTAGACACAACTATATTGTTCCATAATTACTACAAGGGTCCTACTAAAGTACACTAGTATACTTTTCAAGATGGTGGCAATGACATAAATATAGCTCGCGCAGCAAGCCGGCGAAGCCCGTGTAGTGTAGCGGCGTTTACGGTATACAATGTCAAATTCTACTTGGTCTGCTACATGCTGAGACAGGTTTTTTGGTGTAAGCGTTTCTCTCTGTTCGTCTCTTGTCTCGCTCGCTCGATAACCCTGCTTGAAATGAGCATAATTTTTTATTCAAATTATAAATTTAGATTGTTTCCTTTAAACTGTATTTAAATAACGTTTGGACAGCCGAAGGCAACAAACGGCGTTCTCTATCGGCGGAACAGGGCACTATAAAATGACGTCACGGTATGGAGGTATTTCGCCACGTGTAATGAGCGTGTAATATAAATCAGCATTTGGGGGATTCCCCATGACCATCACCCTATATATTTACACAAGGGATTATATGATGGATGGCTTGTTTAATTAGTTTGCCAAAACTTGTAACACCAGATGATTCTTTTTTGGGGAGGATGCGACCAAAGATGCATAAGACTGAAGAAAGTGTTCGACAGATGTTGTTTTTTCCACAGCCTGTTGGCCCGGCAAGAAGGGATGCTTTACTATGAAAGGAGGAAAGGTGTCTTCAAGATGTGTCCCTCCTCCACCAGCAGCAACACCAGCTCCCCTGCACCACCACCACTGCCATCTCTTCACCCAGCTTCTCCTTCAACATCGTCACCACCAGGATTCTTTTTATAACATAACATTGTTTGTTTTTAGAGGAGGATATTATAGGTCACAGGTAGGGCAAAGATATACGTTTTTGTTGAGTGGTCAGGGCATGTGAGAAAGTTGCCAGTGGTTAAATGTGGTTTTCATCGGGTTTCCAGTTTCCTCCACTACTTACAATTGGCTAGGCACGAATTAGCCACAATTGGCATAATCGTGACAAAAAACAAAATTTCAAATCCATATATATATATATATATATATATATATATATATATATACATATATATACAAATATATATACATTTATATATATATATATATATATATATATATATATATATATATATATATATATATATATATATATATATATATATAAACCAATATATATATATATATATATATATATATATATATATATATATATATATATATATATATATATATATATATGTATATATATATATACATATATATATATATATATATACATATATATATATATATATATATATATATATATATATATATATATATATATATATATATATATATAAATATATATATATATATATATATATATATATATATATATTATATATATATATATATATATATATATATATATATATATATATATATATATATATAAACCAACATACCCCTCAACGTATGCAAAAAAATCACATTGTTAATACTGCATGATGTTGGACTAATCAGGTAGAATCAGGAGTATTGTCACCAACAAGGAGTACAATACTCGATCTAAGATCACATCTATATTATAAATCGCGGAAGATCCATAGGGCGCGCCATTTTGTTTCGGTGCCGAGGCAGCTGGGACCCCTTTTTTCTTATATTTATGTATCTCAATTTAAATTCTTTGATTTGAAATGAATATAATTCCACTCTCCGTGCACAGTGCCGGTGGAATCTCGGAACCTCTATTACGGACACTTTTTTCAGTCCAATTTTAAGGTTGACACTCATTTCTTTGTAGATTTCTTTGTAGATTTCTGTTGCTATTTCATTTTTCCTTTTCTTTCCTACTTCCTTTGTTTATTCATTTACTTATTTATTTGTTTGTTTTTTCAATGCTAACATGGGGTGTAGGGGGGGGATGGACGGATTATAATGGATTGCACTATGTTTCCTTTTTTAAATTTCCCGTGGCTTTGAAATTTCTTTTCTTATTTTTCAAATTTACTTCTCTTTTTTCTGCTCCTTTTCGTCTTTCCTCCTTAGGTGGTGGAAAACAATTCATTATTCGGGGAATGCAAAAGAAGGGTAATTTGTTGTACCCAGGTACGAAGTATGCAATGAAGATCCCCTTCGAACTCAACGAAATATCCGCGGCTTTGACGCCGAGTGACTACCGATGTGACTGGGCTTCCAAGTCTGGTGCCACTACTGCTGCCGCTTAATAGACAGAGGATTATAAAATCGAAAGTTAACATACGTGTTCCCGTTCATCCAATATCAGTGTTTTAGAGGGGTGTTTTTTACTGAAAAAGTAAGCGTTTTTTTTAAATAAGGGTGCTTTTTGTGTTTAAGGGGAATTTTTAAATTTTGATAACGAGCGTATGCACCCCCCTAAATACCAACTCCCCCCTGGTTCGCACCATTTCCTTTATGGATATCTAGTACAGTGGGAGAAAAGCTCATAGTGAAATGGTAAAAAAAAGTAATAAATGCCAGATGTGTTTAAGAGAGAAAGAGAGAGAGAGAGGCAAACAGGTAAGGATGACAGTAAATACAATACAGGAGGTCGAGCAAAAGGAAAAAAAGAAAATGAGAGAGATAAAAGGGAAAGAATTGCAATTGATAAGAGGGAATTGGCTCTTAATCCAATCTCAAATATCCAAAATGAGAAATATGAGTGAGAAAATAGAATTCAAATTAGAGAGAATGCACAAAGAATATTGAGAGAATGCAATAAAAAGAAATATGGAGAGAAATCATAAACTGTTAATTAGTATGTAAAAAAGAAATAATATGTGGAGGAACCTTTTTTTGTTAATAAGAGAGAGAGAGAGATG
>OZ012700.1:2777923-2827923 GCA_963942565.1 Maea johnstoni | reverse complement strand
TCTAGTTAGCATATATTGATTTTGGACATTGTATTGTGTTTGGAGGTGGCTATAAGGACACTTGATCCGGAGTATGGGAAGAGAGAGGCGAGGGGGATGTGAGAACACGAGAGCAGCCCGGGAAGCCGGGGAGAGATGAGACGGGGGACTAGACAGCAGGAACAGTCTAGCAGACAACTACGAAAGATGGGCACTCCACAGCTCTGTGTACATAGTATAAATAAAAGTATTTAACATAAACTATCACGACGTGCAGCTATTGGTATACAACTACCTAAGAAGCTATAACAATAGAGCTTCATATCAAAACGATAGAGATAAGTCCACTTTATATTAGATGTGGATGAGTTTGCTTCTGTTAGACACCCACATTTGTGGATTTCTTATTCTATACCCTCAACATCAGGGTCATATAACTCTTCATTTTGGTTGCATTGTTTTATGACAGCTGGAAAAGGTTGGTTTCAAATGAATTCGAAAATCCCAAAACTAGACTGGGTAACCTATCAGTGAAAGTTCTCCTTAGATTGACAGTACAACGCCAGGCCAATTACATTACCTGACCTCATTGATTGCTAGTTCCTCAGATTCACTTCCTGCAAAAGCAATAGTCATCAACAAAATGATGTTTAAATGGCTGTTTCCTGGGCACCTTAAGTCCCCAAGGGTTTTCAACTCCTAGATGTGCTTGCAATTGTTGGGATCAACCCTTCCTACCCTTTTCTGCCTATTTACAACTATATCAATACAATAAAACAACGACTTACAATCAGCCCACACTCGAAATGTGGTCTAGAGTGATGTGAAGGGCAAGGATTCTACTCAAAGGTGACTTCTTAAACTTGTAGTATCTAGTGTATCTATGTAATATAAGTTCAATAGATATGTCATTTGATATCTGTCAAGTTCCATCTACTAGAGGGAACAGGACAAAATGTACTTGGCCCACTTCATATAACACTTCATCATAGGAATCTCACACAAATTAGAATATCAGGTAACACAATATATTGAACCAATAGATTGCTAGGGAAACAAAGTGGGTGTTCAGGTTATAATAACATTTTATTTTTCATTATTATTATCATTATTATTATTATCATTATTATTATTATTATTATTATTATCATTATTATTTTTATTACTTGGTCAAGGCAGACTTCATATACATCACTGTGATTCAACACACAATCAGACCCACTCTGTAAAATGTCCTATTCTTGGCAGCACACATATTCTTTCCTACACATAACACTAAAGAATCCACAGGAATGCCAAAAAGTGTTTCAAACTCGGTCAATGTCCTCATTACCCTCTAAATCACTTAGTCTAACCGCTCTCTGAATCAGAAGAGCTCTCCCCATCAGCATCAGCTGATAGGGTTCAAATAAGTAAGGCTCCATCTCAAATACCTCTTACATGTTTAACAAGCAAGACATTACAAGTGAATGAGGTGTGAGTCTTGTATTTGACCATTATGTAGAGGGTGAATATACAAAAACACACAACAAGCGATGAAGAAGCCACCCTCATAGCCTAGCAGTGGGAGCTGCACTTAAGCTGGGTACACACTTAGCATCAGCATCTGGCATCAGCCTGGGTAAATATGGCCACTACCAGAGATCCACTTCCTGTTGGAAAACATGACTTTAAACAGCAATAAATTCCAATGTGGAGCTGGGTAGTTGTGGGGGTTTGGATTTGAGTCTCTCTCTACGACACTTTTTGGGGCCACTGTTTTATTCATGGTGTAATTGTCCTTTAAAAAGTCCCCTGAGCCTTTGCGATTGTTGGGGCTTTAATTCCTACAATTACCACAGCAACTGTTTTTTTTACATTGCTAGATCTTACCATGTACGTTTCCTCCCTTTTCATGGATTTTACATGGAGATTATAGGAAGATCTTCATGGTAGTAACCACTTGCCTATCATTTCGCATAGCTATTATGATCCTCCTGACAACAGACCACCAAAATGGCAATTTTTCAAAGCCTATTGAAACCTCTTTAAAGATCTATGTTCAAAGCCCTTCCTTTAATTGTGATTGCCAATGACCACTTTACAAAAATCAGTTCTTAACCCAAGGAAGCCACAGAAGACATGTTTTTCTCATGAGTGTAGGCAGCTATTTTAGACTGAAAGCGATCCCTTAGGTCTTTTTAAAAAAGTTACAGAAATGCAAATTCACAAGAATATTTCATCGAAACATTAACAAGAGAGACATCCACTTAAATTCCAATCGACCAATACAGAATCGTACAATCAACCTTTTTTCAAAAGATAAACTTGACCTCACTTGGCAAATTCCTTGACACATCTCCTAGACCAGACCATATGCAATAAAAAAATTAAAACATCTCTCTGAATCTTATGTCTCCTGAACTATATTTCGGAAACTTTGGAGTTTCCACCATACCAATAACCAAGCCAGGGCTAGTTTCCAGTGACTTGGGGTTATTTTGTGGTTTTCAGGAGTACTCTGAATTCCTCCACAACTCGTTAGTCATGACTTAGCCGCAATAGGACAGACAAAATGACGAATAAAAGAAAATATTATTATAGATTGAAATAATAAAGCTGCAGCAGCTGCAACCATTGAGAATTATGTATCCTCCTTAATATATATATACACACACACACATATATATATATATATATATATATATATATATATATATATATATATATATATATATATATATATATATATATATATATATATATATATATATACATATGCATGCAAACAGCCAACGCGCATTGAGAAGAGTTACAAATATTCCCATTCTATATGGAGATTTAAAAGCAATGACCTTTTAAAAATTACATTTTGAGTTGGATAAATAATTTAACAATGAATGACATGCAATTCACCTTCTGCTGGGTTTGTGTCCTGGGGGTTTTAGAATGGTGTTTAGACAGGCATGTCGAGAGTGTTTAAGCAAGAATATGAATTGGTTCCAGTCACTTCACTCATTCCATCCTTTTAAAAAATGAGGACCCTTCCCATTATAAAGCTTGTGATTATCGTCTGACTGTCAAACATATTTTATTTGAATGTGTTGGTTTTATTGAGTCAAGAAGTAGACATCTAAGTGTGAAAAGCTTTAACCCTCTGCCTGCTAGGACAGCATATGTTACTATATGAGCATTGGCTACACTATAGCACGTCATGAGAGAGAAATAAATTGAAACATCTGAAAAGCAAATGTACAATGTTATTTAAGTACTGCCTCTGCGAAAAAATAAACATCCAGCCTAATGAAATTTATATTGGTAGCATAATCAGAACCCCCTTAATCGCCACAAATAATTTTAAAACTCATAACCACCATTTTGTGACAAAAATGAATAACTTAACATAAACATTACAATGTGCCAGCCGTTTTAGTTGATCGTGTATGACTTAGACTTAATATGCATCAAGTCAAGTTATGAAGCCATTTCACAGCGAAATAAACAACATGATCAATGAAAAAACATACGATGTTTACCTATCGTTGTATCTTCAAGGAAATGTTAATTTTATCTGTTATACCATGAGGGAGATCGTTTTCTGAGACCTCAACTCATCATGGCCAGTTCAAACTCTTCGCGAGTATACGCACATTCAATTCATCAGTTCGTGAGCCGAAAAAAACCTTGCACCCCTTACTAAATAAATTGACAGAAGGAAATTGTTTGCGAAAAAAAAACCCACTAATGACGCAACATGGCCTCAGGCGAGATTTCTCACCAACCGTAGCAAGGGGGTTAAGGAACTATTTAAAAATTGGAAAAGTTCATTAACACCGCATTTTATTTTATTTACAAGAGATTGGTTTGTTTTACTGATTGCGACACATTTTTGACAAAGTTCAAATCGTTGTCTCACGAAGGAAAATTAAACTTTGCTAAAAATAGGAATGCCACACTTTAAGTTTAATTAACATTTTGTGTGTGGATATTTACCTAATTCACTAACAGACTGCCTTTATTATGTTAAATCATATTCCAAAAACCGTGTATGCTATATCTTTGTACGAAAAAAGAATACTCTGTGGGGAGAGAGAAAGGATCTTACCACATTTGAATGTCTCATCACTATAATCATGGCAGTCATTCTTCCCGTCACATACTTTATTGCTATCAACACATTGGCCATTTTTGCAGTTAAACATTTCAGGAGGACACTCTGAAAGTTGATGAAATATACCAAAAGATTTGCATTATACAGTATAGAACATAGTCAAATTATGCATATATTAATATAACTGGTTTTAAAGTGATTTACTAAATACAAGGACTATAACAGTCAGTACCATAAGGGAAGAAATATATCTATATTTCAAAAGCATCTCTCATGCAATTCTAATATAATTTTCATCTGAATACTACTACTACTACTACTACTACTACTACTACTACTTATAATAATAATAATAATAATAATAATAATAATAATAATAATAATAATAATAATAATAATAAAAATAATAATAATAATAATAAAGTAATAATGATAATGATAATAGTAATGATGATTTTCTTGATAAAAGAAACCTTTATCATCATTTTTACTACTACTACTACTACTACTACTACTACTACTACTGCTGCTGCTGCTTCTATATTACTAATACTAAATACATGTGGATACTAACCTGTAATGTTACATGGCCCTTCCCTCGTTAGGATATCATCAATAGACACGTCTCCCTTGCTGCTGAAGCCCCGAGTTACCGTGAATCTGATCTGATACTGACTCACGCCTTCAATGGTCACCTGAGCGTGATGCCATTTGTCGCCCTGGTCACTTTCCCTCCGCCATATTGGTTTCCTGTGGAATGGCGGATAAAGGAGAAATATCTCCAGTTTATCAATGTGGGGTCCCAACATGTGGTAATAGAAGTCAAGGCAAGTTGTGGAAGTATTGTATTGCTGCAGAGGGGAAGTCAATGTTGCTTCATCTCCAAGGGATCCATGACTAGCTTCAACATATATGTAGTGTCCTGCACAAACAAAGGTTACAGTGTAGCAAAGCTTGTGGCATCAAATATTCATATGCTACGCTATAAACTCTCTCCATTTCAGACATTTTAAAACGGAAGATTACAATTACAAAAGTAGCTGACATAAAATAATCTAGCCCGTATTCATGATTGGAAATGGAAATAATGGTATGGAATAATAAAATCAGACAAAAAGGCAGAAGACTATGGTACTACCATACTAGTCATGTCTCAAGACATTTCCAAATAAATGCAAAGTATAAAGTTTTTACTGATACAGCTACTGAAATCAATAATGTATGCACTTCTAAAAAATGTTACCCATATTGGCATTGATAGGTAAGATTATGACAATTATCTTTCATTAACTATTTGAAGGTAAAATATTCAATAACAACAATGAAAAAAGTTTTAATATTTTTTCTATTTTCTTTTTCTGTTCAAGATTATCATTGTTCCAGATGACTCTTTTCAGGGACAGTCTGAATAAGTTGATGAATACTGACAACAATTCAATGAGACCAGCCTAAACTTTTAATCATTTCCAACCATATCTTTTTCAGATAAAATAACTAAGAATGAGTCATATGTTTGTGATTTACATATTTAGATACTAAGTGACATGTTGCTTAGATGAAGAATCACATACCTATAAAGCCGTATGGGTTTGACAGAATTTTCTGTTGAAAAAGCAGTACACAATATTTCACCAGGTATCATATACACTCGACTCCAAAGGGAGGAATGATTAGGAACAATTATATTTCAATATTTGTTATAGCCAGGCTGTTGATTGTGCCATTGTTCTTCATGGAATTATGTTTTTTGTAACATTGCATTTACTCCTATCTTTCTGAAATTGACATGTTTTACCAGATGCATTTCTGAACGTATGGTCTGCCTGTGGACCCGTCAATTTCGATAATGTTCTTCCTTTTATCAGCTGCCAGGCCAGACCCCTAGGGCCCTCAGGCGATGAAACTGTGTATCCACATCTATGGCCTTCTTCAAAGTCACACGAGATAGCGTGATCTGTAAGAAAATAACATACCATTTTTTCAAAGTTCTGTACTTTCTATGATTACCCTTTGTTATTTCACTTATTTTGTATGTATGAATCTATACAATGTACCGTCAGTATAGCAAATAATCTAAAAACAAAAAATAAGCATTGTGCATATATTATCATTATGGATATATTTATTAACCAGAGTACATTCATGCGCATGCATGAAGGGGATTCCCCAATAGCCGAGTGGTCGAAAGTATTGCAAAATGTTTGTTTCCTCTATACGTACAAATATACAGGATTTGAATCCAAACAAGTGAGTCGTATTAATTTCTACATGAAGTAATTTGATTTTTAAGGATATTTTGTTGGGTTTTTCATGTTGACCTAGCAAATAGACACAGCAGTTTGGCGCTACTACGTACAACTTAGACGAATGATCACAACCATGATTGGTTAGCTTACTAGCTATAGAAAATCATTCCACAATTCCTTAGTACAAGTTTATTGTGACACATATAGAAATATCTTAACAACAAAACAACAGAAAATATCTGACAGAAAGTCGTTCTTGTTGTTTTTTAGTCCCTCTTCAAGTAGTTTTCTATATCATAAGTCATTTTCAAAGTTTTTAGACCGTATGTGCACTTCAAATGAAAATAATATTTGTTGTTTAAGCTTCAGGTATTTATGTAGTGACTCATGATCAGACACAATGGCTTACAGGATTTGTCGCAGGGTCCGTCAGAAACCATTATATCATCTATTGCAGTGCGAGACTCATACCAGGATGCTACGGACTGAAACTCCACATGATACTCGCCAGGTGGAAGGTCTGTAGTAGCTAGTGACCACTCATGGGGCTCCTCGCCGACCAGACTCATCAGCAAATATCTTGATGTATTGTTTGTTCGTAAGTGAACTAACAGGTGACCGTTGGAAAGGCCTCCCTTATGGTAAAAGAACTGCAGACATTGGACAGAGGATGATCGGATGAGAGGAGACGTGAGAACTGTCGTATGCATTTTGTCTCTGAACTCATCGGAATTGGCAAGAAAGTAATGCCCTGCAAGAGAAAACTGGAGTACAGCGTTTGGGATTGTATATAGTACACTCAATTACTACATGCTTTTTAAATGATAGAAAAGTTCTTAATATAAGATATAAACTTTTATAAAATATCATTTGTAAATTGAGGAATTGAAATAGTTCTTCTCCTAAACATTTCGGGCTGATAAATTTAATTGAGTTTGTGTTGAGAAAAAGAGCGAAGGAGATATAGAAGGGAGATGGGCTGGGTTACCTTTTGTTGTACCAGTAGTGTGGTCGTTCTGGAGAATGCCTGCATTTTTCTTTGGCTTCCCTTGTTGGTTGGTCCATTCATATGTGCTGTGAATACTGGTTACAGTATACCCACACACACGTGGTAGCTCAAAATCACATGACAAGGAATCTATATAACAATAAGTAGAATTAATCATGTCCTAATATAATCCATTGTGCATTGCCACTGATTCATTAAAGTGTAACTCCATCTTCAAAATTAAAAAAGATATGTTTTAGAGCTCAGTGTCACCTTTCTCTGGACACCTTGATTACAAATGTACTCCTCAAATCGACTGAGATATTTAAGTTTGTATCTTGCAAAATACAGCAAATTCACTGCCTCAGCATGTTCATGGAGGCACCATCTTGGAGCTTATCAGAGCTTATCAGAAACAGGAAGTGATGTCATACTGCTACATACAATCTGAGGGCCATTCAAAACTGAACACACCAACACATTCTCTCATTAGTAAAATGACTTGCAAAGTGGATAGTTATGTGTCAGACTCAACAAACAGAAGCACTGTGTATCAGTGTATACCTATATAGTGTAAGTTATATTTACTAGAGGTATACCAGGTTCTATGTGGCAAAAACAAAGAGGGAAAAGAGACCTGTAGCAAAGGGGTTATAGATGAGCTTTAGGGTTCAAGAAATTCTACCAGTTTACAAAATAGCCTGACATTTAGCATTCATACAATGTCCTAACACTGTTTTCTTGCTATGAAAGGAAGTTTACAATTAGCTAGCTGTGTGTGTATTGTCAGTGTGTCAGCTGCTCAGGAATTGACTGCAATACACATTAAGCTCAAAGGAATTGGATCCGCTCTAGTCCAATGCTTTGCCCAGGAGGTTAACTGCAATAAACATCCTCTGGGCACAATCATTTAAATTGCAGTCAGACTAGTTATTGTTAGGTAAACACAAATATATGAAGTACAATTATGAAACCAGATAGCCAAGAAACCATCTTCTAATTATATTGTGACAATGTTTTAGTTCTTATTCATAATAGCTATTAACTTGATTACTCATTTGCCACAAGTAAAGGATTTTATTCATTTAAGCAGAGACAAACGTGGGGACAACATCCATATGTGTGCCTCATTCTTAGTGGATGTATAGGCAGTTATGAAAAACCTCCTTGGTATTCAACCATACACATTCGGACCAGTATATTCTGAAAATGAAGATGTGTCAGGCTGAGGACATTTTACAAAATGCTAATGCTAATCTTCTTCTAAACTAATGCCTAAAATTTACAGAGAAATACAGCAAATATAACACATTTTGAATTTTGTAATTGTATGACCGAAAACTATTATCATTAGTGTATTCTTCCGATTACGCATACACCCCCTTTTTTTGAAAATTATTGGAAGGGGAAGTCAGTGTACATCATTTTCTGGCATTCAGAACTTCCCCCCACTTAATCTAAATGTTCTTTACCTTTAAATGTGGAGCTGTCACAGACCATATATTGCTCATATCTTTGCCGGTTCACACCGCATATTGATCATGTTTTCACCGATACATGTGCTTATTTGGAGAATTATTGTTGCATCCAAAAGCTTGACAATTCACCATCTTTGCACTCTAGTTTTGAGCTGTCCACAGTCTCAGGGTTCCACTTTCCAAGGGGCATATGCCCCTAGATTTTACTATGGGCTCCTAGATTTTTTAAACTAGGGGCCTGGCCACTACAGCTAGCCCCTAAGCTCCCTCACTTGGCTGTGGTGTCACAGGAGGTCATCACACGCATCTAATTAACATCGCTAATTAGGTTCCCTATGAACAAACATGGCAACTCCCATAAAGTTACCTTTAGATGGTATTATCTCAATTAATCCGCAGAGTACAATTGTAATCAAGGTGTCCTATGAAAGGTGAGATTGAGCTCTACAACATATCTTTTTTAATTTTGAAGGTGGAGTTACACTTTAAAGTTTGTTTTATTTTCGAATACACTGCCTGGTCGTATAAGTCTACAAGCCATATGAGGTCGTGAAAGTCTTATGAAGAGTAGATTCCCCAATAGTGTCTTAACCATGTTAAGACCAACAGGTCATCATAAAATTGGTTGCAAATGCAGGCCTTATCTTTACAGCTAAACAACGCCTATTTGAACCCCAACTTGATATATCCAATACCAAAAGCCAATGTGAATGTGGAATAGCCCTCTATTATAAAGACAAGCCAGACATGATGTTAAATGAGTGTATGCTTTATAAACCCAGCGTGCCTAGTACTTGGTAGTTACTATGTGGATATCATTACTTCATCATTTTATTGCAAAGCTGAATTGTTTCTTGCACAACCCCGGTAGCAATACTGATTAGCTTTTACAACCAGAAGTGCTAATTAGATTGGTTCATGTTAACAATATGTTTACCACATTCTGTCATTTCATTATACATACAAACATACAGATTGCACACATACACACATACATACATACATACATACATACATACCACATTCCGTCATTTCATCAGTTGCGTCATAGCAGTCATCCACTCCATCGCAGTGTTTTATGAGCTCAACACATTGTCCACTGTAGCAGCGAAACTCTGATGCATTGCATTCTGAAAGAGGAACCAGGAAGCATGCTAATTGATAAACCACTCAGGAATATTAGTTTATGATTTATGTACTAATTGACTGTATGAGGGTATATGCGAAAGGTGAGTTGGTATTTTTTTTATATTCGTTTCCTATTATGTCTAGGTTAATATATTGATAGATCTAAACCATAATTATGATATGGCTAAATCAAAACGTGAGATCATGAATTCACAATGGTTGCTTAAAGTTTCTACATGTGTCATGTTTATGTTATGAATACTAATGAAGTTGGAATGATGCTCATTTGAGTCTCAGCTAATGGCCACTTACATAAGTTTACTCAAAAGTCAAATGACACCATCTTATGGTGGTAACATGATAAAGGGAATATTTTACGAATGCCTGACTAATTTATTGTTTGAGATTTGCTTAGCGGTTCCTCTCTACATATCACATATGGGTTATCACAAAGTAACCATATCAAGCATGGCCACAAGATGCAGATGGGATAAAGAATGAACCTACCTTTAATCCCACAGGGGCCAGGTATGAGCGTGACATCATCAATGGCCATATCACCTCTGTGTCCATGCCCTCGAATCCCTTCAATGATGATCTGAATTTGAGATTCCTGCGCAGGAATTTCCACAAAAAGTAGCTCCCACCTATACCCTTGATTGCCTTGAAAATTCCACAGTGGTAGGACAGTATGCCCTGAAGGCTGGTATTGTATGTTTAGGGTACCTATCTCAGAGCCGTACATGTGGTAGGCTAAGTGCAGGCAAGACGTCACTTTGACATCAACCTTTGGTGAGACGAGACGAGCACTGTCATTGGGCTTTCCAAACGACGCTTCAGTGTACAGGTATTGACCTTCAATGGAAATGATAATGGTTATACATTTTCACAGATGTTAGGTCTAACAATATTTTCAGATGCCTTTCTAGGGCTGACACAATAAAACGGAAGAAGAGCTCTTTTATATATGGAGACAACAAAGAATTCATTATGATATGGGATGTACTCAAATTTCATTGGAATATCCCTGATATTGGGTGACAGAAAATAAAGATCAAGAAAAGTAAGGTTGCTTTGTTCTGTGAGCCTATAGAGAAAAGGACTGATACTACCACAAACGAAGGGTTAATTTGTTACTCCATGTTTCCAATCAGTTAGACTTTGGCCACCATGTCAAGGAGAATATTCGGTCAACGGGCTGCAGTAGGGGACTTGAATAGTGTAATCCGACATCTCCTGTATGTCAATGATGCCAGAGTGTTGATATGGTACGTATTTTCTGATCATATATAAGGCCAAACTGCCTGATAACTTTAACATAAAACTTCGGGATAATCCAAAACTAATGAAAATATATCTCAAAGTAAAGGGTTAATGACAATATCCAAACCTTTACAATTGTCAATCAAATTATGCAACAGAAAGGATCTTGATGTTTGATGGGGGATTATGCCCGACCATACCTTGGGGCATACCACAAAATAAACACATTGTACCTTAACACCTTCTCAAAAGTTATTGCGTGCCAGATCTTTACTCATTTAATGCCATCTAGAGCCATTGGATTTCAGTGGACAGTATATCTGACTCTAAAACCCGAGTTATCAAATGAACTATTAATCACAGTTGCAGTTCGCCTGTGCTTAGCACTATCTAGTGAATGATAGGGCTGCACACCGTTAAGAATTAACGATTTGATATGATACTGATAACTTTGAAACGGTACGGTTTCTTAACGTTTTTTTAACGATACCGCATGGGACGAACTTCTGAAAAATAGCCAAATTTTCGTATTCAAAACCTGTTGTTTTTTTCCCATGAAATATGATTTCAAATTCTTTGAATAAAACAGAATCGTATATTTGATTATAATGAGTTTTATTTTGCCATAAAATATTAAATTTGAACGAATTATCCATTAAGAATTAAATACGAAAGTATTGATGCCAATGCCGAGCCGTTGTTTCATTGAATCACAGCTTAGGAAGTGCTCGGAGCGATGTCAACAGTAAGGTAAGGCAGTTTCCTCATAGCTGCTTTATCGGTTTTTCAAACCGGTTTATTTTGGGACGGTTATCATTATCATTAAGCAGCCTAATGATCAGTTACGGTCTGCAACCGGTTTCCGGTGTGCAGCCCTAGTGAATGATAAGTTATCAATACATAGATTCCTGGTGGTTGTTTCTTTCTGATATCTATAAACAAAACATAATTCCAAGTAGTAGCGGTGGTAGTAGCAGTAGTAGTAGTAGCAGTAAAAGAGGTACATTTATTTGCTTTAATCATTCAATATACAAAGGAACGTCGTACATGACTGATTAACAGTACATGGACCTATCTAAAAAACAACTTTCTGAGTATTAGTCCCGTATTTTGCAGAGAAAGTGTTAAGCAACAAACTGGGCTTTGGGACATGTTTCTTTCGGATATTAGGTATGTCAATAATACGATCGTATTGAGTTGTATGTTATAGACTATACACACATAAACGCCTGCACAAGTGAGTCTACCGTAAATTCTCGGAAACCTCGGCCGCCCTATGAAACTTGGCCACTATAATTCATTTACAAAATAATTACTAGGGAATTTCAACCACCCCCGATTCACCCAATGACACATTTCACCAAAATTCGGCCACCAAGTAAACTTCATTGATTTGCTTGGGCAAATGGCTTTCTCGGAACTAAGTTCACTAAAAGAATATAAAGATAATGAAATCTCTGGCCTCAGGGGTCTGAGAGCACTGAGCTTCGCTCATCGCTCCCTAACGAGCCACCATTTTCCTTTTTTGTTTGCATGTTTTTCTCGTGGGCTTTCCGCGAGATCCCGCGGAAGCATGACGCAATTAGCTGAGGCATATGGCAAGCCAAAGTGGTTTTTAATGACCATTTTTAAATATTAATAAATATTTAGAAATATTTAGAAATCATTTTTAAATATTTGAAATTCATTTTTAAATATTTGAAATTCATTTTTAAATATTTATAATTCAATTTCAAATATTCATAAATCAGTGATTAATAAATATTTGAAATTGAATTATAAATATTTGAAAATTAATTTCAAATATTTAAAAATGAATTTCAAATATTTATAATTCATTTATAAATATTTGAAATTCGGTCCTATTTATTAATATTTATAAATGAATTTCAAATATTTAAAAATGATTTTCAAATATTTATAATTCATTTTCAAATATTTGAAATTATCTCATTTATAAATATTTAAAAATGAATTATAAATATTTAAAAATGAATTTCAAATATTTAAAAATGATTTTCAAATATTTATAATTCATTTTCAAATATTTGAAATTATCTCATTTATAAATATTTAAAAATGAATTATAAATATTTAAAAATGAATTTCAAATATTTGAAATTCATTTATAAATATTTATAAATAAGATCGAATTTCAAATATTTATAAATGAATTATAAATATTTAAAATTCATTTTTAAATATTTGAAATTCATTTTCAAATATTCATAATTCACTTTTAAATATTTATAATTCATTTTTAAATATTTATAATTCATTTTTAAATATTTAAAAATCACTGATTTTTAAATATTTGGAAATGAATTATAAATATTTGAAAATGAATTATAAATATTTAAAAATGAATTTTAAATATTTGAAAATCAATTTCAAATATTTAGAAATGATCATCATTTTCAAATATTTATAATTCATTTTTAAATATTTAAAATTCATTTTCAAATATTTATAATTCATTTATAAATATTTAAAAATCACTGAATTCTAAATATTTGAAAATGAATTATAAATATTTGAAAATGAATTATAAATATTTGAAAATGAATTTTAAATATTTGAAAATGATTTTCAAATATTTAAAAATAATCATCATTTTCAAATATTTATAATTCATTTTTAAATATTTAAAATTCATTTTTAAATATTTGAAATTCATTTTCAAATATTTATAAATCATTTTTAAATATTTATAATTCAGCATGATTTATAAATATTTAAAATTCTAAATTATTAATATTTATAAATGAATTTTAAATATTTAAAATTAATTTCAAATATTTGAAAATATTTTCAAATATTTAAAAATGAATTATAAATATTTATAAATGCCTATTTAAAACCACTTTGGCTTGCCATAGAGGCAGGCATGGGGCGGTTCGTATCAGTGTGATTGACATTACTACTTCGCCTTGTGTCAATCACTCTGCACATCTTAACTGCTGATTTCCTGCACGTGCGATAGCTTGCCTCCTCGCATGTAGGCGCCGGTGTTGGGGAAAGAAATTGACAATAAAATATAACAAATAAAATATAACATGAACTTTATTTGGGGATAGGTCTAATGATTTATTTGTAGGGATGGTGTATAGATATGTCTATTACTATATCTTTATCCATATCTACACACACACACACATAGAGAGAGAGAGAGAGAGAGAGAGAGAGAGAGAGAGAGAGAGAGAGAGAGAGAGAGAGAGAGAGAGAGAGTGAAGGAAATGGTTTGGTACTTCATGTAGCATGTGTCATCCCTACATATGACCTTCTTTTTTACAGAGACTCGTTGGGTGTACCAGATACTTGAGTAACAGGGTGCAGTGCTAAAGAGTCTTCAGATCCCCTAGGATGTCAGTGACCAAAAGTAAAAAAGAACTATTTGTGAGTATTTTAATAATTGTCATGTTCCGTGTCATCTGAGTGTATATGTTAAAACAACTCTGAAAAACCCACCAAGGCTCATCTATCCTGAAGGTTGATCTCTTGTGAAGGGGTGACTCAGTAACCTAGCAGAAAACGTGCTTGGCAAAAGGCTGGAGGGCTGCAGGTTCGAACATAGAAAGAAAGAAAGAAAGGTTGCACAAAGTCTTTCTCTTACCTTCTGGTGATTTCCGCGTGTAATCTAGGTCTGGACCAGTAAGCTTAGAGGGTGTGGAGGCACGATGCTGGTACCACGAGAACTCGCCATCTGAAGTCATCTGGTAGCCACATCTAAAGTCGTCTTCAAAGGTACAGTTGACATTGCGGACTGAAAGAGTGAGCAGTATTGCAAAATGGCACTAAAAAATTATTGTCCATATTCTTCAGAATACACATACAATAAGCAAAGAAAATCAATATGAATAAGGTACAGATCGGAGTACATTATATAAAGAAAGTGAAATAATTGGAACAAAAATGTTATAATTTTTCAGAAAGTATACAATATGTATGACTCATCCTCAAAATATATAATGAATTTTCATTTTTTGTTTAACCATTAATTACACATTAAAACGAATTTGATTTTGATTAAATCATATTTACCAACATCAATTTAAAGAATGCTGATGTGCATATAAGGCATGGCATCTAAAACTACTTTGAGTATTTGCAATTTTAGCTTCCTCCGGATCCTGCAGTTTCATCTATAATAAACATCTGGCAAGTCACTATTGAAATGTAATTTTGCAAAACAGGTGACCATACGCGACAGTCCTAGTTTCAACAATTGAAGTAAGTTATGTACATACTACATTCTCTTGTCTCATCACTGTTATCGCCACAGTTGTCGTTGCCATCACATACCAGCCTCCTTGATACACATAATCCATTAGTACAACCAAACTGGTCTTGACGACATTCTGAAAAGAAAAAACGATGCACGTCAAAAGAATATCTCTCTCTCTCTCTCTCTCTCTCTCTCTCTCTCTCTCTCTCTCTCTCTCTCTCTCTCTCTCTCTCTCATATATGTATATAAATAATTAACATTCTAAAGTGAAAATGACAAATAGTCGTTTATCACAGATTTTATCCTCACTATTGAATAGGTAGGTATCGATGTTTGATTAAAATCAAATATAGGGACAAATCTTTCTAAAATGTAAAATATTAATAACGACCTTGAGTAAATTCAACTTACGGCAAAAGGGAACATCACATAACTCGCAAGTGACGTCAGCATCTTCTGTGAAACACCAAGGTCCTTCTTTCCGACCATCTGGATTTCGACAAAAAGCTCCTGATTTTTCCAGCGTCTCATCCGGGAACTTGGATACGTCATTAAAGGCATGTTTATGAGGCACCTGCGAACTCCAATTCTGGCAACGTCGACCGCTCGCCGTTTGTGCGATTTTTCCCTGAAACTCTGTGCCTTCCTGGGTTCTCTTACAATTCCTTTCTAGAATAATGGTTATAGATAATTACTATGTATATATATACACATACATTTCCTGCAATACTGATTTGTGATATATATATATATATATATATATATATATATATATATATATATATATATATATATATATATATATATATATATATATATATATATATATATATATATATATATATATATAAATATACACTCACACGCAAACACACAACCCTGCAATTCTTATTTGTGAGATTGTTTACTATCTTTCCCGCTATAACCAAACGTTTTTGTTTTGGTGTTTTTTGAGCTGATATTACCCTAACCTATCATAACCGAAACCTAATCAGACCAAAGACAAGAAAGATACTTGTAAAACATGGTGTGAATGATCTCACAAAGCACCCAGTGTAACTATCACTTTAGTTCTGGAGGTGATCTCACATCTCAGAATTACGAATACATACATACACATACTGTGCATAGTTGATCTAGTATGGTCAAAAGAGTCGCTTTGCAATCAATTAGAAGATGAGAACTATATATTGTTGCGGTACAAGTTGCAGTACATGATCCATTTAGGTCTTTATTTTTACATCTTATAGCCCCATAGACTTCATAAGAAACAAATTTAGAAAAGAGATACATTTGACCAATAGTTTACAGATTATAAAGAAAGAAATAGTATCTACTCAGAATGTTACAGTTCCCTATGGTGACGTCATCGAGTGCGATATGATCACGTGGGCCTCTACCGGAAGTTGCAACGAAAATCAACTGGAACAGTCCTGGTCTCAATGTACTAAACTTCCTCAGCCATCGGTCTCCATGGCTTCCGGTTTCGGTCCATACAGTTTCTTCCTTGCCATCGAGAGACCTCTGTAGAAGTGTCAACGATGCCACATCTCTACCATACATATGGTAGTAGAATTCAATGCACCTTAAAGTATACCAAAGTCAATAAAAATTTGTTTCATGAATACAGAGTAGACTTTTTTTACGTTTGGCGCGTAACTGTATTACATAGGCTCACCTGTATGTTATCAAAACTTTTCGCCTTGAAAAAATGTAAAAAAATAATTCCGGACATCATGTATTGTGGAGCTTACCTTATCATGACCAGTTCTAAACTAGCTCGTATTCTATGATTTACTTAAATATTGCTTTTCTCTGGTCTGGTCTATCTTTTGCTCAATATCTTGGTGTTAGTTTTAGTTGCTGTTGATAGATGGCGCCAATTTTGGTCACCCTAGCTGGTCAGTCAGAATAATTGACTAGTCCCAAACATTGACCTAGACATGTTCACTGTACTTAAGTATAGGGAGGGGGGGGGTTTAGCAAATTTGCTGTACTCATTAGTATGCAAATTAAGCCCCTGAAGCAACCCTTGAAGCAAGCATTGCTATGTAGACGCTACCATCTGGATCTCTTGAATTCTCACACCTCATAAGCAACACTCATCATGATTGCAATTATGACCCTTGCTACAACATCTGAGAAGGCATAAATGAGTCTGAAGACACCTTATTAAGGATGCAGAGGTTCTAGTATTTACCTACTTAACTTTTAATTGTCTTTATGACACCTTCACAAAAAGGGCTTGAAACCAATGATTGTATGTGATTCATATTCTAGCCTTAACACCTTGTCTTCTATAGGAGCACCCTTATTCTTAAGCCCTGCACCCAGGGTTCCCCAAGAATAGGAAAACAGGGGATCAAAACTGAGTATTTATATTTACACTTCTTTATCCTGATAATACATAACCTGAATTCCTTTGGATCTCCTACACCCTATTGCTTCATCAAAGTGTGACCAGTTCCTTACATTTGTGATCAATTGTAAAAACATATATTCCAGTTGCTTTATCAAATTTTAAACCCTAGCATGTATGCTATGGAAAAGAATATTTCACTTGTTCCTATTGAATTGGTACATTTTAAAATGATGCATGTCAGTCCATCTGCATGTATTTCATTACAAATACCTCGCCTAATAACAGTAATAATAATAATAATAATAATAATAATAATAATAATAATAATAATAATAATAATAATAATGATAATAATTATAATAATAATAATCTTTATTTCACGAGGGTAACACAGTCAAATACAGGATTTGATTTTTGCTGTGGCACTCAGATTTAAGGATTCTACCTTTCATGATTCAGGCAACAGAGTTGAAAATTGTTCTTCATTGTATAGTTTCTTTAGTGATGAGAGAGATGGTCCCATTCTCATATTCAAAGATAAGGAATTTCATATTACTGTGCCTTGATATAAGAATGAATGTTTGAATAGCTGGAATCTGATCGGTTGAGGAACCAAATTAAGTAATGTATTTGATCTTGTAAGGTAACCATAATGGTCTGAGCATAACTAAAACATATCTTTCATTTACATTGGACTCTTCCCATTGACATATCTATACATTAGAATAACAGTATCGAATGGAACTCTGTTAAGGAAAGGTACCCTACAGTCTGGTAGGCTTTTCCTGGAGAAAAGTCGAAATGCAGAGTTACCCAAACCCAAGTAGAGAAGACCATAAAGCAGCTTATGTAGCTGATAGCCAGTTCATATACCCTGTCAGCAGTGGAACAGGGGGTGCTAGCTTCCCTGCTGGGCCAGCTCCACCGTCTTGCATAAAATACAAATTGCTGTGGAAGGTCGAAAACACAGTTTTTGACTACGACAAGAAATCCAAATGAACCCATGCTGGCGGCCTGGTGAGCCAATATAGAATGAAATATGGGGCGATATCCTAGAATTGTATATAGAATAAGGTAAGTTATCAAATGAGTGAAATACATTTCCTGGCCTAGGACTAGGCTAGGCTGTTCTCGCTATCGCTGATTCAGTTGGTATACCCGCTCAAAGAGACGGAAAATATTTTAGATAAAATATACAATCCAAAAAATGATTAATGATTCGGATAATATACCATGTCAAAAGAAACGGTTCTTAATTCTGATAATACTTTAGAGGCTTAGTTTTCCCGAGTAGCTATGTTTCCTTTTCTTACATCTGACTGGTTAGGAAAAAGCATTGAAAACAGATTTTTAAAAAATGATCGATAAACCCAATATATCCTTTTTATAAAAGCTGCACCCACAATGATTAAACATAACACCCACCTTGGCTGTGAAGACTGGATACACTCTGACACTAATATTGCCCTGTGACCCTCTTCCGGTGCAGTCACAAATACATAGCTACCTAGAAATAGAATATGCAAATACAATATGATTTTCACACATGGCTAGTAAACTTCTAATGATAAAGGGCATTGTTCATTTTCACACAAAAGCTATAACACTTAACCGATTCGTTATAAACTATACGTATATACATTCATATATACATACCTAATGCAGAGAAAAAAGCTTTATTTGTTGCCTATAACTGTTTCATATCAGTTGCATATAAGACAATCTTTTCTTTTTTAAATCATTACTACATATCCCACCTGTGGATGACGTGTGGTCGGTCCTGGGTCCTGAGAAGACGGTATTCACTGATCCACGTTGACTAATCCAATCTATCTCGTCATCTTTATCTTGTGTAAAACCACACAATGAGTGGTCAAAATCACACTCAATTGCAGCCCTACCTAATTAAAAAGCATTAAGAAGGGATTGGTATAGTTACTCTACTTTTTCAATGTAATGCTTCTTTTGTAAAGTGCCATAAATGTCAAAAATAACTTGGTTGGGTCTTAGTCAACATTTGTGTAATCAATAAATTCAGCCAAAAGTGTAACTTAAGGTTGTGTTTTGCTTCTAGTTGCACAGATTGATAAATGTCTGTACAACAAATCAACAGAGATTAGAATAACTTGTTAAAGTAATATTTACAAGGGAGCTTCCTTGAGCTACCACTTCTTTCAGCAAATTTGCAAATGACTGAATTAATGAACGGGTGCTTGAAGACAGATTGGCACAAAAAGGCCATTGAGGTTGCACATGACCAATTTGAGAAAATCTTGAATGATTACTGGTTCACATTTAGTTATTATCAAGGTCCTGGGCGATTGTGTACTCTAGCTAGATTAGGTACCATTCACTATGAAGATGGTTGTAATTCTCTTCTTTTTCTTTTATAAAATTAACACTTTGCTTGGTTGAATAATTATGTCATTCGCTGCTACATATGCATGGTTATATCATATGTTGTATGCAATTTAGTATATGAACTATGTTGTGAGTGTTTGATTATGTTTAACTTAATTTAGTTATGTTTTATTTAGTATCAGGTCATACTAGTAAAATAGTTCAAATTCTTACTTTCACATCTAATGCGATGATAGTAATCAAATGCCTTATCTGACATCAGACTGACTCCGAAGCCGGCTGCGTCTTTGTTCATAG
Source organism: Maea johnstoni (assembly GCA_963942565.1). Lineage (NCBI taxonomy): Eukaryota > Metazoa > Annelida > Polychaeta > Spionida > Magelonidae > Maea > Maea johnstoni. The sequence goes on along the minus strand of OZ012700.1, from coordinate 2,807,506 downwards.
AGGTGATGAAGCATTTCTTAGTCTGCTGCTCATACATCAATGAATTGCAGTTGAGTTCCGGAAAACTGGTGCAGAGATGTTTGCAAACAGCGACTGTGATCCCAACATACAGTTTGAAATTCCCTTTTAAGCCATCTAGACGAGATCCACTATCAACCAGATAGGTGTCACTGCATGCTCCTTTAAAATAAAGAAATAAGAGAAAAAGAAAATACACATATTCGAAGGTAGGAGTGGACCCCAACAGCTGTGTGGTCTAGGGACACTTTGTGAGTGACTGGCCACTTCGTCTTACCGTTCATTAGGTCCGATTCCTGCTCGGAGATTTTGAGTTGACCTTTGAAGAAAGTAGAAGCGAATTACTTCCAGTAATGACTAACATCATAAATTCTTCTCTCAGATCTAGCCAGGTACCGAAATCCATGAAGTCAGCTATAGTAACACCGTTACTTAAGAAATCTACCCTAGATCCAGATATTCTAAAGAACTTCCGTCCTGTCAGTAACCTTTCTTACATCTCAAAACTGTTGGAGAGGGTGGTGGCGGGGCGACTCACTGACTACATGACTGAGAACAACTTGCATGAACATTTACAATCTGCTTACAAGCCTGGTCACAGCACTGAGACTGCCCTAGTGAAAGTACAGAATGACATTCTAACCAGCATTGACCAGCATGGAGTAGTTATACTGGTCATGTTAGATCTGAGTGCGGCGTTCGACACCATCGACCATGATATTCTATTCAGCAGAATGGAAAATACATTAGGTATTACGGGTCAAGCACTTGCTTGGTTTAAGTCTTACCTGTCAGGACGCACACTCCGCATCAAGATTGACAAGTCATTCTCTGAGTTACAGGACATTCTGTGGTCCGTACCACAGGGATCAGTGTTAGGACCATTGTGGTTCCTGATCTACCTCCTACCCCTTGGAAAACTCATCAGAAAGCATGGTTTAGAGCTTCACATATATGCAGACGACACACAGCTCTATCTGGCAATAAAACCTATCACTCAACAAGCTGTGGACATAGGAGTTGCTAGGCTGGAGGGCTGCCTCACTGACATATATACATGGATGTCACAGAACAAGCTAAAACTGAATGCAGACAAAACGGAAGTCCTAGTGCTAGGTACCCCTAAGCAGCGAGCCAAAATATCTGTGCCTAGCATCTCCGTAAATGGTGAGATTGTTAAGATTCTCAATATACCTATCGGCAATCTGGGCTCTGTTTTTGATCCAAGCATGAATATGGCCGCACATGTGTCAAAGGCAGTCAAATCTGCAAACTATCACCTTCGAAACATTGGAAGGATCAGAAAATACTTGACTGCAGAATCAACTAAAGGTGCTGTCATATCCCTGGTAACCTCAAGATTCGACTACTGCAATGGACTTCTCTGTGGAATACCTGAAGAGCTAATATGTAAGCTCCAGAGAGTACAAAATAATGCCGCCAGGGTGATCACACTCACAAAGAAGTATGACCATATCACTCCAGTACTAAAGGAACTTCACTGGTTACCAGTCAGGAAGAGAATTGAATTCAAGATTCTTCTCCTGGCGTACAAGTGTTTGCATGGAACTGCACCCTCTTACCTGAGGGAAATGCTGAAAGAGTATGTCCCACCACGGACACTGAGATCAACATCCAAGAACTTACTCTGCGAGCCGAGAACCAACATGAAAACCTACGGTGACAGATCATTTAGTGCCTGTGCCCCAAAACTATGGAATCAGCTCCCAAATAATATTCGGGCAGCTGGGAGTGTGGCAATCTTCAAACGACAATTGAAAACACATCTGTTCAAAGATGTATTTATTAAATAACTATGTGGATATCAACATCTATCCTCTGACAATGAATGTAATGCGCCTTTGAGCATGTTTATATGGAAAGGGCGCAATATCAAATGACAATATTATATTATTATTATTATTATTATTATTAAATAGGACTTGGTATCAACCGTCTATACCGATACTTACCACCACCAGCAACTATAGCTATTCAGCATTATGCATATAGTTGGCTATCAATGTGGTATTTACGTAACAATATGTAGGCATATAATTGATAGCATGATATAGAGTGGTGGATGATCACAATGCAATATTTTCTCTTCGTTGTACATGCACGTTGTTGTAAATATGTTCCACTTTAACCATAAGTAGGAGAATTCTAAAGTAAATAGCATCATCAATATCTCATACTTCAATCTACAAAACTTTCTTCCGGATTGTGGTCACTGACCTTTCTGAATGCTTGATTTGGATTGTAAATCAGTAAAGGTCTCTTCTATCACATCATAAAGCCCCAGCTCATGCGTAGTAGTAGCCCTGGAAAAGTGTATTTGTACCATGTAAAACAGAAAAGTAAACCATCAAACTCAAGAAAAAACCGCCAAGAGATACGTCTAGAAATCAAGTATAAAGATTGAAAAATAAAGTGCATCTAATTCACATCAATACAAGAGGCAGGTATATTTATGCATTGTAAATAAATATCCGCTTTACAAGTAGGGGATATTCCTAAGCACTGTAAGAGCGCATTTGTTCTGATGGCTTGACACTTAAAATGAGTTGTCTAACCACTCATAGCTTTTAACATCAAATGGCAAGCCTTATTTCATCATAATGTGATAAATGGTAGGACGTGTCACATTCAACACACACCTGGTAAATTATGTAATGTAAACAACACGTATGCCTGCTTTGACATATACTTGTGTGATAGCAATTGGTTTTGGAAAGGTCTGTTCAGAGGATTGTGCTGTGACTATCATATCAAAAGCTCTATTTCTCTTTTTCTATCTATGTTTTCTTTTATGAATATATGGGCATGCAAAAAGAAGTAACGTACAAACCACGTTATTGTATTGTTCTGAGAATGAAAACTTTACTTACCTCATAGAGTTGTGGTTACACACTGTAATGGCGGGTAGTTCTAGGCTGTCATTATAGATGACCTCTACACTGACAGTGGTAGGATAAGACCGAAAGATCATCACTCGAGAGACAACAACAAAGGTGAAAAATCCTATTGCAGAAAGTACAGCTGCTAACCATATGAACCTACAAGGGAGGGAAAGTAGCATTATATTTTCAGTAGATGAATCAAGCTTTGTTTTATATCAATGCTTATATTCGGCTAGGATTCCGCATCCACTGCAGTATTTAAAGTAGCACCATAGGAAACAGATGGTACATACATACATACACACAATTATAAATATACATGCACACATACATACATGCATACATATAAACATACATATATACATACAATCATACATGAATGCCTATGTACACACATGCATGCATATAAACATACATACATACATGCATACATACATACATACATACATACATACATGTACATACACACATACATACATATTTTTTTATTATCAACATATGATGCTATCAAGGACATGCATGTCGGACTATAAACCACACTAACCTTCTTATAAGGAATGGTGATGACTGGACAATATATCGCACTCCATGGAATGTAGTATCATCGAGAAATTGCAGAATCAGTGATTTCCATGACTCCTTCTCAGTATTCACAGCATCGACTTTAGAAAAAATATAGTAAAGAAAACATTGATTTCTTCAAAGAAAAAAACACATAATTGTACTCAAACCGTTTTGTTCTGATTATAACATGCAATGTATGTGTAACAGTAAGATACATGTTTTGGTGCTCTATATATGTTAGTGATATCTCAAGGTGACCCTATTATGGTGATACATGCAATGCACATTTTTGGGGGTTAAAGGCATGCAAGAGCTCCCTGTATTATTTACCTAAATTAAAAGCAATCTTTTCTTCTCCCAAATGTAACAAAAATAAGTTCAATAGGTGGCCCAAGCATGACTTTATGGGAAATCCTTTTCCCCCATAAACCTATGTTGAAAAAGAATGCCAAAAATTGAGTTAAAAATTGAAAAAATGTTATTGCTGGTACCTCATTACATTTTCCTTCAGACTGTTTAAACCAGTTTGACAGACAAAGAGCACCTAGAGCAGATACACTGATATTAACATATGCTCAATAATTCCCCAAATCTTATTTGACGGGCAGAAATGTTTATTTCTGTACCCATTTCCATCTCATTTTAGACTGCTGTGGTGATTAGATACCAAATAGACCATTCATACCATACTAACCACTTTGTGTAATAGGATGGATATCTGAAACCTACATATCATATCATCTATTACATGACTAGGCTTAGGGTAACCATAGTTTATCCCAGCTATTATACTGAAGCCTTATAGGCTTACTTACTGTATAGCAACTCATATGTTGCCTACGGTAGCTACACACTACATTTGTAAGTACCTGCATATCGTGCTAAACCCTTAGTAGACTGACTAACTGTATATCATTCCATGTGTTGTGACTAACCCAAAATACCTGAGTATCTAAATATGAGATGGGAACCAGGAATCAAGCTTATTAGGGTTAATGGTAATAGATGGGATGGTACATAGGTACCAAGTCTCTAAAGTTGGTGGTTAATAGTAAAATGCTTTAAAGGTAACCCACTTGTTTATGTTAAGAATAGGAGATCAGATGGTCCCCAGATACCCATCGTAATCAGGGTTCAGGGTAATTGCAGAGATTGGTTATGAAACAGCTTGGATGAGATACAAAGACTCATTCTAAGAGAGAGAATGAGAGAAAATGCAGGTAAGGTGAAATACCCAACTTTAAGCGGGGTTCCCACATACACTATTTTTGAACACGACTGCATCGCAACTGCATCGTTGTCATGAAACAAGTAAGAGTTGTGTTACAGTTGTGCTCAGACATTTCAGTTATTTTGGTCATGTTTTTAACTTGACACTTTTAAAGTGTTTCAAACTGTCGTAAATTAAAGTCTGGTAGTGATCCTCGTGTTGCCATCTTGTAATTGTATTTCTTGCCATGTTACAGTTATGATAGTTGTCCACCATACCCATTTCTAAAGCTAGGCGCACACAGAGGCCTAACTGATTATGTTTTTACGTGAAGTTGGAGAATCCCACTTCGTGTTCACTTCGCAGATAAAATTGACTTTTTGAAGCTTATGAACCATACCTAACGAATCCAACACGTACACAACAAAAGTAAAGCCCCTCTCACACAAGACCATGAAGTATACACGACTGTACAAGACGTTGAGGTTTTTCAATCCGTGTAGACTGTGTATGCTTGGCGATAAAATGGGTACACTTCCTGTAACTTCGTGTTCACTTCGGGATAAACCTTGTTCACTCCGTGTCCGCGCTGAAATCTTTTGGCTGTTTAAAAATTTCTACAAAGTCCACACAAAGTTTGACCTTGATATAGTATATAGTATATATATTTACGAGGTGAATTTTCCTTGTCAGTCATTCTAGATTTTTCTTTTCTGATGATCTTAGCCCACATTGCACCTTTCCCTCTTAATCTGAGAACAATACATGGCTGCATGATAATTCCAATTAGTACATGGGATTAGCTATGAATATCCTACTGATAGAGATGTATTACAACAGTAATTGGGTCAGGTGAGATACAGACTGACCTACTTGCTGAGAAAAAGATGGAGGATGTTTCAAAGTCAGCAAAATCAGTAGCTAATCAGTAGATTTCTTCAAATCAGGTGCTCAATCAGTAGACAGCATATTTGGGGTCTGAAATCAGTAGAGTACTGCTCAAATCAGTAGTGTTGACAGGTATGTACATCGTGTCAACTCCATGGTAACTTCATGTATACTTCGCGGAATACTGGTTGACTACTGGTTGACATCGTGATACTTCGTGTTCACTTCCTATCCAAATTTTAAACACGAAGTGAACCTTAAGCCAACACGAAGTACCATGAAGTATCGCGAAGCTAACACACAGTTAAGCAGTAGATCACGTGACTACGTACATCCTGGTACTCACACTCACATTAGCATTGCGTTATATTATGCTTGTCTTCTGGTTGTGCTCTTGTTAGCTTCTTGATAGTTATATGGTTAAGTGGCTACAAAACCTCATAATTTTTGCAAAGTCTACACCAAGCGGAACTCAGCACCTTCGTGTACAGTCGTGTAGACTTCATGCTCTTGTGTGAGAGGGGCTTAAAGACGCAGATATACGAACGAAACTGGTAGATAAAACGAAGTCTATGTGAAGTGTACATGACCTGTGCTGAAGCTAACAAGAATGCAAAAACACCAGGTGAGGTGCGTTATGTCCCTTTAGATTCCATATCTCAATAAATGACTCAGTACTTAGTGCACCGGACTTTTAAACAGGTCCGTGTCCTTGAATACAATGGACAACACTGTGATAGATTAATTACTCAGGGAGTGACTGGGACCAGCAGCAATATCTGCGTGTATCAGCGATGCTCTGGAAATATATGTGTGTCTGTATAAATAATTGATCAAGGCAAAAAAGACTACATATACAATTCATATCAACCTGAGAAAACAGCTCTTGTACAAGGTAACCAAGCATATCAATTGGCCAATAGATCCGGTCTTTCCACGCCGTATTTCTCAAAGATCATTATTTATGAGAAGGACCTGGTTTGAGATGAAGAGGAGGGTCTGTTCACTCGCAACATAAAAGGATATATATGTGTAAATAGTACGTGTGTGCCGTGTGTATTAGTCATTATCTTGTACAATCTCTCCGTAGCATCGACACATCTTCAATCGGAATTATTAATAAAAATAAACACCATTGGTCCCCTCTACAGAACGCGACTTTTTGTGCAGATAATATATTTTCATTACCTGCGCTGAATGAAGCAGTGTGCTATTATCCACTAGTTAATAGGTGTGAGTATTTCTGAGCATATCTCAAAATATTTAAACTGGCCATATGCCAAATATTCTGTCAACGTGTCAAAATGTTTAAACTGATCATGAGTTAGAATGTTTTTGATTTCCACATGTCCAAATGTTTAAACAAAAGGAGCCAAAACGATGTTCTGATGGGGGCTAGCTCCACCAGCCCTAATATATAGTTTATATACATATATATATATATATATATATATATATATATATATATATATATATATATATATATATATATATATATATATATATATATATATATATATATATATATATATATATATATATATATATATATATATATATATATATATTAGAGCTGCACTCACCACTCATGAATTCGAGTGGCTCGAGCCCTGGGGCAAACTCGCCGAGCTCGAGCTGAAATGTTCAAATTGTGAGCTCGTCTTTGTTGGGAACACAAACGTAACACAGAGCACCTAACACACATTATAAACATACATAACTGCTTATCGCTTATTTGTACCTCGTCAGCACGCTTTAAAATTAAAGAAACATGGCAATGATAATAAATCTCCGCCAATAAATATTTATTTCTCAATAGCTGGGGTAGAAAATATGTTCTTTTTCTGAAAATCGGAACGTCTTTGAGCTCATGAGCTCACGAGTCAAACAGATGGTGAGCTCATGAGTTGATCTCCCTCCGTGAGTGCAGCTCTAATATATATATATATATATATATATATATATATATATATATATATATATATATATATATATATATATATATATATATATATATGTGTGTGTGTGTGTGTGTGTGTGTGTGTGTGTGTGTATGTATGTATGTATGTATGTATGTATGTATGTATGTAAACAGTATGTAAACAGTATATTCTCGATGATACAACATGGCTATAATCTCTCCGAAAATAGGTAATAGCACTTTTTTCCCCTGAGTGAGTGGTTTAGAAATTAATCTAAGGGATGCCATTTTATAGTTAGAACAGCACAGACCTGTCTCCGTTGGCCCCTACTACAAACATGAGCTTATTTGCGAACAAGACACAAGTCTTATTGACCAGAGCACAATATGATATTAATGTATAATTAGTACGTGTGTATCAAGCCCTATTATACACAACTTCTCCGTAGCAGAGATATCTGAAATTGGAATTGCGTGCGGTATAAATAGCTCACTCATAAACTGAACTTGTTCCATTCTAAATAACATGGATGAAAATTATGCAAAAACACTGTTTCTATTATGATGGAGGAATAAGGGCTCCATTATTGAAAATCGTGAATAGATGGGATTGCTTTTCTCCGCGTGTCAAAATGTTTAAGCTGATCATGTGTCAAAATGTTTCAACTCTTCACGTGTAAGCAATGTTTAAGCTGTCCGTGTTCCCAAATGCTTAAGTCAAAGAAGTCAACAAAAGGTTGTTTTGCCTAGTGTACGTTATCAGTTACTGAACATATATATGATTGACATGAACTATGCGACGCCTGTAATCTTTCTTTTGGTAGGTACTGGCGAGTAATGCCTAGACTCCCAGTTACGGAAAAGTTACCATTCCCTTCTGAATCGACCAGCCAGTGTGTTGTAGTACTGTAAATCACTTAAATATGGCGTAAACATTATATAGCGCATTTACCGTACTGCCCTGGATAGCGTGATCTAAGCATAGCGGTGAGCGGGAGCACCAGCAGCAAGTTCAATTAAAAATTTAATAAAGACGGGGAATTTATGATAGCGCACATGGGCAGAGCGCTATTATAGCTATCTTATTGTTCCCGCTATATTTAAGTGATTTACAGTATCAGAAATGACAGAATTATGGCATGACCTGGCGCTCCTATATCTAGAGGCCTCATGCATACTCAAACTGAGTCCTCTATTCATTTGATGAGATGAATGTAAACTAGTGTTGGCCACTCCTGTGAGCCATGCCTCCCCTTCAACAACTCTATGGTATGATCGCCAGACGAGTCAGACCTGGCGCGCTCCAGACCCTTCTCCCATTTGCCTTAATCAATTATTCATACAGACAAACACATATTTCCACAGCACCTGTATATAGCAAGGATTGGCCCTGTGGTTGAGTGGTCTATTACATTGCACAGCCAGCCCAAATTCAGCCAGTCTGCCATCATGAGATGAGGAGGCATTGAGCCAGCACTCCACCTTCAAGCTTCTTGCTCAAGACAATGGCACACTGCACATTGACATTGCGTGTGACAAGCTGGTGCCCCCACAACCTCACCACCAGCTACCAGACAGCAGACCTGGCTCCATAGCTTACATCATATCTATCCCCTACTTACCACCAAGGGGATATCTCTCTTTGGCAAGAAACTTGAACAGCAGTGAAATTTTGCTTGCGAGTTCTGGCTCACTTTCTGAAATGCGAACACCATCTTCAAAACCTAATAGGCTGCCCTAGAGGCAGTTGATTTTCACTGGAGTGTCAGAGATTGCCCCCATACCACATGTCCGAGTACAATGGATAGGATTGTAACTAGAAGGTCTTGTTGGGATATGCAACCTCGCTTGGCAGTCTCCAGCAGGAAACTCCCAGTAGGAGTTATGAAGGAAACCACTGCAACGCATGATGTCACCTTCCACATTAATGCTGCCACTGGCCCAAAGCATCTTGCCTACAAATGTCACTAACTTTGGTTTCATAGTTCTAAAGAAACTGCAGAATTCATTCTAGGCTAAGGGCAATGGGCTTGCAAAACCCCCAGCGTTTTCTGATCTGGACGTGTGTCGCCCTGACCCTTCATCTTGAGGCTCTGACCCCAAGAAGGAGTCTTGCTACACCAGAACAGGAGGGAGAGGGGGGGGGGGGGGTTGGGGGAGGGGGGGGGGGGGGGGGTTGCAGCAGGTGGTTCCTCGTCGTGGGGGAGGAGGGAGCATGGGCCAAGGAGGGACATCTAGCTCAGAAATAAGATGCTTGACCTGGTAGGGGAATACCTCCAGGCCTTCGGGCTGATGTATGAGCACTTCACACCCAATGTGTGGGTGCTTACCTCACACCAAATGTGTGGGTGCTTAACCTCACCCCCAATGTGTGGGTGCTTGCCTCACCCCCAATGTGTGGGTGCTTACCCCACCCCCAATGTGTGGGTGCTTACCTCACACCCAATGTGTGGGTGCTTACCTCAACGCCAATGTGTGGGTGCTTACCTCACACCCAATGTGTGGGTGCCTACCTCACCCCCAATGTGTGGGTGCTTACCTCACCCCCAATGTGTTGGTGCTTACCTCACCCCCAATATGTGGGTGCTTACCTCACACCCAATGTGTGGGTGCTTACCTCAACGCCAATGTGTGGGTGCTTACCTCACACCCAATGTGTGGGTGCTTACCTCACCCCCAATGTGTGGGTGCTTACCCCACCCCCAATGTGTGGGTGCTTACCTCACACCCAATGTGTGGGTGCTTACCTCACCCCCAATGTGTGGGTGCTTACCTCACACCCAATGTGTGGGTGCTTACCTCACCCCCAATGTGTGGGTGCTTACCTCACCCCCAATGTGTGGGTGCTTACCTCACCCCCAATGTGTGGGTGCTTACCTCACACCCAATGTGTGGGTGCTTACCTCACCCCCAATGTGTGGGTGCTTACCCCACCCCCAATGTGTGGGTGCTTACCTCACACCCAATGTGTGGGTGCTTACCTCACACCCAATGTGTGGGTGCTTACCTCACACCCAATGTGTGGGTGCTTACCTCACACCCAATGTGTGGGTGCTTACCTCACACCCAATGTGTGGGTGCTTACCTCACCGCCAATGTGTGGGTGCTTACCCCACCCCCAATGTGTGGGTGCTTACCTCACACCCAATGTGTGGGTGCTTACCTCACACCCAATGTGTGGGTGCTTACCCCACCCCCAATGTGTGGGTGCTTACCTCACCCCCAATGTGTGGGTGCTTACCTCACACCCAATGTGTGGGTGCTTACCTCACCCCCAATGTGTGGGTGCTTACCTCACCCCAAATGTGTGGGTGCTTACCTCACACCCAATGTGTGGGTGCTTACCTCACCCCCAATGTGTGGGTGCTTACCTCACCCCAAATGTGTGGGTGCTTACCTCACCCCCAATGTGTGGGTGCTTACCTCACCCCAAATGTGTGGGTGCTTACCTCACACCCAATGTATGGGTGCTCCAGACCATACGGACGGGGTACTGTATCAAATGTTCTGGACCATGTTGTCTGACCTGGTCTCTGCTTTGGACCAGTGTCCCAACGAGGGATAGCCACCATCTCACCTTGAAGATAGGTGTCCAGATAATACTCGACAAACAGGCAATTCAGTTCTAAGTTCTAAGAGAGGGCAGCTCCAAGGCCCGCCTTTGGATCCCCATGTTCAGACACTTGGCCAGTATGGCAGGAGGCATATATATGGTCTTTTAAATTATTTGTCCCGAATCAATGGACTCACTCCAGATAAACCTGACTCCTAGTGCACGGGTGGAACTCCAGAGGTGGCTAGACCCCATCAACTTGAGTTCAGGAGTTTTTTTCTCAACTCCAGACCTTGCATTAACAATCGTGAACAATGTTTTATCCTTTGGGTGGGGCAGTCCGATGGGCAGCCAGACAGATTTTTGAATCATGCCCAACCAAGTCTACCTGTCTTTACCCAAAACTCCTCAAGTAAAAGTACTTAAGTAATTAATGCTCAAATTTGACTTTTGAGATTTTCTCAGATTTAAAATCATCTTAGATGAATGAAACCTTTTATATAAAATAGTGTATGACTTCACATACTTTTCATTGCTATTTAATTGCGAGTAGTTGATTTGCAAGTTTAGAAAAAAGGTGAATAATCTGAGTTTTTCATATAATTTTACATAACCAGATGATATTCAAAGCAATTTTCAGAAAAGAAACCGACCACATGTGAATTCCACAATATGCTTTTTTGAAAGTATAGAATACCAGTTGTAAAATGACCTATGTTACATCTGTATGACTCTCGGGTTGATTAAACTCCTCAATTAGAGCCTTTTTTCAGGTTTGCCACTCGCCTAATATATAGGAACATCAGATTTACGATTTGGTATATCACGCATAATTTTTAATGATTTGCCTTTGTTTATATTCTCCTGCAATGTGAACAACTATGCAATACCTCAACAATTGCGAGACGAGCCAGATTACGTTCACATAAATTGCTTTATACAACAACCAACTGGCTACAGGTACACCTTTGTTTGATGTTACTGTCAATATACATTCATACTGCAGACGAGAACCTACCCTTAGTCTTCACCTTACCTAAATATGTTGTCATTAGAGAATCAAAACAAAGGTTGCTGTTAACTAAAATGTTGCATACTTTGAATATTTTCAAGTGAAAACATCATTTCCTATCAAGTTGCATGGACGTACTTAATCCCGTGTCTCATTTTTGATTAAATCTATTTCATCATGAGACGGAAATGTTACTAAACATTTAAACTGCTTCAGATTTTAGACTGAATTTAACAACAAAACCATATTAACACTCATATTAACCCATTAACACTCAGAGCAGCCAAAACAGGCCTGACAATTTTGGAAATATTTTTCTAACAAAAGCATTTTATGGAAAATAATTGAGGGAGAAATGTAAAGGAGAAGTCAACTAACAACTCTCCTTCAAATATTCTGTGAACTTATGCTTTATTCCCAAGTTATTTTGAAAAGTATGAGAGAAGCAGACGATACTTTCTAGAGAAAGTCTGAGTGCTAAAGGGTTAAAGTGTTATTGGGGTACTTACCCTGAGACTCCGCCTTACTTAAATCACTTGTCATCAGCGCCATCTTCTATGTGAGGTGTCTTAAGATCCTTTAGGTTCCATATTTCAATGACTAACTCTGTACTCAGTGCAGCGTCCTCTTTTAACCCATTGGCACTCAGAGCGGCCAAAATAGGCCTGACTATTTTGTTGATATTTTCCTCACAAAAGCGTTTTTATCAAAAATATTTGAAGGAGAAATGTTTATCAGAATACTACCAACAACTCTCCTTCAAATTTTTTGTGAGAATTTGCTTTATTTCCAAGTTATTTTCAAAAGTATGAAAATAGCAGACGATACTTTCCTGGGGAACTCTGAGTGTGAATGGGTTGATACAATGGACAGCACTGCGGTGGATTGCTAACTATGACGCCCGTGGGATCAGCAGAAATGTCTGTGTATCAGCATCATTGCTGTCCTCCTTCCAAGGTTGCGGATGACGGGATGTGTACATGCACTAAATAATGGAAAGAACTCACAACATAAAAGGATATCTATGTTTAAATAGTACTTGTGTGCAGTGTGTATCAGGCATTGTCTTGTACAACCTCTCTGTAGCATCGACACACCTTTATTTATTCATGATGGAAAGAACTCACAACATAAAAGGCTATCTATGTGTAAATAGTACTTGTGTGCAGTGTGTATCAGGCATTGTCTTGTACAACCTCTCTGTAGCATCGACACACCTTTATTTATTCATGAGTAAACAGTATAGTTCCCCTCTAAAGAACATGATATGTTGTGTAAATTTATATTACATACGCTGAATGGTTCTATTATCCAAAATTGTTAATAGGTGAGATTTTCTCTGTACATATGACAAAAGATATGATCTACCCCGATGTTATACAGGTATGACAGCACACAAGTATATTCTCCACACGTCACAATAGCTTCTTTGTCAGAGGGTTCCGACTATCGACCTTGTATCAGCATCACGATAGCTCTGTGAATGTATACACTGATTTTACATTTGAAGTATATTTGTTCCATTAAATTATGCTCTGTAGATGGTTGTGAAGTGTTAACAAGGGGCGGAACGAATCGAATCAATGTTGCATGTCCTACCTGGCTGTTCATTTACCTTTTATATAAATATGAAACAATACTAATAGCTCTAAATGCTTTCGAGTAGCCTTTGTGAAACCCTTTTGATGCTGGTTACTAATATGGCCAATACAAAATGATGAAAACAATCCTGAAAAATAGCTGAAACCATGGCACATAGGTACTTTTCTGAGAGTTCTCGGCGAGAGCTATCAAGTGAATACCAACATAACAGGGTTTAGATGATTTCCAAAACACTTTGCATCCTTTCGCTTTGGACAAAAATGGCCTTTGCATTGGAAGATTTAAGGAGGGTGTATATCCATTAATGCTATTTAGTTGTTACCTCTGCATGATAATGGGGAATGATCAGGTAAGTGTGTGCTGCTGGTGGAGATGTACAAACAACAGGATTGCTTTCGGCAAAATGCACTATTAGAAGGTGACATTAAGTCTGACTATGATTGTATTTAAAGACGTTGCTTAGTAATTCAAACTTTAGTAACTGGCCGAAAAACGAATATATTGATCTTTTTCGTTGCATTTAAGTATCAAGTAACGAATTTACCCACACCCTGCTGCCTTTCCTAACACCAACCAAATCGTGCTTAGACGAAATTGATGGTTTAAGAAAGAATTTCTTATGGGGTAATAAACCTTTAAAATACAGGGCTGACATTTTGGAATCAAAACAAATAGGAGGCTTAGGCTATCCAACGCTATCAATGTTCACTGATGCCTTTAAAACATCTTGGGCTAAGAGAATATACACAAGTAACAAAGGCTCGAGAATATTTCCTACCAAATACGGTCTTGATAAGGTTTTTTTTTATATTTTCGGTAGACAAGTTATGCCAAAGGAACTATCAATATTAAAACAGAGGTTATGGAGAGATTTTTTTCTTTGACTGTCAAAAATGTATACGACAAATATTCTTCGCAATCCATAAACAAGCACATTTCTGAATCGGTTTGGTACAACAACAATATTGATAAAGAATATATAAGGCAATGGTTAAAGAACGGTGTCAGACATATAAGAGATTTCTTAGACCCAGAGTTGAAAGTTATTTTGAGCCAATATTTTATAGGAAATGCACCATCATGATGATTTAGGTTCAAAATGTGCCTATACGTGTCACCTTTCAATTAAGACCATTTGAGATATCAGTGGCTGGAAGTGACTGCCACTGATATCTCTCGACCAATCAGAAGCAGTGCTGGCAGTCACTTCCTAAGCACCACTTCTGATAATGTCAGCCTCCATACCCAGACTCAGGCCAGTTTTTTACTTACTTTCATAAGCCATATCTGAGGAGTGCTGAGGAGGACAGACTTGCGGGTGGTCTTATTTGAAAGGTGACACGTATAGGCACATTTTGAACCTAAATCATCATGATGGTGCATTTGCCCTTTAAGTGTGATTTCTTAATGTTTGAAACAATAAGATTTAGAATCCAAAACTATTTGATAAACTCAAAGAAAAAACTTGTAATGATGGGACCTCACTTACCATTGATACTTACTTTGACGGAATATTCCAATAAAGGTTGCAGGAACCTAATGTGATGAAACTGTGACCAATTTAAGGAGAAGTATAGAATTGTGGTTGAGAGACGCACTAAATCAACATTTAAATGTATCAGGAATTGACAAATCTTTGGGATAAATAATGGTAGAAGGGTCTGGGGCGCGCCAGGTCTGACTCGTCTGGCGATCATATCCATAGAGTTGTTGAAGGGGAGGCGTCCTTCCTTATGAGAGTTGCAAAAACAGTATTGCTACCTGCACATATACCACAACACACTGCTTTAATCCACGCAGGTAATGGGTATATATTATTTGTACAAAAAGTCACGTTCTGTAGAGGGGACCAATGCTGTTTATTTATAAATGATTCCGATTGAAGATGTGTCGATGCTACAGAGAGGTTGTACAAGATAATGGCTAATACACACGGCACACACGTACTATTTACACACACACATATATATATATATATATATATATATATATATATATATATATATATATATATATATATATATATATATATATTTATATACACAAATATATATATATATATATATATATATATATTATATATATATATATATATATATATATATATATATATATATATATATATATATATATATATATATATATACATGTATATATATATATATATATATATATATATATATATATATATATATATATATATATATATATATATATATATATATATATATGTTTATGCAACAGTTGTGAGTGACCCCAGTTGAAAGATGGCACATTGGGTGTATACTATGCTAACCATTAGAAATAACCATCTTTAAATAAACATATATTTAGGTAGAGAAATATAGGGGGGTCACTAGCAACTAGGAAGGACACCCGGTGTAACAGAAATGAGTGACCCCCAGATCTCAGTGACCCCGGGTCACTGAGATCTGGTTCTCAGTGACCTACCTGGTTCTCAGTGACTCCCTAATTGTTTTTCATTCTTGTAAGTTGGAAATGGACCTGTGCCAATATGTACACCTTTACATACATATGCATATATATTAAGTATACTACATGGAGTCTGCCAATTCTCTACAGGAGGTCACTAGGTTCTGGGACACAAGCAACAGTGTACAGTGACCCCCTCTTTACAACTGGCTAAAACTGGGTATAAGTATACAAAGATTTCATGGGCTGCCAGCTCAAACCACCGTGGCCACATTGGTAGCACACTGGATCAGAGGTAAGTTGACTGTCATTCTATTGTTTGTTGCACGCTAACCAGAAGTTTTTCTCATGCATGTTGGTTCGAATCCCAGTGCCTTCTGCTGATTTGTACATTGGAGTCCTGTTGCCTTTTGCCTATTTTTTCGTTATTACTTCTTTTCAAATCCTTTTTTTTTTCACTTTTTTAAAAAGTTTTATTGCTTTCTAACATTATGATTGTCATTAAACATATTCCTTTACATATATATTAGCATGGGAGTATACAGGGTCATTTATGCATTGAATATTTGTATAGTGTATGGCCAAGGCTTTGGGATGTACTTCAGGACGTCGATCATGCCCAAGTTCAATCCATGCCATCCACTGTTCACTTAATGCAATACATGAACAAAACTTAATCCTGTGACATCATTTCATGTCTTTTATTAATGTTAAGACATTATTTTTTGCTTGTTACATATATTTCTGGGAGTATACAGGGTCATTTATGCATTGAATATTTGTATAGTGTATGGCCAAGGCTTTGGGATGTACTTCAGGACGTCGATCATGCCCAAGTTCAATCCATGCCATCCACTGTTCACTTAATGCAATACATGAATAAAACGTAACCGTGTGACATCATTTCATGTATTTTATTAATGTTAGCACATTATTTTTTGGTTGTTACATGTATTTCTGAGAGCATAGAGGGTGCATTTATGGATTGTTTTGGTTGTTTGGCACATGCAAGGCGCAGTACTTGCCAAGTGAATTGGTGTAATATTAATTCAATCCATCAAGGTTAATTAAGTCACATCCATCTAATATCAATAAGGAAAGTGAAATCATTGCTCTACCAGTTTGATTTTTATATGCAAATATGGATCATTAATGGGTATAATAAGATATTAAATGAAGAACAAAGGGTATATTTTAGCATCTGTATTATTCCTTAATGCTGTTCATGCCATCAACTATTCAGTTAATGCAATATGTGTGAAAGAAACTGGCTCTTTGTGATCATCTTTTTATTATTATTAATAATAATAATATTTATAATGAGGGTACTTAAGGTGGCTATCTACCTTGAGCATCTCAAAAAGTGTGGTCATGTCCAAAAGTGTGAAAAATATTATGTCAGCGTGGTGTTTTTTGGTGTCTTGATATTATGGTGTCTGTGTGTGTGTGTGACAACATCAACTTGATAAGCATGATTTAGCCTCTAATAGCAGCAAAATTGAGAAGGATCCAAAAAATACAACTATTGGCCAACTGCCATGGAACATCTTTATGTCCGCCTTAAGCCCACTGACAAGATCTAGCCTACCATTGTTGTTATAGCAGTATATTATCTTTCCAAAACTACTTTTACTTTCAATATGTATAGCAAATCAACAACTCAAACTCAACAGAATTCTCTCATTTTTTAGTCGTACAATGTGGGGGATGAAGTCTTGTGCAAAAATATGCACAGACTAGACCGAAAGGGGGGCGGGGGGAAACAGAGTGTAGGTGGTTGGGGCCATACACCATTGCAGAGGCCATTGGGAAAAATAGATACCGTGTGAAAAACTCTTCTGGGATGCTTCTAAAAAAGACCTACCACTGTGCTCTCTTCAAACCTTTTGTTCGCTGAGTAAAACTATATTCTGGAAAAAAAAAGTTTACTTCATACTCAAAAAAGGGTGCTTGTATAGTATTATTCATAAGGTCATTATTTGCTTGCAGTTACCTTTTTAATTTTGCCTTCTGATATAACAATATGAGTTAGTGAGGTTTGAAGTATATATTATGTATAAACTGCATCTAAAATGGAGGCTTGCTGCATGACAATGACAATTACTAAATTGTATATTTCAGACGTAATGGGACTTCCACCTCAGACAGTGATGAATTATCGCCAACCTTCTAAATCCCAAATTTGTTGTTGGGCCAAGTGCGATACCAGGTGTGACCACTGAAATTATGGTATTTTTTGTAAACCAGTGACATGTAATAAAGGGTGTTGATCTATTTTTTGTGTTTGTGTCTTACAGTCTTAAAGGAGGTCACTCAGAACTAGAAGATTATTTTTTCCATCTGAAAATTTAGTCCTCTGAATGCCAGTCTGTATGGTGGTTGGTTGGGGGGGGGGGGGGGAGGGGTCACTGAGACCTAGATCTCAGTGACCTGTAGGTCACTAGGATCCAGACGGGTCACTGAGAACTAGCTCTCAGTGACCCGGGTCACTGAGAGCTAGTTCTTAGTGTCCCCGGGTCACTGGGAAGGGGGGTCACTGAGAACTAGCTCTCAGTGACCCGGGTCACTGAGAGCTAGATCTCAGTGACCCCGGGTCACTGGGAAGGGGGGTCACTGAGAACTGTTATACCGGGACATATCAACTGTGCTACGGGACTAAAATATTTGGACACCCCTGGATGATGACAAACTTCCATTAAACACAGAAACAGGCAATTACAATGATGAGCAATAAAAATCACAAGCAATGACAATAAGAAGAAAAACAATAACAAATTATACATGATCTCAATAAAATTTATTTCAGTTAATCTAAAAACCCAGACATAATATCTATCAGCCAGATAGAAAACCTGCAACTACCTACAAGCAGTTAGAAAGGTCATTGCCATGGCAACAATGAATCACTGAAGCATGATGGGATTTTTTTAACATTCAAAGATGGCGGCCATCTTTAATATTTTTTTCTTTAATCTGCATTTATAATTGTCTAGTTTGCAACACATACTCTACGTGAATCTGACAGGGATTACAATTAATGCTTTTTAATGTATGGAAGGAGGCTAGGGAGACACAGGGAATCATCATAATCATCATCTTAAATCTTCATTCTCAGCTCATCTTTATGGTTAACAGATATGCACTGAATAGAACAGAATGAATCATCTTGAAAAAGACTCAAGGATCCATGTGATTCTGAACTTTACACATTTTGAGAGATTTGAATGGTATATTTCTGTAAATATTGAAGGTCCAGAGGATTGTAATTTTGAATTGTTTGTATCCAAACCTGATGTATAATAGTATCCATATTGATAATGCCAATTAAATAGCAATACCAAAATGCAATCCACAGTTATATCCTGACCAATAAAAATTAAATTCTAACTTTTATCGTTTTCAGTACTACAAAGATTAACTGTCCACAATGTGCGTATCCAATAAAATAATAATTTTAAAAAGTATTTTTTATTATTTTTTTTTTGAAATTTCCAATCATGATTTGTTTGACTTATTTTCACCACAGGTCATTCCTTTGACCATTCTGTTCTATCCGTCCATCCACCTTAAGTACTGAGCATCAGCTCAATAAGCTGAAAACACATTTGATGTAGCACCAAATATACCCCTTTTCAGACTAAAGCAGCTACGGAAATTTTTCAAATTGAAATACAGGCAAACTTGCCTAACTCAGATTTGTCAAACTCAGACTTGGCCAAAAGCTTTGCCCTTCATATTCGTTCCCCATTAAAAACAACTAGAGGCGCAAGTCAGACTTTGCCTAAGTCAAACAGACTTTAGCCGTCCACTTTTATCCAAGTTCTGAAAGTCTTCCTGTACACAGGTAAAAATTGACGGGCCCATAACGGGTTCTAAACGGGCCAGTAACGGGAGTCCAAACAGGCCTATCAACTTTTACCTATGTATCCCATAACATCAAATACTCAATGCTCTGACTCAAATAAAATTTTTTCGTTTTACTTATGACTTAAATGACATAAAATTATTCAATTTTTCTATCATCCGGAAAGACAGTACTGGTATCTTATTCTGGCACAGAAATGATTAGAGATGTTCCTATGTGGATCAAACCACAGTGCAAGATCTGCCCTTTTTTCTCTTACCAATATTGTATCTTAGTAAACTTCAGCCTTGCAAAATACAAGAAGCACTATTTTTGGAACAGCAAGATTTGATTTTTTCAAACGGTGATTCTTCTGCTTTATCGTTACCTAGGTCAAAGGTCAAAATATGTAGGTCAAAGTATTGTAGGTCAAAGGGGAAGCGATTGGACAACTATTAGATTTATAGTAGTTTGTTCCTTTTGTAAAGGTATCAGCGCCTGAACAGTACAAGTATTGTCCAATAAAGGCAAACATTTAAAAGTCTAAGACATTTGTAAAAGCATGCTTTTTCATTACAAAGATTCTTTCATATCCCACATTTTCAAGTTCCTAAGAAACCAAGAATGTGGATAAAATCATTGTCATTGTAATCAACCCTTATCCCTTTCCAACCCTTGGTAAAAAATCATTTAAAAGTACCATACTAGTGCCAGGTTTGGAACACATGCTGAGCATCTGAGGAAATTAAGTATTTTACTTTCTCCGTAACGGCATCATGACCTGTGTCCCCCTAATATAGACTGACAGATTGAAAATTCCCTTCACTCATTCGTCCCAACAAAATATCTTGAAAGAAATGGCGGTTACTGTAGCATTCATCATTAATTGATATCATATTATTCATAGAGTTGACTGAAAACTGTTTATTTTCAATTCATAGAATTTTTCATCAAGCATTCAGTCAACTTTATTGGCTAGAGAAGTAAACTTTGTATAATTGCCAGGTTTCACAGGATTGAAAATGGGATAAATGACTCAGGGTTCCTGCAGTCTGGAAGAGGAGTTTCAGCCACAAAGAACTAAATATGGATCTATCATTAGGACTTCCAAAGAAGCACTGGCATGAAAAGGATTATGCAAGCAGATCACTATTCACAATGGGTTTTCATAAATAATAATTAATATTAATAATAATAATAATAATATCATAGCGCTAGATCGCTATATACATACTGCTAAATATAGTAGTGGTAGCCAGCACATGTGCACCAGATGACCCCATTGATCCTGGTACAATTATAATACACAGTCAGTCACAAGTCTAGATATGGTACATCTGCAAACTAGTGGCTCATAGGTGGCGCCACTAGTCAATCATCACGCCTAACATCCTAATTCTTTCATTCACCACCAGAGGGCACCTTAAAACCAAAGGGTATAGGTGGCGCCACTAGTTGATCATCACACCCCACACCCTCTCTTATTCACCACTAGAGGGCACTTATTTAGACTAATCGGCATACATAGGGGGCTCCACTAGGTGATCACCCTCATTCTCTTATCTTTCACTAGAGGGCGCTTTTTTAAGAATTATTGGGATAGGTGGCGCCACTAGTTGATCATCACATCACACGCCCTCTCTTTTTCCTCACCAGAGGGCACTTATTTAGACTAATTAGCATCTATAGGTGGCGCCACTAGGCGATCACCACATATAACACCCTAATTCTCTTATCATCCACCAGAGGGCATTTTTTTTAGATTTACCGGCATAGGGAGAGCCACTAGGCGATCACCACATATAAAACCCTACTTCTCTTATCATCCACCAGAGGGCATTTCTTTTTTAGATTTACTGGCATAGAGGGATCCATTAGGTGATTATCGCATATGACACCCTAATTCTCCTATCTTTCACTAGAGGGCGCTTTTTCAGATTTATCGGCATAGGTGGCGCCACTAGTTGATCATCGCATTTTATGCCATAACTCTCTAATTCACAAGCAGAGGGCATACTTCAGAACAGTAGGAGTGGGGGGCACCACTAGCCAAAACAATATACAACCTTTTTCACCATCAAATGACACTTTACATTTCAAATTGTTGAAACTGACAGAGAATGGGGGGTGGCAATTATCAAACAAACTTACGCTCATTCTCAAAGGCCATTTTGTATTGGCTAAATGAGCCACCAGCAACATAAGGGTTAAGGCAGATGTCATTGAAAATACTGCGGCCATCTTTTGGCCGCTACTGGCATCAATGTGTTAACACTATGCTGCTGGTGGCTAATTTGGCGAATACAAAATGATGAAAAAAAAACTGAAAAATGACTGAAACCCTGGCATTATGATGGTACTCATCTGAGAGTACTCAGCAAGAGCTTTCTAATGAATACCAACATGAAAGGGTTTAGATGGTTATCAAATATCTTTGAGTCCTTGTGCTTTAGACAAAGTAGCCTCAGCATTGGATGGGTTATGGAAGGTGTCAAAATAGACCTGGCTTGAGCTATTTTCCCCTAGCAAGAAACTGTCGAGCTTTTCTTCTGAGAAATCAGAGGAACAAAGCCACGAGTGAAGATAGGGAATGGTACCGGTATCTAATACGATACAAATATTGATATTGAATAGGAAACAATATTGTGACGTTTAAGATTTGTTATACCAATACTAAACCTTATGGTGCTGATGGCTAATTTCGCCAATATGAAATGACGCAATATCCTGGAAAACGACTGAAACCCTGGCAAATGTGTACTCATATGAGATCACTCAGCAATAGCTTTCCAATGAATACCAACATGACAGGGTTTTGATGGTTTTCAGAAATCTTAGCGCCCTTGTGCTTAGGACAAAAGTAGCCTCAGCATTGTAAGGGCTAATTGACAATACAAAATTGACTAAACTGCTACGTAGACATCTTCACGCAGAGGCAGTTCCCGACTTATTCGCGAAATTTTCGAAGTTGACAGAAATAAAACATCTAAATTGATGGGAAGCAGGCAGTATCATTAAAAATATTATCAAACATGGTATCATTAGGGAAATATCGATATTGTATCGTATCCAAAAAATTTAAAGGTGCCAATCCCTGTCCAGCATTCCTTCTGAGAAATCCGAAAGAGGGCGCCACATGTTAAGATTCTGGGATCCTACGCAGGGCAGGGCAGAATCTCGGCGAAAAGTGGCGCAGTTTCTACCGGGGGAAAACAGATTCCGGTATCCTCATAGAACTGTAGGAGTCCCTGTCTTTTAAGGAGAGAAATATGAAGGCACCAGAATACCTCAGAGGTTTACCGGCAATGATAACTCATGCGATCACTTCAAACCATTCATAACAACGGTGCCTGGATATGTCTTGACTGATTTGTAAATATCTATCAGACTGCAGCACTTATTGGCAAATATTTTGAAGGGGAAATGTTGACTTTTGTCCAAGTAGCAACATCCCTTTAAATAATTTGTGAATTTTTGCATCATTCCCAATTTATTTCTTGAAGTGTCATAGATCTATACCATATCTAGACTGGAAGCATGAGTGGGATAAAGTAATTAGCTTAAACGGATCTGTCTTTAACACATTAATACTCACAGCGTCCAAAAGTAGGACAAGTTGAACATATCATCAAAATAGTCCCCTATTTGTTCTGGCTAGGCCTATAGATCTGCCCTCCTTATACAGCCATACGTCAAACAATATACATTCATGATTAATCTTTAATTGATACATAATTGATTTTTTTATTGATTCGTAATAAATTGATTCATAATTGGTTCAAATTCATTATCGTCTCTTCGAGCCTGAGTTATAATCAATTTATACATAATTACCTAACATATAGCAAATTCCCACTGCTACCCAGAGTACGCCATATAGTGGACAAACAGTCAACTAAGGAAGTTCCCTTTTTGAAAGCAGAAACATATGTCATATGCACACCATTATCCTGAAAGAGAACTGGGGTCGCCACCTGGTGGTCAGATAGAGAACTAAAAAAGAAGTCCCTTTTGAAATTCAGAAACAGACATTTTGAGTCCACTCGTGTACCCCCTGTAGAGACAAGGTGTGCCACCTACTGGACAAAGAGTTAAGTAAGGAAGAAGTTTCTTTTAAACACTCAGTAATGTAGAGTATACAGCCATAGTTGCCCCCCTAAGTAGACGCCATCTAATGGCCAGTTAGTGAACTAGGAAAGACTGCATGCCCACCGCAGGCTTCCAAAGCACAGTATGCCACCTAGTGGCCAGACTGCAAACTAAGAAATATGCTTCTTTGGAAACAATTGAAAAATTGTTTTATAGTAACATTTAATATTAAAACTCGCACCAACCACAGTAAGCATTCTGTGTATCTTAGTAACAATTAGATCACATACCAAAATCCATCTGAGACAGCTATGGTTCTCTGACAAAAATGCAAGTATCATGCAAATTAAAAGTTTCTGGGTAAAATATTTGAATGATAATTAGTATTTTTGTTCCATTAGACTTGTTATCTTCAAATATTTTTGAATATCTTTTAGTATAAAATATGTTTGCATCTTTGTCAGAGAACCGAAGTGGACGCAGTGTGGTGACCGGGTACTCTGGTACTCTCTTTCAAGACCAGCCCTGTCTTTGGACAAATGGTTGTATCAGTCGCAATATAAATACTTCTCACAATCAATATATTCTAGTGTTACTATCATCCTCATCCACCGATCAAATCCTCCGAAATGAATAACATTCCCCTTCCAATGTATACACTTTCTTATTTTCCCGCTCTTCAGTCCAGAAGAGTTCTCATTCGCCTTAGTAATATCACATACCACAGCACTTCCTGTTGCTCTGTACCCACTGACCTTTGACCTTAATCTGGAGGTCAAGGTCAAACAGAGGTCAGTGAGCTGCGTCTATGTCAAAGGTCAATACAGGATCATGAAGACCATCACACAGATGTCGCCGGTTTTCACTATCTTGGTATATATATATATATATTTTACACACAGGTTTCCAAGTAGGTACATCAAATTCTAGGTCCACAAATTGACAAGTTTTGTTTGAAGCAGTTTTTCTTTTTTTTTTTTAAATACAGCTCTTGTCTACAGAAAAAATCGGCTTGGACGCACTCATTTCTTCTTAGCGGAACTTGCAGCCGTCTGACGCATAAAGGAGCTTGATCTTTGAACCGAGGATGGTGAGGGTGGTTTGTTTTCGCCCCCGACACCCGACAGGTTGCCAGTACTCCGACGCAATGTGGATGGAACACGATTTAGCTTTCCCCGACGCTTCTTGTCCATAATTAGTTTGTCGTGTCTCACGAAGACTCCGTGGCGATTGCGACACTTGAAGTAGGTCACTCCTTTCACAGATCCATCATTTTTACCTGAAATGACGAAAAAAAGTGAATAAAACTGAAAAGCCACACGGAAATCCTCCCATTCATTATCTACCCTGGACAGGTAAAACACTTAAGGGTAGAAAATAAGTGCCAAAATACACGATATACTTTACTTTTTATAAATGTAATTTCAAAAGCTGACAGTGCATAAAAATACTGTTAAGGTATAGTATCATAAAGAATATATCGACATTGTATCATATCGTGAAAAAATTTAACCCTTATGCTGCAGGTGGTTAATTTGGCCAATACAAAATGATGCAAAAAACCTGGAAAAATGACTGGAACCCTAGCACATGGGTACTCATCTGAGAGAACTTCACAAGAGCTATCCAATGAATACCAACATGACAGGGATTAGATGTTTTTCAAAAATCTTTGGGTTCTTCTGCTTTGGACGAAAGTAGCCGACCAGATCAGCACACATGCTACGCCTCAGCAGCACTGACAATCGTAAGCGGAATCAAGATGACGGGTGTCACAAGACAGCGACTACTACACAGGCGCCATCTACAGGTATCCCAGGGAGTTTCAACTTTTGACGATTGTCAGGGAGCGATTGGCGAAGCAAGCTTCATAAAAAATGAACAGGCAATGTATATCAATATTAATTAGCCTCAGCATTGGAAGGGTTCAGGGGCCCAAAATAGCATGTATATTAACCAGAAATCCTGTTTTTGACCACTATTTTTTGTCAAAAGGCTTTTCGGGTCCCTATCCTTAAATCTAAGTGTCAGACCCTGCCAATCCCTACACGTACCGTCTGGCGTTTCCAGCTCCACTCCGACCCAGTTGCCCGAGGCGAACTCCGTGTTCCCCACGAAGCGCACAACGCCGTTCTTAGACGCGCAGCGCGAGAAGAGCACGATTACGGGCTCCCCGACCTGGATCCACGACGGAATGGGCACCTCGCCCAGGCGGTGCAGGTCCGCACGACTCCCAAACGAACAGATACTCATAGAGTCATCATTGTCTGCAAAGGTGGAAAAGTAAACATAGAAACTAGAATATCTGGACAGTGAGGTAAATAAACATAGAAAATTACAAATATCATAAAAGTAGAGAAAGTAAACATAGAAACAAGAAATATCTGGAAAGCAGGAAAAGTAAACATATAAACTAGAAAAATCATGAAAGTTGGAAAAGTAAACATAGAAAACTAGAAATATTTTGAAAGTAGATAAAATAAACAGAAACAAGAGATATCACTAAAGTTTGAAATGGAAACATAGAAATTAAACGTATCTGGAATTCAAGTAAACATAGAAACAAGAAATATATTGGCTCTATAGCAGATGCAAAAAACATTGGAAAGACAGGTATTATTTCTGAGAGCACGAGATGACAGAACAGTGAACTTTTCTTCTGATATCCAGAATTTTCAAAATTTACACTGAAATGCTTTGCCATCTTATTACAAGTGGTTTGTTTCTGAATCTTCTGTGTGTGTGTGTGTGTATGTGTGTGTATGTATGTATGTATGTATGTATGTATGTAGGTAGGCAGGTATGTATGTAAGTATATAAATATATATATATATATATATATATATATATATATATATATATATATATATATATATATACATATATATATATATACATGTATATATATATATATACATATATATATATATACATATACATACATGTATATATATACATATATATACATGTATATATATATACATATATATATATATATATATATATATATATATATATATATATACATATATATACATATATATACATATATATATACATATATATATATACATATATATATATATATATATATATATATATATATATATATATATATATATATATATATATATATATATATATATATATATATATATATATATATGTATACATAAGTGGGAGGTTGAGTGGGTAGCAGTTGGAGTATGCAGTTTAGTAGTACGTACCAGACTGACAGTCTTCCTGCGAGGACGTCCTGGAGATCTCCTCCCCACTCCCGTCTCCCTCGGGCAGCAGGGCGGCCGGGTCGGGCATGGACAATGGTCGGTAGGTCGCCTTGACTGGTGAGGGCGTGGCCTTGCTCAGCTTCTGCTCAGAGGCACCGCTGCGCCACCTGGAACTTTTTAAACTACCCGGGCGAGAAAAGTCGATACTGGCTGATTTTCTCATCCTGGGCGTAAGAGCATCCGTATTGCTTTGGTTTGCAGATTTCTCATGACCTTTAGAGTCGCCCGATTTGTTCTCTAGAGGTTTTGAGTTGACCTCAATCCTAGTGGTGGTGGTGGTGGTGGAGGTGGCGGTTGTTGTTGCCGTGGTTATGTCGGTTGCCGTGGCAGCAGGAGACGGGGAGGAGGACGTCTGCAGCTGGGCGGATCCCACCGTGGCGCCACCTTTACTCTGGCTCTCGATCTCGTTATCGAGTAATTTCTCTAGCTCCTCCATAGCCGTTTCACTGTACATATCCACAACTTCACCGTCCTTATCCGAGTCAGCACCTTCCGCGACCTTGACCCCATCAACAACCTTGACCTCATTATCCACCTTCTCCTCTATAGAGGTCAAGCTTGCAACTTCCTGTGGTTCTTTAGAATCATTGCCAGCATTTGGTTTTTCAGAGTTCTCGCTCATACCTTTCTCAGTTTGTAAAGATTCCGTGGTTTCTAGGTTGTTCTTAGGGTTTTGCTTGGAGTGCTCTGCGCGACCGTTGGTCATCGATTGATCTTCCGAGGCATCGGAGGTGGCGCCCTCTATCTCAGTCTTGGTGCCACCACCGTTGCTCGGATCATCCTGTTCGAGGGGACCATCAGCGTCTGGCGCGGCAGCGACACTACTCTCACAACCCTCGTCAATATCTTTCTCGTTCACGGACGACGAGCTGATTTTCCCGCCATCACCGACGGCAGGCGCGGCAGCTCCGGGCTCTCCGCGGGAAATGGCCGCCGCCCTCTCCGCCAACTTCATCACGTCCAGACTTTCCAGCCTCTGTATCTTAGAGAGATCGGCATCGGTCGGTTCCTCGATGCTCATGCTGCGCACGCTCATGGAGTCCTCGGAAGAGAGTGTCTGCGTCGAGACAGCCTGCGAACCGTAACCACTGGAGGACATACTAGGAGTGAAGCTTTTCGCCTGAACATCAACAAGACTATCGGCAGTCGAAGAATGCGGCATGGTGTCGGGACGCGTTACCACGGAAACCTTCTGCGGAGCGCTTGAGGAGAGCTGGACCTCCTCGCCCTCCTGGCTACCGCGGTATTCTTGGAAATCTTGAAACTCCTCGTCGCTGCAATCGTTCGTCTTTTTCTCCTCCTTCAATTGGAGAGCCTGCTGCTTCAGCACCGCAAACTCATCGTCTTCATCCAGAGACTGAAATAAGTCAAGATGCCATCAGCATTTTTTTTCTTTTAAGTGAATCATTGTTAAAATTTAGGCTTAAATAGGTGAATACGCCATCAGAAAATAGTATCATTTTTTCATATTTAGAATGAATCATTGCAAAGATTTAAGCTGAAATAGGTGGAGATGCCATCAGAAAATAGTGCATTTAAAAGAATTATATCTAATTAAAATAGATTCATCTAAATCAATGCAAAGATTTAAGCTGTAGCCTTCCAAAATTTAGAGACTGAAATAAGTGAAGATGCCATCAGCAAATAGTGTTATTTTTATAATTTTATTGTTGTGATAAATTGCTAAGATTTAGGCTGTAGCCTTCCAAAATTCATAGACTGAAATAAGTGAAGATGACACAAGTTGTCACTTATCTCATTTCTAGTATCAATGGAAAGATCTTCTGATATATCAAATCCAAAGTATCATAGATCCAGACGGTAATTTCTGAAGGAACTCTTAAGTATAAACCCTTAGCCCGCTGATAGCTAATTTGCCCAAAACAAAATGATGCAAAAAAAATAAAAAATGAAAAATTACCAAACCCTGGCATATGGATACTCATCTGAGAGTACTCAGTGAGAGCTTTCTAATGAATACCAACATGACTGGGTTTAGATGATTTTCAGAAATATTTTCATCCTTGTGCTTTGGATGAAAAACGCTTTAGCATTTGAAGGGTTAAAGGGTAAACGTACGTCTTCAGTATCGTTGCGGTTGAGCAGCGGCCTCATCTCCCGGCTGTGCTGTTCCTCTATCAGAGTCTTCATCGGCTTCACCAGCTTGGTCGGCTGAGGGCTGATCGCTGACTTGGGCGACGCTGGAATTACAGAGAAGATGTCATGAGTGAATCACACAGACAGGATTGCAGCAATAAG
>OZ012700.1:2768160-2777723 GCA_963942565.1 Maea johnstoni | reverse complement strand
TATTGTGGCATGTTTTATTTAGTTCTGTTTCTTGCAGTTAATTGACATGTTGTCTAATTTATCTTCCTGTAGAAGTTCTGTTAGTATGTCATCTCCCATGCAGAAAGGAAAAACCGTTACATATGATCCCCTTTACAGTTGAGCTATCATGCAAGGATAATATTTCTATAAAAAGGAATGAATCTTAATGAATGAACCCCTAAGTTATTAGGTCAGCAAGCAATCACCATGATTGCTTGCTGTCTCTAGCCATTGCGAGCAGGATTCAAACCCAGGCTGTGGTTAGGGACAGCAAGCTTTCAATGGTAATGCCTCAGACTACATAGTTTGGAATGTAGCGCGCTAGGGACTTTTCATTAAAAAAGGGAATCTGTTAATATGAATTCTGTGTGCCAAATAGTAGGAATTAATACTTTGAAATGCAATGAGTGCGACCCTTATTTATAGACCTCACAACAGCCTATCAGAAATTATATAAATTGGACACGAGTAGATTCCAATCTACGGATGCTTTTTAGAGGTTGTTGTACAACAACCTTTATTCAGTTCGCTTTTGTTGTCTTGCATTCCCGGGGAGGGTCCTGGGAGCTGGTTGATGCATTTTCCCTATGTTGTCTTACATGGCATTTTTGGAAAATTCTAGCCGCATGATCTGGAGAGTGGGGTGTGGTGGGGTCGTTTTGTTTGTTGTTTCTGTTAGAATTGGGTGTGTAGTTTATAATGTTTGTTTCATTGTTTCTGTGGGTTGCCTAGTTTTTTTTTGGTGGATTTTTACGTGTTTATACTTTACGTTTTCTTCACTCCAATACGATTCTGTAGCGCGTCTGGTCTGGTGGGGCGGCCGTTGGATGCGCATGCGTGGGTGGATGCGCATGCGTGGGTTTTCTGCATATTTAATGCGATCGGCTAATCACGTGACGGTGCGTGATTGGGTTTCCCAGCACCACGTGGTTTGTCTCTGGTGAATTATCCAATGAGCGGTCTCACTGCCTCACCGTCACACCACGTGGTACTCTTTCCCGCGGTTTATTAACCAATGAGCGGCTATTTGTATCCCTCTTTGTACTATTTTACTCACGTGTTCATTCACGTATTTTTTACATTGGCTAGGTTACCCTCCGCCATTTTGAATATCGGGTTTGACGAAATTTGCACCCCGATTTCAAAGCTTTCGTTTGTAGCCATCTCTAACTCTAAAATTTTGAAACCAAAAGAATTAACAAGCCAAGTATCTATATTATTAAGATTAATTCTTTTGGTTTCGGAAAATCGAAAATATTTTGAGATATTTGTCAACACGCATCGATGGTGGCGTGTTGACCATGGCGATTAGTACATTCTCAATGGTACCTCGCCGATTCCTGTCAATTTCATCAAGCTATCTCCCCCCGATCACAATATGACTACCTACCTGGATAGATGAGATCCTCATCTATCTGATTCAATCATTTTTTTTAATTCAACTTCAGGTTGGAAGCGAAAAAATAGCTTTTCGCTACAACCGGAAGTTGATTTTTTTGATATAGTGAATTATCCAATGAGCGGTCTCACTGCCTCACCGTCACACCACGTGGTACTCTTTCCCGCGGTTTATTAACCAATGAGCGGCTATTTGTATCCCTCTTTGTACTATTTTACTTACGTGTTCATTCACGTATTTTTTACATTGGCTAGGTTACCCTCCGCCATTTTGAATATCGGGTTTGACGAAATTTGCACCCCGATTTCAAAGCTTTCGTTTGTGGCCATCTCTAACTCTAAAATTCTGAAACCAAAAGAATTAACAAGCCAAGTATCTATATTATTAAGATTAATTCTTTTGGTTTCGGAAAATCGAAAATATTTTGAGATATTTGTCAACACGCATCGATGGTGGCGTGTTGACCATGGCGATTAGTACATTCTCAATGGTACCTCGCCGATTCCTGTCAATTTCATCAAGCTATCTCCCCCCGATCACAATATGACTACCTACCTGGATAGATGAGATCCTCATCTATCTGATTCAATCATTTTTTTAATTCAACTTCAGGTTGGAAGCGAAAAAATAGCTTTTCGCTACAACCGGAAGTTGATTTTTTTGATATAGCGAGATTAGGGCATTGATATGCATTGTGTGCATTTCACACAAAAAACATACTTTTTTCAATAAATTGTCACGTCGCCGTTTCTGGGTCAAAATTTACAAATGGCCCATCAAAGTGTTCGCAACAAATAGGGCTTTTACCCTATTATCATAACTTGTTGGTTATATTTGTAATTTTTGAAAAAAAATGGCGACTTCGGAAAAAAACGGCAAAAACGGCTTTTTGGAATGTTGATTTAGGAACCCTGGCGAAATTCTAAATTTACTTATTAATTTCGCCACTAAAACCGGAAAAAAAGTTTCAACTTCAAGAAAACAGACTCTAAATAATCCATCCTGCCCATTTGTGGATTTTTTTTGATCCCCACAATCGTAAGAAAACAACTTTGAAAAAAACGGAAGTAGTAAATATTTTTATCGCGATTTCAGCAGTCAGTATATATACCCTTCTCACCATGAGTGTAGTATGCAGTCCTGAAGTTAGCAGACCTTTAACCCTGCCATCCCTTCCGTTCTCACTGTTGTTGTATTTTAGATAAAGATATGATTTTAATTGTTTTGGGTGACAGGAAAAGTGTGTACTGTTATAATTTATTGGTCACAAACTTATAAGCCCAAAGAGCATGTAATGCGAATGCATGGGATGGCAGGGTTAATGGTCTGCATACTTCAGGATTGCATTTTCACTCATGGTGAGAAGGGTGTCAAGGGACATAACTGCAGGCAGCACTCATAGAAACTGGCTTCGACATCATACTGCATCTACACCAAAGAGCATCATAGGAACTTGATTCACCTGACAACCCAAAATAGTAAGCATACATTAAATTGAAATAAATACAAAAGTATCAATACAAAACTATATCACTCAATATACAATTTTATAAAAACACATCCACAAAATATAGAAACCATGCAAATCTTCACTGTCCCTCAAACAAAACAATTACTGTTTAAAGAAGATATTGTGTCGGTGTGATAATATAAGATTGCATTTGGTGAGATATGTTTTGTGTTGATATTTTTGTGTTGCTTTGATGGTATGTATGATTATTTTTTCAGGTTGCATGGTGTATTGAATTTCTCTGATGTACCTTCAGTCTACCTGATGTTTAGTGCTGCCTGCAGTTCTGTCCCTAGAAACTCTTCTCAACATGAGTGAAGTAGCAGACCTGAAGTATGCAGGCTTCTACCCTATGATGCCGATGCCGGTCCCATACCCCTTCAACCCAGTGCTCGGGCCCAGGCAGCATCTCCCTGCATTTGTATCGCCCAAGATGCAAAACAAACGAAAATACTGATCAAAATAAAGGGAAAATTACAAAGTTTGTGTTTCTGATGTATTTTTTAACACTATTAGGTATGATAGAAAGATAAAGAAGTTCAAAGAATGGGAATTTTTTTTGAAATTGTTCTAGACTGATATTTAATGTACATTCACAAACTGGCTCTTATAGTTGTATTTCTTGGCACTATTAGGTGTGATAAAAAGATAAAGAAATTCAAAAATAGGGAAGTTTTTTTAAGTGCGGATTTAGATAGAAATCTTATGAAAAGTTTGGAAGATATGTGTTTCAGATGTATTTTTTGGCACTATTAGGTGTGATAAAAAGATAAAGAAGTTCAAATAAAAGGAAATTGTTTTAAATTGCTCCAAACTGATATTAATGTCTATTCACAAACTTGGTTTTTGATTAAAAAGTCTGTAAGTATCATCAGCAGCATTACAAGTGTGTATCAGTCTATTTTAGGTTTAAGTACAAAGTTATTGCATGCATATTGGGTTTCTGGTAGTGCTGGACCTGCTTTAGTGGCGGAAGATCATGGCCAGGGGCATATGTCCCTTAAGGGGCCATATGGTTGATATTTGTGCATGTTTGCATTCAGGCAGTGTTTGGCCATTTTCATGTAAAGGTAAGTCACGGACTAAAGTTCTTCAGGCAGCAGCATGTTAGTTGTGGCAAGCATGCTGCTGGTGGGGTTTTGTTGGCTGTCATTTGCAGTGCTGGTTGTAGGCTTTTCCCATTCATGTTTGGTGATCTACTGGATTAGTGGTGGTGAGTTTGCCATAGTTTCTTGGATAGCTAGGAGTGGGTTATAGTTTTCGAAAATATTTGAGGGAGGGTTTTAGATAGAATTCTTTTGAAAAAATTGAGGGATATGTGTTTCAGTTGTATTTTTTGGCACTATTAGGTATGATAAAAAGATAAAGAATTTCAGTGGAAGGGAAATGTTTTAACTGTCCAGGTTTGGGGGTTTTGGAGCATTTTTCCAGGGAAAAAATTGAATAGTTTGTGTTTCTGATGTATTTTTTGGCACTATTAGGTATGATAAAAAGATAAAGAAGTTCAAGAAAGTTGAATTTTTTTTAAAATGTTCTAAGCTGATATTTAATGTCCATTCACAAGCTTGGCTCTTATAGTTCATCATCAGGTAGCAAAATCACATAATCCAGGAACATATGCCCCTTAAGGGACCATAAGGTTGATCCTTGTGCATGTTTGCACTCAGGCAGTGTTTGGTCATTTTCATGTAAAGGTAAGTCACGGACTAATGTTCTTCAGGCAGCAGCAGGTAAGTTGTGGCAAGCATGCTATTGGTGGGGTTTTGTTGACTCTCATTTGCAGTGCAGGATGTGGGCTTTTCCCATTCATGTTTGGTGATCTACTGGATGAGTGATGGTGGGTTTGTCATAGTTTCTTGGATAGCTAGAAGTGGGTTATAATTTTGGGAAATATTTGGGGGAGGGTTTTAGATAGAATTCTTATGAAAAAATTGTAGGATATGTGTTTCAGATGTATTTTTTGGCACTATTAGGTATGATAGAAAGATAAAGAATTTAAGGAAAAAGGAAAATGTTTTAAAATGCTCCAAACATATATTTAATGTCCTTTCACAAAGTTGGCTCGTATATTTTTTCATCTGGTTGCAATATCACATGAACCAGGGGCATATGCCCCTAAAGGGTACATAAGGTTGATCCCTGTTCATGTTTGCTTTTAGGCAGTGTTTGGCCATCTTCATGTAAATGTTTTGTGTTACTTTGATGATATGTCAGATGTCAAATTTTTAACCCCGCCCCCCATCGCTCTCTTTTTCTGAAGTATGTGTGTTAAAATGTTCATGTTTATATTTGGCGGATAGGCTTAGTGATTAGTTTAGTTTGTCAAAAGTTGCATTTTATTTATGCGTGCTGAATTTTAGGTTATGATGAAATTTTTTATTCGCTGTTTAACTGTTGGTCTTTTTTAATATTTGAGAGCCGGCACTTATTTTAATGCATGGGCTTTGTTGTATATACTTAGCTTATGTGTTAAAATTTTGTGTTGTGGGGGAGAGTCACAAGCCTCTGTTAAGGGGGAGTGGATTTTTGGCTGTTGGCAACATGTTTGATTTTGATGTGGTGTTATTTGCAGGCAGCCAGTCAGTTTGTTACATGCATCAGTGATTGACTTTAACATTTTCAGACAGGAGCAGATTTGGCTCCCAGGATTTTAAGTTTAGGGGCTATTAAATTCCTGTGCGGCCACCACGACGGTATGGTTTTGCCAGGGGTGCATTGTCCAGGTTTGGGGATCTTGGGGCATGCTCCCAGGGAAAAGTTTGAAAGGTTTGTGTTTCAGCTGTATTTTTTGGCACTATTAGGTATGATGAAAAGATAAAGAATTTCAAAAAAAGGAAAAGTTTTTAAAATGCTTTAAGCTGATATTTGATGTCCGTTCACAAACTTGGCTCCTATAATTCATCATCTGGTAGCAAAATCACATGGTTCAGGGGCATATGCCCTTTAAGGGACCATAAGGTTGATCCCTGTGCATGTTTGCATTCTGGCAGTGTTTGGCCATTTTCATGTAAGGGTAAGTCACGGACTAAAGTTCTTCAGGCAGCATTAAGTAAGTTGTGGCAAGCATGCTATTGGTGGGGTTTTGTTGACTGTCATTTGCAGTGCAGGATGTGGGCTTTTCCCGTTCATGTTTGGTGATCTACTGGATAGGTGATGGTGGGTGGTGAGTTTGTCAAAGTTTCTGGATAGCTAGAAGTGGGTTATAGTTTTGGAAAATATTTGAGGGAGGGTTTTAGATAGAAATCTTATGAAAAATTTGAAAGATATGTGTTTCAGATGTATTTTTTGGCACTATTAGGTATGATAAAAAGATAAAGAATTTCATAAAAAAGGAAAATGTTTTATAGTGCTCCAAACTGATATTAATGTCTATTCACAAACTTGGTTTTTGATTAAAAAGTCTGTAAGTATCATCAGCAGCATTACAAGTGTGTATCAGTCTGTAACCACTAACGAAAAAACACAAAAATCAGAAAAATTTCAAAATAGCAAAATATTAAAAAAACAAAAAATTGCAAATGATTAACTACAAAAAGACATACAAGGAATCAACCTCTTGACGCCACTGGCGTCTATCTTGTTGTTCATTCACTCAAGTCAAAATGCTGATTGGACAATGTCTCAAATTTCATATTTCAAATTGATGCTTAGTCGTATTTAGATGTGTGCTTCAACTTGACCTCTGACCTTGAGTTAACAGCCAATCTCTTTTCTGCTTTCCTGCTTGGACAGATCATGCGACTAGACACGATCTCTGGTAGATTGGATGAGCAGGTAAGACTAGCTACCATAGCGACGGTCACCATAGCAACTGTAACCATAGCAACTGAAATCATCATGACAACAATTTACATTCGAAAATGATTAAAAATCTTTCCTACACAGCTCTTGTCAACGCAATTTCTGTGAGGATTCTTAGGAAGTTTAACCCTTATGCTGATGTTGGCTAATTTTCCCAATTCAAAATGGTGAAAAAAACCTGGAAAATGACTGAAACCCTGGCAAATGGGTACTCATCCGAGAGTACTCAGTGAGAGCTATCCAATGAATACCAACATGACAGGGTTTCAATGATTTTCAGAAGTCTCTGCGTCTTTGTGCTTTGGACGAAAGTAGCCTCAGCATTGGAAGGGTTAACTGATTTATCTCAATATGCTATTTAGAAACAATTAGTTAGATAGTGTGAACATATGTTATTGAAACAAAGGGAAACGTTGCTTTTACCACAATATATGGGATTCAATATTGTAAAGGTAATATTGATATTTCTTACCAGAAACATTAGTTAAGGCAGCTTTCAGCAAATGAATTCCACATTTTAATGGTTGCGGGCATATATTTATATAGTTAAGTTGCATGTCAAACCTCTTAAGCATCTAACTCCCTCTACTCAATATTGATACCCTACTTTTGTGTATGACAGTGAATACCATATTTCTCTGATTAAGCGCACCTTACCTTATCTCTGAAGAATGTTGGAAGGGGCAAGCCAGCGTACATTATTTTCTGGCCTTCTGAACCTCTCCAACCTCTCTAAGTAGAACATTGCCAATACCCATTATAGCGATTTTCTCCTAACTTGTTACCTGCATGTGCGCTTATACGGAGGAATACGGTAGTTACAATTGGTACCACATTAACCCATTTCAAGTGTTTGGAATTTGAACGATATCCTTCTGACAAAAGCGTGTTATGGAAAAGATTTGAAAGAGAGATAAATGTAATAAAAAACAACCAATGATCTTTCTTCAGCTATTCTGTGAATTCATTTTTCCAAAGGTATCATACATCCTTACCTAATGGTAGTCTAACCATGTATAGGTTATATCATGCTTGTAATTTCCCTTGTAAAGATCCTCGTAGAATTTGAAATTTAATTGGCTACATTTCGCAAGCTTTTTTGTGTGGTATTGTCGGTGGAAATATAATTTTCACGTCAAATGTTTTTAAAGAGATTGGTTCATTGGAAAGATATCACAAAAATATTTTGACTTTTTATGAATGGATTGATAAATCTTATTCCTTGTCCTTTATTTGATATTTAACCCTTTTAACCTTGTGGTATGATTCTCTCTATTTGTTCCTTACTTGGATTGTACAACTGGTGGCGTTAACTATATTGTATATATCTCTGAGTCTGTGGGTTTCTGCGTACTTACTATTTCACTGGTTTAGTCTCCCGATTGGTTACACTATTTGAGGCACCTGATTGTCTACACTTTTCAAGCCTCCTGATTGGCTGCATTATTTGTAGCCTGATTGGCTACACCATTTGAGCCTCCTGATTGGCAACACTATTTGAGCCTCCTGATTGGCTACACTATTTGAGCCTCCTGATTGGCTACACTATTTGAGCCGCCTGATTGGCCACACTATTTGAGCCTCCTGATTGGCCACACTATTTGAGCCTCCTGATTGGCCACACTATTTGAGCCTCCTGATTGGCTACACCATTTGAGCCTCCTGATTGGCTACATTATTTTGAGCATCTTGATTGGCCGTACCATTTGAGCCTCCTAACTGGTTAAACGTATCAAGCCTTCTGATTGGCTACATTATTTGAACCTTCTGATTGGCTACACCATTTGAGCCTCCTGATTGGTAGCACAATTTGAGCTTCCTGATTGGCTTCACTATTTGAGGCTCCTGATTGGTTACACAATTGGAGCCCCCTGATTGGCTACACTATTCATGTCTACTGATTGGCTACACTATATGAGCCCCTACTGATTGGCTCAGGTAAGTTATAAAGTTCACTAGGATCAGAAATCTAACTCCACTAAAAGAAAATACATATATGTATATATATATATAGATAGATAGATATAGAGATAGAGATATATTTACATATAATATGATTTTTGCTTTGTTTCCCCCCCTAAGGTTCGAGCTGATAGCGTGACGGACCTCTCTCTGCAGTCAGAGCACTATGGGCTTGCTCGCAAGAACAGCTTAGACAACTCATTCCGTCAAAGAAGCAGCGCAGACAACCTGGGAAACAAGGCCGAGACACCAACAAAGGGAGGCGGACCCTTCAGCCTAGGTAGGTTGTCATAGCAACAGTCTAGTGTTGTCATGGATACAAGGAAAGGAATAAGGAGGAAATTGTTTTACCACATTTATATTATTATATTTATATTGTAGTTTGACAACATTTTTGGACACTATGAGGTGTAGCCAAAATGCAAAAATAAGTGTTACCAAATTCAATCCTTACCTGCCATCCGTTACTTCCATTTATCATCAGTTCTTTTTTATGGACATTTTACCAATATATGGTTTGTATTACTTAGTACCAATGTCTTTTTTTTCTTTCGGTGATGTATTTTATTAATGGTCTGAAAATATTGGGATTTAATTTCCTCTTTCTCCTTTTGTATTGTGACAAATATCATTCCGAGGTAGCCTGCTTTCCTTGTTGATTCAGCTAACCTGTTCAGCCCTAGAAACTGAGGGAAAGAATCTGAGAACCCAGAATCACTAAAAAGAGTGCCTCTATACTCCTAGCGGCAAAAGCAGCCTGGCAATTTTGATGAAATACTGCAAGCAAATGCATAGTTAGGAAAATATTTGATTGCGAAATATTAATCAGAATATTACAACGACTCACCTTCCAATGTTTTGTGAAATCAT
>OZ012700.1:2753160-2763160 GCA_963942565.1 Maea johnstoni | reverse complement strand
TGCTGTCTATTATAGATCATCATCATCATCGTGGCACGTGTGTCGATATTGTCGTTGTCGTTGTTATTATCGTTATTGTTCGTCCTGTTTCGTCTTGCATGTTAAATTGTTTGGTCGTCACGCAGGGCTTGAAATTAAGATTTTGAACTGTTTGCAATTGCATATAAGGTAATGCACTAGGCCTTGTGTGGGAGGTGCCACATTGCCTCGTGAGCGCAACAGCATGGAATGGGCAACCTCAGTTAGCAAATCACGGCTTACGATCTTCACTTGAGGTATAGTAAAAAGTAATGCACTCGGCTGGCAGCTGCCTTTGACGAGGTTTATTTTTTGGGTAAGGGTGTACGATGAAAAGCTATCATGTCAGCGTGTTTTACAATACTAGCATAGGAATCAGACGTCCAAATGATGGTGCACAGTTCAATACACTATAGAGTAAATGGGTTAAAATGGTATGATTTGAAGCAAGTAAGGGATTTATTTCCACTAAGAGGATACAGCTATAATTATACTAGCGCCACCTTTTGACAATTATAAATCAGAATTTTGAAAATTCCTTTTTCAGGTGGGGGGACATAGAGGTTCCATCACGAGTGGATGGAAAGAGGAGGAATCTTGCACGAGTGAGTGATTTTGTGTCTTGGGACGAGGCTTGCCGAGTCCCAAGACACAAAATCACTCACGAGTGCAAGATTCCTCCTCTTTCCATCCACGAGTGATAGAACCTGTTTCTCCCACGATGAAAAGGAGAAATTTACACGCTTTACCGTGAGGTTAGCTTGATAAACTAGGTCAGCCAAAGGTCGCCTGTGCACTATTTCAACAATGGTAATACGCGTTTGTTGCGACGTGCATCGTTTGTTTTCCTTAGAAACTGGCGCCAGATCACGTACGTGACGCTTGTTTGAATGCACGCGCACCATTGTTAGGTCTACCTTTGACCCAGCAGCAGTGACCTCTTGATTGAAATTGAGGGATCTGATTGGACAATTACATTAGTTTGACCTTTTGACCCCGTTGAAGAACACCCATTGGAGACCACAAATCCTTAACTGTAAAATACACCTCAGAGTGGGAGAAATATCAATCTTTTTGAAAAAATCTGCCTCTGTGATCTTAGCCAACAAACAAACCAGTATCATAGTAAGACAGTTAGAAAATAGAATATTACTCATTTTAAATTCTAGTAGTGGGAGCGGGTGTATCAGGAGGCAAAGATTCAATGTTGTTGGATATTTGCCTCCCACCCCTGATTTTGGCCAAAATGTATCTACCCTTACCCTTAAGACATGAACCAGTGACTAGTGAAATAAATAAAATCATTTTCATCTTTCCAAAATCCGCAAGGTTTTTTTTGTTATCAGGACAAGCCTTAGTGTCAAGCCCTGGACCTCGTAGATTCACTGGCCAATAGTTGTATCTTGTGCCTCATCTGCACTGATCGTATGGTTGGCCTAGACTTATCTGCATATTTTCACCGTCGAGACGTCTCATTTTGTGCATTTTTCGTCCTGCGGCAGTTTTTGCACTATGAGCTGCACTCTGTATGTCAAGGGCCACCCTAAGATAGTGACAGTGGAATGGAATGTTTGTTTGCAGGAGCAAGAATTAGGGTTTTGGTTTTGGATTACATATCATGGTGCAAAAATAGTTATCCAACTATCTCATTTGTATTTAAGAGTGAGTTATTGACCCAACACTGAGCAAAATGTATCTTTTTTCTGACAAATAATTAAGATGGTTATCCTGAACTTTCGGATCTTCGTATTTCATTTATTTAAGAATAACTTTTTTAAGTTCTTCCAATATCTTTGAGGTATTGATTGAAAAAATTGGTCTGGATCTATAATACTTAGTGAAGTAATTTTGTTCTAAAGCAGGAATTTACAAAATATTTGGAGGAGAGTCATCAGTGAAGTTGTGACAAATATTTCTTCTCTAAATATTTTCAAAAATATTCATTGTCAGTAAAGTATCACTTAAATCCTCCAGCCTTCTTTGGACTGCTATAGGCGTGAATGGTTTAGATAAAAGACTAGGTAAAACATGTTGAAGTGTTTTTCATGCATTTAGCTTTATAAAAGATTCCTACCACTAGTTTAGACAATAGACTACATGTATATAAATGCACCCTGCATCGATAATGAATGCAATAAGATGAATTAGTTTTAAGTTTTCCCTCCAGGGGGACTATATTTAGCTTAAGTTCTTATCAATATTTGAACGTCCTTGAAGAAAACCAGCATATTGCTTTCATAGCTGATGCCAAAACATCATGTTTTCTATTATAAAGTTTTTCAGTAACAAAATGAATGAAATGATAAAAAATAAAGATTTCACTCTGACAGAGTCATCTTTATATATTTGATAGAGCAATATGATCACTTGGAACATCTTTTATATTTTGGGAATATATACTTAACTCATTAATGACAAAATCAGTCT
Organism: Maea johnstoni; assembly: GCA_963942565.1. Lineage (NCBI taxonomy): Eukaryota > Metazoa > Annelida > Polychaeta > Spionida > Magelonidae > Maea > Maea johnstoni. The sequence continues at coordinate 2,760,715 of OZ012700.1, read as the reverse complement.
GTTAATTTTGGTGAAATATTTCAGGTGAAAGCTTAGCCTCAAAAATATTTGATTGATTAAATGTCAATAAGAAGATAACTATCAGCCCTCCTTTAAATATGTGGTAAAATCTTTCTGGAATGCCAACTGGTAAGGCCACTCCAATTTATTTACTTGTCTTACGAGCTCAGGAGGTAGGAAATGAGCCATTTTGGAATAAAAAAAAAGTTGAAAAATGTGACTTTTTATTTATTTAATCTTTTTAGAGTCTGCCGACTAGGACTGGTAGCGATATGTTTCTACCAGCCCATTCTCAACTTAATAAAATCAATCAATCAATTAATCCCTGTAACCTGAAGGGTGGGAGGTATGCCTCCTCAAGTATGAGGCTCTACTACAGCAATAATAGCTTCCTGTAGTTGATTGAATCACCCTTACACTAAAAGAATATTCTTAAAACTTGCATTTTTTTTTTTTTTTAGGAGTCTGACAGAAAATTTCAAAACCACTTTTGTCCGTAAGACACCAAAGGTGACTTTTTTTTTTTTTTTTTTTTTGAGTCTGACAGGATTTTTTTCCTCAAAAAAAGCACGTAAGACAAGTAATTAAATTGGAGTGGCCTAAGTTACTGAAAAAAGTATCAGATTCAAACTGCAATATGAGAAGGCATAAAAAGCTAAATTCAAAAGTGGATTTACATAAGATTTACAGATCTAGATGGGAGTCTTTAACCCATTCATGCCTGTAGCAACCAGAACCGCCTGGTTATTTTGGTGATATCTCTCTAACAAAAGCAATAGTCAGAAAATATTGAAAAAAATGGAGAGTTGTTCATCAGAACTCTATGTACAATTCTTCTTCAAATTTTTTGCAAATTTGTACTGCATTCCAAAGTTATTTTTAAAAGTAAGACAGGTCCAGATGACAATTTCCAAGTAGGTCTCTAGATATGAAGGGGTTGATAAGACTGAAAGCATGAATCAGTCAGTGGGGGAATGTGCAATACTAGGAAAGAAAAAGAAAAACTCCTTCACCATTCCAATGCTAAGGCTACTTTATTCCAAAACACAAGGATCCAACGAATTCCGATAACCATCTAAACCCTGTCATATTGGATTTCATTAGATAGCTCTTGCTGAGTACTCTCGGATGAGTACCCGTGTCCCAGATTTCAGTCATTTTCAGCTTTTTTGCATCATTTTGTATTGGCCATATTTGTCTATTAACAGCTAACTATGTGTACTGTCTAACACATGTTTAGCTCCATGGATCTACTGTGTTGTTGTTGTCTCTGTTTCCATGACGATTTTAACCTATTCTGTCCCCAAGTTCCCTTTTGACTTGATGATATAATACTTTTGAAAATAAACTTGAAATGAAGTACAATTCAACAAATCCTAAATCCAGAAAATACTCTAAGGAGAGTCACAGATTGCAGTGTGGTGAATATTTGAAATATTTTCCAAAAAAATAATGTATTTGTGAGGGTGATCTTGTCTAAAGTTGTAGTCCTTGGGTGCTACAGTTAAGATTGGGTTAATATGGTCATTGTTCTGTGTGATTATGTGACTGATTCTCCTCAAAGTGTACTCAATGACCTTTCATGTTGGCCATATTTGGCCGTTTTCTTTTAACCTTCAATGTCCCTGTTTTAACTGAGCGTTTCGTGTTATCCTTTTATCAAATTGACATTTTTAATCACCTCTTTGCTTAGAATTCTAGAATTCTGAGTTAATGTAGATACACAGGCATGGGTCCTGGATTTCTGTGTGGTGGGGTTTGATCTGAAAAAGTCATGAGGGTTCATTTTCACAGATAGGTAGATCTACTTAAATGGGGTTGTGCAAAACTAGACAATAGGGATATTGGTGGCATGCAAATCATATTTTGAATTGTAAATGGGGGAGGGGGGGGGGGGGGGGGGGGGTAAGAGCAAAAATTGAAATTCACAGATCTTCTCCCCTGATGCAAAGTTGCATCAATTAATTATGACATTTCTTTCCAATTTTGGAGATGAGTTGTAGCGTCTTAGTAAATGAAGGTAAAGAAAGTTGTGATTGGTACACGATTCTGAAAGGTTTGCCGCCATGTAGGAGGGCCAATAATGCTAACTTCTCTGCCTAGTGTTACTTCATCAGAATTTGCATATTGTCATTGTCATCCCTTATAAGTCGGATTGGTGTAATGGCCATTAATGCTAACTTCTCTACTGTTACTTCATCAGAATTTGCATATTGTCATTGTCTTTCCTTTTTGAGTGTGATGGCCAAAACGCTACCTTCTCTAATAGTCTTATATTGACTTCCCTACTATTACTTCATCAGAATTTGCATATTGTCATTGTCATCCCTTATAAGTCGGATTGGTGTAATGGCCATTAATGCTAACTTCTCTACTGTTACTTCATCAGAATTTGCATATTGTCATTGTCTTTCCTTTTTGAGTGTGATGGCCAAAACGCTACCTTCTCTAATAGTCTTATATTGACTTCCCTACTATTACTTCATCAGAATTTGCATATTGTCATTGTCTTGATTTGTGTGAAACTGCGCTCATTACACTGAATATTGAGAGCTATCGCTGCAAATTATAGAAAACAATACCTACAGAGCACCACACCACCTAGTGGGCATCGTGTGAACTATAATGTATCTCTTGCACTATTCATTGCTGGTGTGTTATGTTTGAAAAAACGTTTATCTGGAATTTTCGATCTCTCTATGGCCAGGATACGATGTTCCACCAGGGCATCAACCTGCCCCCTATTGGCAGTCATGATTACTACGATGTACCCTTTCATTGTCTTCTCAAACATATGTTTCTTTGCTTTCTCTCATATAAGTATTTGGCTATGGATAGGTTTATGCACTTGGTAAATGATTTGTAATTCACAGGATTATTGAGTGGGTTTTTGGGAATAAATATTTGATTTGTAAAGGTATGTATTGTGATGATTTAAAAGTGTGTCGATTATTGAAAGGAAATCCATGGTGGTAAAATAATTGACATGTCGATGATCCTTGTTGATTATTTAATGGGAATACAAACTGGATATTTAATGCCCAATATGGATATTCATAATCTATGCTTATTAGTATTTGGTTATCCAGGTTGAAGGCCCCTTAGATGGTTATTTCAGTTGGCATTACAATACCCCACCAGGGCTCGAAATTACTTGTTTTTTTTTAGGGAGCCCAATTGCCTCTTCAAAACTACTAAAAGGTGTTTTTATCTAGAAACCAGTACATCTTTGGGCTCCCTGGCAAGATTTGAGGGAGCCGCAGGACAATTCAAAGGAGCTCTGGGCACCCCTTAACCCTTATCCTGCTGTGAAACCTATAAGCACTGCTGCACACCATGACAAATGTTGTGGTTAGCAGGATAAGGGTTAATCTCGAGCCCTGCCTTCTTACTATAATAATCGTCAAAAATGTATTACTTCAAAACTGGTTTCCAGGTCAATTATTGAATGTGTAATAAATACCTGTAGAAAAGTGTTCACTCTATTGAATTGATATCAATGTTGAATAATGAATGGGTAAACCTTTGAAAATCCCTGTTGATATTATCAACTGGAAATGTTATCCATGTTGTAAATGGAATGGCTATCTAATTCGATCATTGAACTGGTACCAACAGGCAAACCTTTTATGTAAAACAATTTTTTTTCAATTTTTTCATTCGAAAAAAACAACCAAAACAATTATACTGTTGCTGTTTGACAAGAGAATCTTTTCACTGTTGCATTGTGGGAATGCATGGGTTATGTACCCACAATGCACTTGTATCATTGACTGGTTAGGAAGTCTGTGGATTATTACATGACTGGTATTTTTTCCGTTGTTGAAAATGTGAATCCTTGGACAACATATACTGATTCCTGTTAACCAATCAGAAACCAGTTAATAAAATGGTCATGTCACTGATTAACCAATTAGAATGCCAGTTGGATCCAACAATATATATTCATGCAATGTCACCTGACCTATATCAGCGAATCACAGCGCATCACCTAGGGTTCGTTTCTCACCTTTTAAGTCACCTAAAATGATTGTTAAATTAGTGATGTCATGTTATTATAGGAATAGAATATAATCTACCATGATGGCTTGGCCAACCCACTATGGGGAAGCGCGCACAGGTCATGGCCTAACATAGGTCAAAGGTCAGCTTGTGGTATGACCTCTGACCTTTTTGCACCATGATTGGTTGGCCAACCCACTGTGGGTAAGTGCTAATAGGTCAGCTTGTGGTATGACCTTTGACCTTTCTGTACTTAGTTATGATGGGTTGGCTAACCCACTACGGGTAAGTGCTCATAGGTCATAGGTTAGCTTGTAGTGTGACCTCTGACCTTTTGCACTTAGCCATGATGGGTTGGCCTATAGACTATTATCTATCCCCATAATGATTGTTGGTCGATGTTATATTAATATTGTGCAATCAGTAAGGAGCCGAAGTGCTGATTTCGGACGGAGACCAAGACGCGCCAGATCCGTGGAGGATCTTCTGAGAAAGCGCTCGAGTAGTAAGTCTAACCCCGTTGCATCGTTAGGTGAGAGGTTGATTTTTGGAATTCTGGGATATTGTATAAGCAAGGCGACCCGTAATTGATATTTAGTGTACCAGATCTGATGTTGTGAAAAATATTTCCCTGCTCAATCAAAAAAACTTATATATTTTCATTTATAGGAGGTAATCACCTCTTGTACTAAATGAAAGGTTGAAAAAAATAATATCTTTTTGTAGATCCATTTCCGTTGTCAAACAGATATTCCGGTTCTCTCTGCTTTATTCTCAATTTATGACCAAGTCATTTTAGAATATACCGACCAAAGCACTCTGGCAGAGGAAGCGATGTTTATATTGCCGACTGGTGTATTTTACAAAAGATTGTTTCCATTCAGTAATGCAGGTTTTGATGAAAAAAAAAGAAAACTGATTTTAAATTTATTTTTACATGTATTGACCTCCCTTCTGACTGTCACAATTTATTCTATACTTGGCAGAAAAAGCGACGATTATCCAAATTCTGAAATTCCTCAGCTATTAGGGTATAATGAGAAAGATCTTGGGAAACTAACAATCAATTAAGGGTTGCCCTACCCTCCTTGGAGCTGAAGCCAGCGGGGGCTGCTACTCTATCACTTCACCCAATACCCATCCCTCCTCAGAGTTCTCCTTAACCCATTCACACTCAGAGTTCCTCTAGAAAGTGTCGTCTGCTACTTTCATACTTTTCTAAATAACTTTGGAATAAAGCAAAAGTTCACAAAATAGTTGAAGGAGAGTTGTTGACTGACTTCTCTCTGATATTTTACCTTCAATTATTTTACCAAGAAATGCTTTTGTTAGAAAAATATTTCTAGAATTATCAGGCCTGGTTTGGCCGCTCTGCGCATTAATGGGTTAAGAAGTGTTGTTTGAATGCAATTATACTTATGTGAACGGGCCTGCTCTGATGGTCGAGGCATCAATGTATCGCCACTGACTGCTCGCGGTCTCTTACTACTGAGGGCATGCCCTGATGCAGAGTGGTCTGCAGCTTCCCTACTGAATGCTTGTTGTCTCTTGCCACTGAGGGCATTTCCTGATGGTAGAGTGGTCTGAATCATTGCCACTGACTGCTTGATGTCTCTCATCAAAGTAGTTTTCTATATATGTTTATAGTAAAAAATTCTGAAGCTGACAGTGATGAATTTAACAAAATTAGTTCCCTAGGAGGTATTATTATTAAAGAAAATATTGGTATCATTATGTATCGCAAACATTTCAAAGGTGCCAATCCCTTTTAGATAGAAAACCAAATACTATCAAAACTCTGAGGATGGATGGAGGAGAAAATTGTACTCACTTCTTTCTTGCACATCAGGAAGACCGATTAAAATCTACAAAAATCTTTGAACAACCAATTTACATACAAAACGCACGGATGGTCTGACAATTTTAATCATATATGCGTGCATGGTTCTCTAGTTAATGACCCTACACACACGTATATGCATATATGTCATTACTCAGAAGGGTTAATATTAGATAAAATATTGGAAGAGGGAATGTTAACCCATTCACACTCAGAGTTCCTCTGGAAAAGGATCGTCTGCTTCTCTCATACTTTTGAAAATAACTCAGGAATAAAGTGAAAGTTCACAAAATATTTGAAGGATGGTTGTTGTTTGGCTTATGATCAACATTTCTCCTTCAAATATTTCCCAGAAAATATCTTTGCAAGTAAAATATTGCCAAAATCGTCAGGCCTGTTTTGGCCGCTCTGAGTGTGAATTGGTTAAACCCAACAAAAGCAACACACTTTAGTCAAATATTTCTCCAAATGTTGCTTGATTGTCATGACATTTTCTTATGTATCTGACCATTTGTGCACTTAACCCTTATGGCTTATGCTGCTGGTGGCTAATTTGGCCAATACAAAATAATGCAAATATCTTGAAAAAACAAAAAAAAAAAACTGGTATATGGGTACTCATCTGAGAGCACTCAGCAAGAGCTTTCCAAAAAATACCAACAAGACAGGGTTTAGATGTTTTTCAAAAATATTTGCATCCTTGTGCTTTGGACAAAAGTAGTCTCAGCATTGAAGGGTTTACATGTGAATTGGTTAAGGTATGTTTCTATATCTTTAACTCTTATATGCCAAGAGTGCATTTGTTGTTGTTTTAAGTGCAATTTCCTTAAAAACTATTTTGATTAGAAAAGAATGCTTTTAAGAGCGGTATTTTTATTATGAAATACGCCTTTTCATTCATCCGCTCACAAAGTTTGAAGATTTTCCCATAACTTATGAGTGACAACCAATAATTGTGCTCTTGCCGTCAATGGGTTAAACAAGTCTATAGAGTCTATAATGAGAACTGTCTACTCTTATGACCTTCTTGTATATATGTTCTTGCCATCAGTGGGTTAACCCTTCCAATGCTGAGGCTACTTTCGTCCAAAGTACAATGACGCCAATATTTCTGAAAACCAACCAAACCCTGTCATGTTGGTACTCATTTGAAAGATCTGATAGTACTTTCACATGAGTACCCATATGCCAGGTTTCGGTGTTTTTTTTCATGATTTTTGCATTATTTTGTATTGGCCAACTTAGCCACCAGCAGCATAAGGGTTAATAAGAGTGTCATTAGAACTGTGTACTCTTATGATCTTGTATATTTGCTCTTGCCGTCAATAATGGGTTAATACTTAAGTCTGTCATGGGAACTGTGGCCACTATGATCATCTTGTGTGTGGGGGTGTATTCAAGGTCATGAATGCATTGAATTGTCTGTAAAATTACATGCAATTATTGAATGAATGCCTACAGTAGGTCTATGTATGTATGTAAATTTATATGTATATATATATATATATATATATATATATATATATATATATATATATATATATATATATATATATATATATATATGTATATGTATATATGTATATATATATATATATATATATATATATATATTATATATATATATATATATGTATATATATATATATATATATATATATATATATATATATATATATATATATATATTATTTACTCAATACTAGTATTTTA
>OZ012700.1:2705701-2748201 GCA_963942565.1 Maea johnstoni | reverse complement strand
GGGCCTCGGTCCATTTCTCCCTCAGCAGGTTGAGATCTTCCTCCTGGTAGCTGTCCAGACCCTTCTGCAGCTTGGAGCGGGCCGTGATGCAGCCGACCGAGATCTGCGTGATGGCCTCGCAGATGATCGGCAGGGTGCCAGAGTTCTGGAGCGACTTCACGCGCGCTAGGATACGCCTCGAATGACCCTAAAGAATAGAAAGTGAAAGTGTTTTAAATGTGCGCCATGATGCAGCCAACCGAGATCTGAGTGATGGCCTCGCAGATGATCGGCAGGGTGCCAGAATTCTGGAGCGACTTCACGCGCGCTAGGATACGCCTCGAATGACCCTGTAGGAAAAACAATGAAGAGTTAATGTTATGTGGACTTCTTAAAGATCTGTACAGATTGACACCCTTGATATTTTGTGAAACGATACAATATCTGTATATACATAGATTAATATACCTGAGTTTGGAAGTCTCTGATATTAAATAATCCTAATAACATTCTAATATTTTGATAATATCTTTAAGGATACAGCCTGCTTCCCGTGAGACAGGCTTCGTTAAATTTAGCACTTTCACTTTCAAGAAGTTCTCTTGAAAAGTAGATCTGCCTTTGTGCTATTAAGACTACAGGTAGCAGGTATGTCATTCATACCAATAATATTAATAGTATAATAGATCTTATGAATAAATCTGCAATTTTCCTCATTTAATTTTCATAATTGGACAGTGAGGGAAACATAGGACAGGAGCAGGGGGGGGGGGGGGGCAGAGTTAAGGGTAATCAAGAAAGGGACACATACCTGTCTGAGTTGAAAGACTCCCCCTGTGAGGACCTCAGGTTTATGGGTGACCTCTACAGGCATGGTCTGGGAGAGGGGGGTAGGGAGAGGAGGGGAGAGGGGAACGTACCTGTCTGAGTTGAAAGACTCCCCCTGTGAGGACCTCAGGTTTATGGGTGACCTCCACAGGCATGGTCTGGGAGAGGGGGTAGGGAGAGGGGGTAGGGAGAGGGGGTAGGGAGAGGGGGGAGAGGGGGTAGGTAGAGCGGGTAGGAAGAGGGGGGGGGGAGAGAGGTAGGGAGAGGGGGGAGAGGGGAACGTACCTGTCTGAGTTGAAAGACTCCCCCTGTGAGGACCTCAGGTTTATGGGTGACCTCTACAGGCATGGTCTGGGAGAGGGGGGTAGGGAGAGGGGGGAGAGGGGGGAGAGGGGGTAGGTAGAGCGGGTAGGAAGAGGGGGGGGGGGGGGAGAGAGGAAGGGAGAGGGGGGAGAGGGGAACGTACCTGTCTGAGTTGAAAGACTCCCCCTGTGAGGACCTCAGGTTTATGGGTGACCTCCACAGGCATGGTCTGGGTGAGGGGGGTAGGGAGAGGGGGGAGAGGGGGTAGGTAGAGCGGGTAGGAAGAGGGGGGGGGGGAGAGAGGTAGGGAGAGGGGGGAGAGGGGAACGTACCTGTCTGAGTTGAAAGACTCCCCCTGTGAGGATCTCAGGTTTATGGGTGACCTCTACAGGCATGGTCTGGGAGAGGGGGTAGGGAGAGGGGGGAGAGGGGAACGTACCTGTCTGAGTTGAAAGACTCCCCCTGTGAGGACCTCAGGTTTATGGGTGACCTCCACAGGCATGTATTCTCCCTGGTCATTCAGCTCATGAATCTCTACATGAAGCTCAATAATCCTCGTCAACTCATTCCACCTACAGAGAAAAACAGACAAAATATGATGATTGTATGTAAAATATGAAAATAATATAGTGAATATCAAAATCATCTTATAAATTACAACATTACTTTTATAACTACTTTCATTCCATTTGCAGACAAAAAAAGGTACAAAATATTATGATTGTATGCAAAATATGAAAATTATATGTAATATGTGGTAATTACATGTAAAGTAAGATACTTATATCAAAATAAGTTTAGTACAACTTTGGTTATTCATCTGAGAGTACTCAGCAAGAGCTTTCAAATTCATATCAACATGACAGGGTTGAGATGGTTTTCAAAAATCTTTTTGTCCTTGTGCTTTGGATGAAATTAGCCTGAGCATTGGAAGGGTCGTTACCTGTCCATTAATGACCTTGACTTTGCCTGCATGTTCTCCAGTTCCCAGCCCGGCACCCCCGTACCGAACCCCATACTGCGATGGCCCCACACCTCTATGGACAGCGCCCCGTCTGACGCTGCCTCCACAAACTCCTCGTTTACATGAACAGTGAATTCCTGGGCAAAAAGAAAAAAAATCGTAACATATGATATTTAATCATAATTATAATTATTATCATAATTTTTGTAATGATTTCGGCACATTTTGCATTTCCTTCACAATAAAAATTGTGTCTCTAAGAAAAAAAATCGTAACATATGATATTTAATCATAATTGTTATCATAATTTTTATAATGATTTCAGCACATTTTGCATTTCTTTCACAATAAAAATTGTGTCTCTAAATAGGAATCAAACGCTTTTTCAAAGATCTCGTGATAGGTCAACCATAGGTGAATCCAAGATGCACCAGACACTTTGAAAACTTTTACTAGCAATTAAATTTGTACATTTTTATGTGATCAGATACAGGAAGTGCAAAAACTTAAGTAGCGGCACGCATCCATATACATCCAAGTAAACGCCTACGCTATTATTTTAGCAATTGTGTTAGGAATGAAGTTTCTATGAGGAAATGAATTCTTTTAACATTGCAGGGTATAGAGAAGTGTGTCAATGTTCATACTATATAGTCAATAGCAAAGAAATCATAAATATCAGGGTATGGACATCGCTATCGGTTAAAGAGTTACGTAAACACTTGACGGAACTTAATTGAAATAAATACTCACTTTTTTGTGGTCAAAAAAATCATAAATATCAGGGTATGGACATTGCTATCGGTTAAAGTGTTATGTAAACACTTGAAGGAACTTAATGGAAATAAATACTCACTTTTTTTGTGGTCAAAAAAATCATAAATATCAGGGTATGGACATCGCTATCGGTTAATGTGTTATGCAAAGGAACTTTATTGAAATGAATACTCACTTTTTTGTGGTCAAATCTGAAAGACACGCTATCGTTCCCCTTCTTCATGTCGGACATGTCGGGGTCCACCACAGGGGGCACCACCATCGGCTCCGGGTGACCCCAGAACGAATAATGACAAAATACAAAATTGGACAGCGCGGGGGGAAGTCCTCGAGCCTCGCGAATCACCACCTGAAACACAGCAGAAAAAAACATTAACCCATTAATGCTTAAGAATTACTCTAGAAATTGTCGTCTGGACCTTTGATACTTTTGATAACTTGAAAGTTAAGAATGATTTTACAAAATATTTCAAGAGGAGTTGTCAGTGATGATCTGATGACAACTTTTCCTTCAAATATTTTTCCCAAATATTCTTTTGTCTGAAAGAGTTCACCCAAATTGTCTGGCTGCATTTGGCTGCTGTGAGTGTTGATGGGTTAAAAATGAAAAATGATCATACTCTTTTCCGTAGTACTTATGTTTCAAACATGTATAATAACACAGCAGGGAGAAAACAAGAATTATCAATTTAAGATGTGAGCAAGAGTAATGTAGCAAGTAGAAAACAACAAATTTTGATAATTTCAAGTTTACAATGTAAGGTTTTTTTTGCATTTTTGTTGGAGCGTTATACATTGTGAGATAAATTTTCATGGACAAATGAAGATCTTATCACTTAGCCTTGCCAAAGTAAAGGTGTTTGTACATGTAAAAAATACCTGGTAAAGTCATATAGACGCACATATCTGATTGGATGTAAAGAAGTTCTTATCTCCAAATAACTTGAAGCACTTTGCATTTCAGTGCAACTAATTCAACTGTGAATGCCTCAAAGTTCAAATTCTCAAGAAAAAAAAGAAGATTATTAATCAACATAAGCATTGATGGGTTAAGTACCAATATGTCCAATCAGCATATGATTAATATTATACCTAAATTTAAAGGATGTCAAAAAAATTTGAAAATTATCATTCATGTTGACACTTCCTCGGACAATTTTGATGCAATCTTGCAGGCAACAGCATAGTTAGGAATATTATCAACAACTCTCCTTGTAAATGTCGAAAGAATAAATGTCATCATTCCTGTTGAGACTTACCCTGACTACGAGTGGTGTTCCGACAGCCAGTGTGCTGGCGTCGTCCTCGAGGCCGTAGCCATTGCTGTCCGTGCTGCCCTCCGAGCTCACGTCAGAGTGACGATCTGGGATGTTACCCGCGACACGCGACAGCTCAACGTGTAACCTGCCTGCAACCTGCAACCAGAAAAAACAGCATATCAGAAATATGAAAAAGCAACTTCGATCCAGCAAAATTTAGAAAAAAACAGGCATAAAAAAAACTCAATGAAAAACCATATATATATATATATATATATATATATATATATATATATATATATATATATATATATATATATATATATATATATATATATATATATATACATATTTTCAGGGGTCATATGACATGAAAAGGGTTTAAAGCTCTGAGTTTATATCAAAGATATTGGTTTGAATATTTGTGTTCAATAAAATTGAAAAGGAAATTGCCAAATGAAATACACTGATGCCTTTGGGCTGAATTTAACATACTATAGAATAGGAAATTAATCCGAGTGGTTAATTCTGCCAGACTTCTCTAGGTGGGGTCAGTTCAGAATAATATAAGTCAGAAATATTGAACCATACAATCACAGTATTATTCCTGTCGTTAGATTATCAACCTCCAATATTAACTTTTCATAATAAAAAATCTCGGAAAAAATCCAAAATCACAAGCTCAGTTAATTTGCACCAGATTAATTTACTATTCTACAGTATAATTTTGATATTGGTTTGACTAAATGTATTTAATGAAAATGAAAAGAAACTTTGACCTTGACAATGACCTTGAGAAAGGTTATGACCTCTAGTTTGACCTTGACAATTTTCTTCAAGGAGGTCATGACCTCTAGTTTGACTTGACCATGACCTTGAGAGAGGTCATGACCCCTAGTTTGACCTTACCTCCCCCTGCTGGCTGATGATTGGTACGTGATAGTCCAGCTTTACGTCGTAGAAGAGGCTGTCCAGGAAGACGTTTGCTACCCCTATCAGGTTATGGTTCTCCTGCGACTCGTAGAACGGATCTCCCTTCTGTGGGGGGCCCTCGTCCTGCACAAAAAACATAACAACACACAAAATAAGTCATGTGTACATAATATACAAATATATGTGTGATACAAATACAAGCGTATGTCTGGAGATATATATATACAATACAGCAAATCACTACTAGGTACAGAATTCATTCATACAATTATGTGTGTGAATACATGTGTGAATATATATATATATATATATATATATATATATATATATATATATATATATATATATTAATACATATATAGATTTTGATTCAAAATTGTTAAGATACCATTCAGATTAATCCTCTTAAAATGACAAATCAGCCTCTGGCTTTCAAGTAAAACATGTGCCACAGTCTAACAAATACATTTCTTATGATACAATAATTGGGGGAAAGTAGAAGAAAAAAGAGATATAAAATGACTTTTGATTGGTTGGGAGAAAAATGGGTATTATTCAAGACTTAAAGACGTATACGCTTGACTATTCGGTTCACTAGAGTGAAGTGTCACCAACCTTAAGATACAATCAAAAATATACTTCACACTAGCATACTATCACTTAATGTAAATCTTAGGTATAATATCTTATCAGAAAATAGGAAGAAAATAAAGTGGCAAATTGAAAAAATAGTTAAGAAGTTTTAATCTGTGAGAGGTTGGGGGAAAAGGGTTACTATTTAACTGGTATTTTTTACAGGCATTTAATTTTCGCTATTTTTGCACTCCTTGTGATAGCGCCAAAATATCATCCTTCAAATAAAAAAATAGTTTGAATCTCATTTTGTTTTTTAATGCACAAATTTAAAGCAGCACAAATACCCTTCAGCATGGTTATAAAGCGAAATTCATAGCACTCCAAATTAAAGCCATATACAGTATTCAAGGACCTACTCATGGTAATAAATCAAAAAAATCCGCTGGTTTATAATTACCACAATAATATTATATAAAACTATAATTTGGATTTCTAAGGGTGTGATAGTTAAAAAGGATTCTATTCTTGTAAGGTTAGTATTTGGGAAATCAATTATATTTAGAGGGAAAGAGGGGGGGGGGCAGAATAAAGGAATGGGGCGGGGGTAGGGGTTGCATTAAGAGGGAGCCTCACAATAATATGAGTCTACTTGACAGATTACTTAATTTAATTATTTATTTATTTGTACCACTTTACATTTTTGGAGCTTTACTGCAGGAGAACCGCTACTCCAATTTTCGTTCTGTAAATTGATTCTAAAACTCCAATATGTCTTATATGGATATCATGGGGAAGAATATCAAAATGTATTTTTCCAGGTATGCCAATAATTCAAATGATGAGAATAAAGGGTTGGGTAAGGGAGAGGAGAGGTGGGTATGGGACATGTAGGGAAAGAGAGAGAGAGGGGGGGGGGGGGGGGGTAATGAGGGGATGGGGGTGGAGTACCCCACAACAACATATGAACCTATTATTTGGATATCAAGGAGTAGAATATCAAAAAATGGATAAATGGATTTCTGGTTAGCCAAATATTTCAATGATGAAAAATAGGTAGGATTTAATATAAGAAATGGGGGTATGGGACATCGAGGGAATGGGGGGGCGGGGGGGTAGGGTTTGGGGGTAGAGAGGGAAGGAGGGGCTTGGGGCCTGCACCCTACACCTATACCTGTACCATGTTTTTGCACAGTCTACACACGGCCTGGTAAGCCTTGTAGTTAGGGCTCCTGATACTACGTCTCAACTCAGCCCTCCGACGTACCCGCAGGACCTTATATGACGGGAAGAAACCATGTTAAACACAACACAAGAAAAAATGGAAAAAAACTATGGGAACATCATGCACACTGAGGAGAATACAGAGTTTTAGGGGTTCGGTGGTTTGGTGTCTTAACCAGGATTTCATAAATGCCTGTCCAAAACAGCAATTCCCAAATTCTCCAGATTTTGATACTTAAAAACTTCAATTCTTTGTACTAGGTACATTTAATCGCCTATTGTGTCAAAAAAGGGCAATTTAAACTTCAGCTATGTCCTAGAAGTTGGTTTGTTAGTAAATTATTTGGTTATTATCATTAAAGTTTGAAAATCTTTTTGAAAATTTTTGCCTGTCCAAAAGGGAGGTTTTCAGGAAAAAGACATCCAAAAACACAGGCAGGACTGGTCGTGGCTACGTCCCTGGATGTACATCTTCAGCTATCTATTTCAGGTTTTCTAAGCTAACCCTACTTATAATGTTATTTCAAACTAATCATACTCTTTGAAAATATATCCTAAACTGGTCAAGGCTTTTGCTAATGCCAACACGATTTTTGAGACAGCCATTTTTACTACATACAGCATTCTCCACAGTATTACCATGTTGCTACGGAAGCGGTCGCCATGCCGATAACACAAACAATGAAGAGGATGAAGGTAACAGCATCCACCATTGCAGGCTAAAAATAGATCACCTATAAAAAAGGGCTGCTCCACTTCAAAAGAATAGATACAGAGGATGTTTACATAAACTATCCCACAAAAATCTCAAGTTAATTAACTTTTGCCTAAACCACCAAACAAACTAGTGTCATTCTTTTGATTCGTACATATCTTACAGTCAAAAGTGAATCTAACATAAATTATGAATTCATATCACTTTTAAATTTTAGAATTTTAAAAATTTGTACAAGCAAATCATGTGTCAGTAATCAAAATATTTGGCAAGAGATTTTGATGTAAATGAAACGTAAAATCGAAGTGGTTTTCAGTTGCAGATACAGAGGGGGATCTGGAGATTCGACATAACCCCCTTTTCATTCAAAAAGTACTTTTTTTGGTAAAAACAAGATAGAATTAAATGTGAGATGTGGATATGTTTTACCAAACCTGTCCTCCTCTCTCTTTAGTGGAGCTGCCCATTATCATGCAGACATCAAATAAACAAATATTTGTGAAAATTGTGCAAAGGAATAAAACTTGCAGGTCAGATATTAATATAAACTTACACAACATAGAGTAACAAGAAAAAACACACTTCAATAATGTGGAGGGATAATAATGCATAGGTACTGATGCAAACAAAGTCAAACAAAATAAACAAGGGTGTTTTAAACTTACAATATATAACTCAAAAGTTTGTAAATCCATGTTCATGTGAATAGCTGGCCATTTTTAATGACATATTTCATCCCAATCATGCTAGTGGCCGCCAAAACAGCCCAACTATCTATCTAAAATATGCAATTTTCAAAAATATTTGAAGATGAGATGTACTTCAGAGCTCTATCTACAAATCTCTTTCAAATGTTTTGCAAATTCCTGCCAAGCTTTAAAGCTATCTTTAAAAGTATGACAGGTCCTGACTTTTGTCAAGGAGATCTCCAGGCATGAATGGATTATAGTTGATCCATTCAAGTACTGATATGGGCTGTGAAAACTGACAATAAACGCAAATATTCTTTACTTTTCAGTATAGCCATTCTGATAAACCAAAAGGAGCTTTACAAAATGAAACAAATTTTTCTTTTGGAAAATCTTGATTAGGATAACTGAAACGCTTTAAAACATGGATTTACAAGATAAGTGTGAACTGAAAGATAGCATAGGGGTGTCCATACTAGACTTCTACTCATGGCCCAAACAGTTCATTATTAACAAGTACAACTTATAGCATGAAAATGATGTAAATACCAATTTTGTAATCTCATGAGGCTCACCTTTGCAAAGTCTCTTATTGAAGGCCTAAATAATTTTTCTTAAATGGACTGTAGGGTGAAAAAAATTCAAATGAAAAAGTTTAGTTTTGGTTGTATGAAAATTTCAAAAATTCAAAAATATTATTGCTTATAATGTAAGGTGAGTTAGGAAATGATTAAAATTCTGAATTTCAGTAATCATGAATTTTCATCTTAATTTTCTAAATTATAAAAACTTGGGAACAGGAGAACCCAAGCACTCATTGGTCAGATGAGAAGTGAAAACCAAAATTTTTCTCAAGAATTTTTCTTTTTCCTTCTTTCAATATATCAATCTGCTGATGCAAGTACATGCACTCATTGGTAACATAAAAAGTGAAAACCAAAATCTTTAAGAATTTAAAAAAAAATTTTTCATTGAAATTATGATTCTCCTGAAGTACAGGACTATTTTGACTGATTGTTGGCATTGCTGGGGGTCTGAGTAGGAAGCCGAGGATGCACTTGATGACCCCTGGAGGAGACAG
Source organism: Maea johnstoni (assembly GCA_963942565.1). Classification (NCBI taxonomy): domain Eukaryota; kingdom Metazoa; phylum Annelida; class Polychaeta; order Spionida; family Magelonidae; genus Maea; species Maea johnstoni. Next base: position 2,738,876 of record OZ012700.1, on the reverse strand, counting down.
CATGCAGACAAACCAGGTGAGAGTTAAGGTCGTCGCTATCGGCAACGGCGGGAGGCACCTTCATTGCGAGTCCCTTTTCCTTGCGCTCCTCGTACATATCCCGCATGTCGATAATCTTATTCTCGAACTTCTCCATGGACCACACCTGACTGCCACGCCCCTTTCGCTTGACCAGGATCGCCGGTTCGCTAACAAATGCGCTTCTCTGAAATAAAGACAATAGAGCTATTGTTATAGAGACCACACCTGACTGCCACGCCCCTTTCGCTTCACCAGAATCGCCGGTTCGCTCAAAACGCGCTTCTCTGAAATAAAGACAGTAGAGATATTTTTATATTCTCCATGGACTACACCAGACTGCCAGAATTGCAGGTTCACTCACAAATTGGTTTTCACAAAAAAAATGTTGTTTGTCTTTTTTAATTTCTTACTCTTTTACAAATTCCATTCTGTTAAAACTCCTGGTGCTTTTAAATCTTACAAAGAAATTTTACACTTATGATACAGCCCCTCAATTTCCTATAAGTTTTTGCAGTATTTATGCAAAACTCAATTATTTTCAAAAGTCCCCTAGGTCCCGACAACATTCAGTAAAAAGAGCACAAACTTGAAGTAGCACAAATACCTTCCAGCAGGGCTGTAAAGCGAAATTTTTAGCAACCAAAATAAAGCCATACACAGTATTATCGAACCAGGGCCACAAAAAATTGCTGTGCTCCAGGACTTATCGACTTTGCTCTGGGACTGAAATATTTGGACACCCCTGTTCTTACCTTCCTGTTGGGCGTGAGGTTCTGTGCAGGGATCTGGAGGGTGACGGAGAACTCCGTGTCTTTGCCCATCTCCTCTGCTAGGAAGTTGGCCTCTCGCACCAGACTGTTGGCCTTACACACCTCCTCACGCAGCTTAGACAGACTCTGCTTAAATAACTTATCCCTGAAACAATAGCAAATAAAATATAAATGCATCAATTACAAAGCAGTTTATTTTTTTCAGCTTTAACTACAATAAGTATTGCATACATAGAATATCTTTTGTGATCACTACATTATCATGATCATACTTTCATTAATAACTATTGAATAATTATTATCAACATTTCATTCCTTTTCTTTCTCTTGTTATTATAATTTTTAATGATATTATATTTGTCACTATCATCATCAATATCATTATTATTATTATCATAATTATAATTATCAGCATGATTATCATTATCATTATTATTATTATTATCATTGTCATTATTATTATAATAATAATAATTATCATTATTATTATTATCATAATTATTATTAGAATTATTATCATCATCATTATCATTATTATTAGCATTACTATTAATATTATTATCATTATTATTATCATCATCATTATCATTCTTATTTATATCAGTTATTATTATTATTTTTATTATTACCATCATTACTATTATCATTATCATCATCATCATTACCATTATTATTATTATTATTATTATTATTATTATTATTATTATCATTATTATCATTATGATTATGAATATTATTATCATTACTATCATTTCCTGTCCTGTGCCCACAGTTGGTTGTTGGTGACGTCTTGTGTGACGCTTTATTATTATCATTATTATTATTATTATTATCATTTTTATTATTATTGGTCACTCTCACCTGTCCTGCGCCCACTGCTGGTTGTTGGTGACGTCTTGCGTGACGCGTTAATATTATTATTATTATTATTATTATTATTATTATTATGATTGTCATTATTATCATTATCTCTCACCTGTCCTGCGCCCACTGTTGGTTGTTGGTGACGTCGCGCGTGACGCGTTATTATTATTATTATTATTATTATTATTATTAAGATTGCCATTATTATCATTATCTCTCACCTGTCCTGCGCCCACTGCTGATTGTTGGCGACGTCGCGCGTGACGCGTGTGAAGTCGAAGGCGGGGAAGGGCTGGGAGGGCGTACTGGGGGAGATGAGCTGGTTACGCAGAACCTGCATCTGGCGCTCGTACATCTGACGCTGCTTCTCCAGAGCCTCTGAAAACACAGAGACAACAAGAAAAACATCAGTAAAGTATATCTAATAATATGAGGAAGCATGGCTTCGAGGGAGAGCAAAGCTTAATGCCAGTGCATGGAATTTACTCACAACATTCACGCAAGCAGATCATTTCAAACTTCATCCAATAGCGGCGGTTTTGTTATATGACGTTACTGCTGACATATCAAATCATTCTTACTTAAACTACAAACAATATCGGAAGCGACCCCCACATGGCGTCACGAAAACATTTTTGGGTTTTTGGGTTCCCCCTGCATGGATTTCATTACTCACGCTATTGCATGATTGCGAGCTTCGCAAAACGCCTTGGGCCTTTTCGAGCTTCACTTGCTATTATCATACTTATATAAAGGAAAGCTATTTTCAGCATTAGACCTTTCAAAGCCCTTGTGAAGGACAGGTTCCGACAGGGCCGGTAAGCCTTTCAATATACAGTAACCATTGTCTAACTTAGCATTTAGATTAAAAGGATAATTTTCTTCTCTGATTTACAAAAAATATTTTTATCGTTTAAAAAAAATGAGTTTATTTTTGCAATTATTTTTTCTCTTATTATTTTTTGGGTAGATTTAAGTGCGTACCTTGTTTGTCTGATTCGTGCTGTTTCTCTATACGACTGAGCGCATCAGATATTGGGTCATTCACCATCTCCTTCATCATGAGCTCCTGTTGGGCGTAATCGTAGTCAATGGGCTCCTCCGGCTCCTGGCTAGACGGACCTACACAGGGGAGAAAAACAGATGAATAACGTTCAATATCAAACAAATTCTTAACCCCTTTCAAACCCCTTAGAATTCCATTATTTAAAAGAATATTTTAGCCCTTTCAAACATGGAGTTTGGCATATATACATCTGTATCTATATCTATATCTATATATATGAGAGAGAGAGAGAGAGAGAGAGAGAGAGAGAGAGAGAGAGAGAGAGAGAGAGAGAGAGAGAGAGAGAGAGAGAGTGAGAGAGAGAGACACACACACAGACGGAGAGAGAGAGAGAGAGAGAGAGAGAGAGAGAGAGAGAGAGAGAGAGAGAGAGAGAGAGAGAGAGAGAGAGAGAGAGAGAGAGAGAGAGAGAGAGAGAGAGAGAGAGAGAGAGAGAGAGAGAGAGAGAACCCTCTCTGGTTGCCTGGTTACCATCATCCTCCATTTATTGGCACATTTGTCAATTACCATCTGCCAAATAGATTTTTCATCATTATGCTGCATTAAAGTTGCATCAGCCACGTAAATTGTCAGTAAAGATGATTATGATCTTTGATTAAAGGCTGGGGTAATGGAGTCTGGCTGGAGGAAGATCAATGACTGATCTGCCTTGGTACGCCTGGTACGGCAGATCTGTGATCAGCCAAGTAAAACTCACCGCCTCCGTCCCAACGATCGTACAACTTTTCAATCAATACAAAACCAAAATATTTGAAGGAGATGTTCTTTGAAAGAGAGAAAACAATTTTCATTTAAATATTTCTTTTGATTCACAAACTGTTTTAGAGATATTTGCATTTCTGTTAGCCCATGGCCTTTCAGAAATAAAAAAATCTTTTTAAACAAATTCATGTGTGGAGCACATATTTGATATGACAACTTTCAAAAAAACTGATAATTTTTAAGAAAAGATTGCTTAACCCAACAGGAACAAAACTGTTCAGTTCGATATTTCTCAATATATTCCTTTGATATCAAATCATTTACATAAGTGAAAAACAATGAGTAAGCCCAAAATGTGAATGGGTTAAGAAGTATCATGAATCCAGAGGACGTTTCCTGCGTGGTCCTCTAAGCATGAATATGTTAACCCATTAATGCTTAGGAGTTCCTCCAGCAATTGTCGTCTGAATCTAGGACACTTTTTACTATAACTTCAGAATTGAGAATGATTTTACAAAATATTTGAAGAAGAGTTGTTGACAATGTTCTGATGAACATTTCTCCTTGAAATATTTTTCTATGTGTGCTTTGGCTGCAAGATTTCATCAAAACTGTCAGGCTGCTTTTGGCCGCTGTGAGCATTAATGGGTTAAGACACACTTTGAGAACCCCCTGGACAATAAGTCATCACATCACATGTACTGCATATACAATTAGCCAGAATGAATGGCTACTATTGTAGTTGGCAACAGGTCAAGAGAGATGTCCAGCTATCCCATGAATATACAACCAATCAATGACGAGTATTCAATTGGTCATTTGCATATGCCATCAGCAGGTCTGCTGACAATGTATCTATTAGTAACAGGTCTTACAAGATTAATCATTCATAGCTTATATATTTTCATGAGACTACATTCAACAACTCATTAAAGAGAAATCAACGACTCATTAGCATATCGCATCAACAGGTCACCAGCTACACTGTATCTATAAGTAACAGGTCCCACAAGATTAATTATCCACAGCTTATATATTTACATGAGACAAGAAGGCAGGTTAACCCATTGGCACTCAGAGCGGCCAAAACAGGCCTGACTATTTTGTTGATATTTTCCTCACAAAAGTGTTTTTATCAAAAATATTTGAAGAGAAATGTTTATCAGAATATTACCAACAACTCTCCTTCAAATATTTTGTGAGAATTTGCTTTATTTCCAAGTTATTTTCAGAAGTATGAAAATAGCAGACAATACTTTCCTGGGGAACCCTGAGTGTGAATGGGTTAAGTGAGCTGAATCTTTAATACCATATAAGATAACTAGAATGCAAGAACTCTTGATAAGGATGTATACGGTGTACTCACTGTCTTTTGATTTTGGGCAGTTGACTCTGAAGAAATGGTTGTTTCCCCACAAGAGTCGGTCGCCATGTTTGAGTCGAGTTTTATTGTCGATGGCTGAGCCGTTGACGCAAGTCCTGCAAGAGAAACCGAAGAATACAATTAAATATAATAATAATAATAATAATAATAATAATATTAATAATAACTATCTTTATTTAACCCATAAATGCTCAAGAGTTCCTCCAGCAATTGTCGTCTGGATCTATGATACTTTTGGCAATATCTTTTGAATTGACCATGATTTTACAAAATATTTGAAGGAGGTTTGTTGATAATGTCCTTTAACATTTCTCCATCAAATATTTTTCTAACTATACTTTTACCTGCAAGTTTTCATCAAAATTGTCAGCCTGTCTTGGCTGCTGTGAGCATTAATGGGTTAAAGAGGGTAACTCAGTCCAATGGTAAGGATCTTCCCTGATGCATGTTGCTGCTGGTGGCTAATTTTGCCAATACAAAATGATTGCAAATAACCTAAAAATGACTGAAACCCTGGCACATGGGTACTCATCTGAAATAACTCAGCGAGAGCTTTCCAAATGAATATCAACATGACAGGGTTTTCACAAATCTTTGCCTCTTTATCCTTTGGAGGGAAGTAGCCTTGACATTGGAAGGGCTAATTCATTTTATGATTAAGGATAGGTACCTGTACTCAATACGATATCCTTTTGCCCATGAATGCCTGATGCCAAATTGTATCGGGGAATATCTAGGACCAGGTTGTTACACCTGCAACTTTGGAATTCTTAATTTCAATTAGCGTCACTTATTCTCCCAGAGAGAGGCCAAAGCATGACTGTTCACAGTGGAAAAATCAGGAGTATTTGTGGACGAGATTTTAACTACCTAACCCAAAGTCACTGACATCTTTCTCACATGCCTTCAAAGCTGGTGGAGAAATCAGAGTATCTGAAGAAAGAAGTTTTAACTACCTAACCCCAAGTCACTGACAACATTATCACATTCCTAACTGTCATGGAATCGGCACAATCATCAATATTTCAGAGATGAGATCAAAAAGTTGCCGTTAAAGTCTCGTAACATGAGGAGACAAACAGACATACACCGATAGCGTGATGAGAGTAAAATGTTACGAACTGACCAAGCGGCAGATGCACAGACTAATTAAAGACCTTTCCGAAAAATAAAGCTAATTAATGCCCTGCTTCGGTATCCAGCAGCGAGAGAACGAGGATCGTTTTGTGTAATTTGGAGGGAGCAAGGGATTATCATTGTCTGGAAGAATTGGCCCTAGGGCATCGAGGAGACACGCTAACGCTAATCGCCACTACGGCACAATTCAGCGAGAATCTCACGGTGCGTTACCATGGCAACACAAGAATTTAGATTTTGAAGGTGCCCATTATTTGACCGAAGGGAAACATCGTAATCATTGATGATAACAAGTATTTAAACACGCTTCAATTTCAGAATTCACGTACATCTAATCACCCGGCCTGCTGCCATGGCAACCACAGTGATGAGCACTACTCACACTTGTACTTGGACTATAATTTGATTTAATGCCATTCACTGTTTGGTGTGGACTAGAAATATGTCACATAGTTGAAGGTGTAACACAAACAATTACGAGAGAACGTTTACGGTAGAAGGGTAAAGTCAGGAATGTGAATCAGGTCAAGACATTTGGCTAACGAAAAGGAAGAAAACTGCACTCGACTGAAGGGAGATTAGAGGGGTCTGTCTCATATGATAGAAAGAAGTTCAAAATCAAGTCTAAAATCACAAGCACATTGCAATTTACCATGAAAGACTAGTTTTCGATGCAATGGTTTAAAATTTTTAGAACCTGTCAATTAAACCCCTTCCGTCCGTACCTGATGACCTCTCCAGATGTCGGAAAGGCACCAACGTGGTTCTTGATATTGATGAAGCAGTGCTGAGGCATGATGCCCAGCCCCTAAAATACCCCTCCTTCTTAACCCCTACCTCCGACCCCCCCCCCCCCCTCCCAATACAATCAAGCAGACTTACCTAGCGCCCTCTCTGGGCGTTAAGAAGACATCGCAGTGGTTCTCGATATCGATGAAGCAGTGCTGCGGCATGATGCCCAGCCCCTAAAATACCCCTCCTTCTACCCCTCCTTTTACCCCTCCCAATATGATTAAGCAGACTTACCTGGCGCCCTCTCTAGGTGTTAAGAAGACATCGCAGTGGTTCTCGATATCGATGAAGCAGTGCTGCGGCATGATGCCCAGCCCCTAAAATACCCCTCCTTCTACCCCTCCTTTTACCCCTCCCAATATGATTAAGCAGACTTACCTGGCGCCCTCTCTAGGTGTTAAGAAGACATCGCAGTGGTTCTCGATATCGATGAAGCAGTGCTGCGGCATGATGCCCAGCCCGCTGAGCTGGATGTCCTGGTCTGTCGGGGCATTGGGACGACCAATCAGAGTGTGCTCCTGAAAAACACAACAATAGAGAATATGTAATAACAATAACACACAATAATACACAAAGGTACAGCCCATGAGAGTGCTCAAGGTAAACATAGTAATAAAGAATGCGTAGTAACAAACATTTTAACAGTACATACATGTACAGCCTATGAAAGCGCTCCTGGCAAACACAATATCAGAGAATATATAATAACAAATATATCAACAATTCATGAAGGTAAATCCAATAGTGGTGTTCCTGGAAAACAATATAAAGCATGTATGTCAACAACAAACAGACAAACAAACTTTTTTCGCCAAGGCTAGACTGATCAGCCACTGGGGCAGCCCTATAGGAAAATAGTGATTTGCTACTTATATCTAAGGCTTCACTAAGAACCTTTGTTAGCCTACACAAACCTTACGACATACCTAATTGATTGCAGAAATGTCATCTGGGATTGCAAAAGGCTAGAAGGATGGGCCATGGGGGCTGCCGCATAGGAAGGAAGTAAGGAATTGGATTTTACGTCGCTTTCAACAACTTAGGTCATATCACGACAAGATAGAAACCCGAAACGGGAAGAAATTCCCTTGTCTTCACGAATAGTTCCAAGGGGTCATATTGCAGAAGGATCATAGGCAGTCCTCCACAATGCCACACTTTTATATAGAGACCAGGCCAACCCGCTTGGGGATCCAGCGGAGGGCTGCCGCATAGGAAAATTATGACTGGCTGCTAATACCTTAGATTTCAGTAGACTACATGAACTCTAAGCATATGCTTCATCATCACAAGTAAAAACATTGAACCCTCTGACATTGCAATTGCTGGACCACTGAGGCATTGGGGCAACCCCACAAAAAATTGTGATTGGGTTCTTATCATCAGTTCTTCTTCAAAACAAAAAAGTAGGGATTTCTTTTTTTTTTGGGGGGGGGGGGGGGGGGGGTAGTACAACCATGATAGAGTTAACAAAAACTCTCCGATGCCACCATACATGGCAGCATCTTGACATTCAGTAAAGAGCCACACGGAGGACTCGACACCTCCATATAGTAAATTACTGTCATTGTGCAAGGATCAGATAAGGACCGGGCTCGGCTTAGCCGGAGGAAGGTCTCCGATTCACCCGCAATTCGCTCGCATTGTCGGCTTTGTCAACCCCCCATCATCCTCTAAGTGCTTTTTTTTCAAAATGAAGTCTTCACCGAAATGAGTCGCCCGACCAATCCATCGTCTTGTACAGCCAATTCTTTTAAGAAACGAGGTCTATTTTGCAAGGGGATTTATGAAATGAATAAGTATTTGTCCTGCCGACTTTAGGGGAAGCTTTCAAATCAAAGACTCACTTGGAAAATTATTAAAGGAGAAATGGGGATGAAAGTAAAAACAGCATACTTTAAACTTTTTATTAATTAGGAAAGTTGTTGGCCAAGTTCTGATAATAATTTTGGCATAACCTAAAAGTGCTAGTAATCATAGTGATATTGATCAGATATTGCTTTTTTTTGAGAAACACTCTGAATTGGGAAGTTTTTAGTCAAAAGTACTATAGATTCTGACGATAATTTCTAATGGAACTCTTAACCCTTCTGCTGCAGGTGGCTATTATAATATGGCCAATACAAAATGATGAAAAAACAACTGTAAAATGTTTGAAACCCTGGCATATATGGGTAGTAATATGAGAGTACTCAACTACTAGAGCTATCCAATGAATGACAGGGTTAAAATTGTTTTCTAAGTGTTGCATCATTGTGCTTTGGACAAGAAGTAGCCTTAGCATTGGAAGGGTTAAAATATCAGAGTATCCAGATGACGACTTCCGAGATAGCCGTCGACATGACCCGTACAAAAAAATTAAATTTACCTCCAGGACAGAGTGTGACAGGTGCAAGTGTGTACACAGTACTAACAGTACACAAACAAAGCCCCAAGAAGCATCCTGTTGACTTTCCTCATCAGCAATAGAATAACCCCTCCTGTCTCCCACACACACACATGATAGAAGACAATAGATTGAAAGACAATAGATCCTCGCAGACAATAGATAACTGCTGGGAACTGGCGCAGGGTGTCAGTTTCCTGTAATATCCCGACAAAGCCAAACAATGAGACCTCCCCGAGTGATCATCAGTCAGGTTGAGTAAACACGCAGTAATGACGAATAGAAATCAATATTAATGAGCTGCTCTTGGGATATCTATTTCACAGTTTTGCAGGATTTTCTAGCTATAGCACTTCATTAACCCCGACTCACTGTATCTACAATAACTATTGATATCCCTCTCATCAATATATCATGGTGGTCATGCAAGATTGTCCACAACAGCATTATTGTCGTCATCGTCATAATCATCACCATTGTCATCATCATCATCATTGTCATCATCATCACCATTGTCATCATCATCATCATCATCATCATCAGAATCATCATCATCAAAATAGTGAACTTTCAGTCAAATACAGGTGAACTTGGATATGACGGACTCAATGGGACCATGAAAATTGGTCCGTCATATGCAAAATCCGTCGTATACATATGACGAATACTTGATATGCATCGGACTGGGACCAAGCATATCGTCCGTCATATGCAAAGATCCGTCGTACAGTGGTCCGTCATATCCAAGTTCACCTGTATTTCTCAAAAAATGGCCTTGTTATCAATACAATTCTATGTGGTGGTTTCACACTTGATGGATTAAACACTAATGAATCATAATTACATATTTTGAAAGACTTTTTACTTTCACCTATCTTAATTGACTTTTAGAGTAGGCTACCCTAAAAAACCAACCTATCATTTGGATCAATATCATTTGCGTCATAAAGGGAACTATCAAAAAATCAATCGTAAATGCCAGATCAAAATATTCTCATCGCGCTAGATGCTACAATGATTTCCGTCATAGAAGTGGATTTTTGACTCCCCTTCCCGGCTAGGCTGCCTGATTAGAAGACTTGCTTCCTGCCGCCGTAAAATGGCACCTTGCCGTCGTCAAGAGATCTGGTCACATGATCAACAACACAAATGGTGCACTATCGAGTTTTCCAGGGAGGAACAGAGTGGAGTGAGGGGGGCATCAGAGAAGTACAGGGGAAGCCACTTAACGAGTGTGTGTTTAGGTAATCTCAACATCAAGAGGGAGCTGGTGGTGTTTTTTCAACTTCTTTTTTTCGTGGCATCAATTGATAAGGAAGGAATTGGTTTTTACCTCACTCTCAACAGCTAAGGTCATATCAAGATGAGATAGAAACCCAGTAACTGCGCAGAAATCCCCCTTCTCTTCACAAATAGGTCCAAGGGTTCTTTCAGTTACAAGCAGGACTATTGACAGCCCTCCACAATGCCGCACATTTATAAAGCAACCTGACCAACCAGCTAAGATTGAGATTCAAACTTGCAACCTCACACTTGGGAGCCAGGCTCTGTACCCACTAGGGCATGTCATGTGCACTATTCATGCTAATCAAGCTATCAGGTGTGATATTTAGGTTAACTACGGTAGGCTGGGAGCGACAGGTGCAGTAGGATAGTTATAACAAGGTCCCCTAGGAGTGGTATAGAGTTTCTCAATTAGGGCTGAGTGGGCTGTATATGTCAGGTGGGATATTTAGGGTAACTACGGTAGACTGGGAGAGACAGGTGCAGTAGGATGGTTATAACAAGGTCCCCTAGGAGTGGTATAGAGTTTCTCAATTAGGGCTGAGTGGGCTGTATATGTCAGGTGGGATATTTAGGTTAACTACGGTAGACTGGGAGAGACAGGTGCAGTAGGATAGTTATAACAAGGTCCCCTAGGAGTGGTATAGAGTTTCTCAATTAGGGCTGAGTGGGCTGTATATGTCAGGTGGGATATTTAGGGTAACTACGGTAGACTGGGAGTGACAGGTGCAGTAGGATAGTTATAACAAGGTCCCCTAGGAGTGGTATAGAGTTTCTCAATTAGGGCTGAGTGGGCTGTATATGTCAGGTGGGATATTTAGGGTAACTACGGTAGACTGGGAGTGACAGGTGCAGTAGGATGGTTATAACAAGGTCCCCTAGGAGTGGTATAGAGTTTCTCAATTAGGGCTGAGTGGGCTGTATATGTCAGGTGTGATATTTAGGTTAACTACGGTAGGCTGGGAGCGACAGGTGCAGTAGGATAGTTATAACAAGGTCCCCTAGGAGTGGTATAGAGTTTCTCAATTAGGGCTGAGTGGGCTGTATATGTCAGGTGGGATATTTAGGTTAACTACGGTAGACTGGGAGTGACAGGTGCAGTAGGATAGTTATAACAAGGTCCCCTAGGAGTGGTATAGAGTTTCTCAATTAGGGCTGAGTGGGCTGTATATGTCAGGTGGGATATTTAGGGTAACTACGGTAGACTGGGAGTGACAGGTGCAGTAGGATAGTTATAACAAGGTCCCCTAGGAGTGGTATAGAGTTTCTCAATTAGGGCTGAGTGGGCTGTATATGTCAGGTGGGATATCTAGGTTAACTACGGTAGGCTGGGAGAGAGAGGTGCAGTAGGATAGTTATAACAAGGTCCCCTAGGAGTGGTATAGAGTTTCTCAATTAGGGCTGAGTGGGCTGTATATGTCAGGTGGGATATTTAGGGTAACTACGGTAGACTGGGAGAGACAGGTGCAGTAGGATGGTTATAACAAGGTCCCCTAGGAGTGGTATAGAGTTTCTCAATTAGGGCTGAGTGGGCTGTATATGTCAGGTGGGATATTTAGGTTAACTACGGTAGACTAGAAGAGACAGGTGCAGTAGGATAGTTATAACAAGGTCCCCTAGGAGTGGTATAGAGTTTCTCAATTAGGGCTGAGTGGGCTGTATATGTCAGGTGGGATATTTAGGTTAACTACGGTAGACTGGGAGAGACAGGTGCAGTAGGATAGTTATAACAAGGTCCCCTAGGAGTGGTATATAGTTTCTCAATTAGGGCTGAGTGGGCTGTATATGTCAGGTGGGATATTTAGGTTAACTACGGTAGACTGGGAGAGACAGGTGCAGAAGGATAGTTATAACAAGGTCCCCTAGGAGTGGTATAGAGTTTCTCAATTAGGGCTGAGTGGGCTGTATATGTCAGGTGGGATATTTAGGGTAACTATGGTAGACTGGGAGAGACAGGTGCAGTAGGATAGTTATAACAAGGTCCCCTAGGAGTGGTATAGAGTTTCTCAATTAGGGCTGAGTGGGCTGTATATGTCAGGTGGGATATTTAGGTTAACTACGGTAGGCTGGGAGAGACAGGTGCAGTAGGATGGTTATAACAAGGTCCCCTAGGAGTGGTATAGAGTTTCTCAATTAGGGCTGAGTGGGCTGTATATGTCAGGTGGGATATTTAGGTTAACTACGGTAGGCTGGGAGTGACAGGTGCAGTAGGATGGTTATAACAAGGTCCCCTAGGAGTGGTATAGAGTTTCTCAATTAGGGCTGAGTGGGCTGTATATGTCAGGTGGGATATTTAGGTTAACTACGGTAGGCTGGGAGTGACAGGTGCAGTAGGATAGCTATAACAAGGTCCCCTAGGAGTGGTATAGAGTTTCTCAATTAGGGCTGAGTGGGCTGTATATGTCAGGTGGGATATTTAGGTTAACTACGGTAGACTGGGAGTGACAGGTGCAGTAGGATGGTTATAACAAGATCCCCTAGGAGTGGTATAGAGTTTCTCAATTAGGGCTGAGTGGGCTGTATATGTCAGGTGGGATATTTAGGTTGACTACGGTAGGCTGGGAGTGACAGGTGCAGTAGGATGGTTATAACAAGGTCCCCTAGGAGTGGTATAGAGTTTCTCAATTAGGGCTGAGTGGGCTGTATATGTCAGGTGGGATATTTAGGTTAACTACGGTAGACTGGGAGTGACAGGTGCAGTAGGATAGTTATAACAAGATCCCCTAGGAGAGGTATAGAGTTTCTCAATTAGGGCTGAGTGGGCTGTATATGTCAGGTGGGATATTTAGGTTAACTACGGTAGACTGGGAGTGACAGGTGCAGTAGGATAGTTATAACAAGATCCCCTAGGAGAGGTATAGAGTTTCTCAATTAGGGCTGAGTGGGCTGTATATGTCAGGTGGGATATTTAGGTTAACTACGGTAGACTGGGAGTGACAGGTGCAGTAGGATAGTTATAACAAGGTCCCCTAGGAGTGGTATAGAGTTTCTCAATTAGGGCTGAGTGGGCTGTATATGTCAGGTGGGATATTTAGGTTAACTACGGTAGACTGGGAGAGACAGGTGCAGTAGGATAGTTATAACAAGGTCCCCTAGGAGTGGTATAGAGTTTCTCAATTAGGGCTGAGTGGGCTGTATATGTCAGGTGGGATATTTAGGGTAACTACGGTAGACTGGGAGTGACAGGTGCAGTAGGATAGTTATAACAAGGTCCCCTAGGAGTGGTATAGAGTTTCTCAATTAGGGCTGAGTGGGCTGTATATGTCAGGTGGGATATTTAGGGTAACTACGGTAGACTGGGAGAGACAGGTGCAGTAGGATGGTTATAACAAGGTCCCCTAGGAGTGGTATAGAGTTTCTCAATTAGGGCTGAGTGGGCTGTATATGTCAGGTGGGATATTTAGGTTAACTACGGTAGGCTGGGAGAGACAGGTGCAGTAGGATGGTTATAACAAGGTCCCCTAGGAGTGGTATAGAGTTTCTCAATTAGGGCTGAGTGGGCTGTATATGTCAGGTGTGATATTTAGGTTAACTACGGTAGACTGGGAGTGACAGGTGCAGTAGGATAGTTATAACAAGGTCCCCTAGGAGAGGTATAGAGTTTCTCAATTAGGGCTGAGTGGGCTGTATATGTCAGGTGGGATATTTAGGTTAACTACGGTAGACTGGGAGAGACAGGTGCAGTAGGATAGCTATAACAAGGTCCCCTAGGAGTGGTATAGAGTTTCTCAATTAGGGCTGAGTGGGCTGTATATGTCAGGTGGGATATTTAGGTTAACTACGGTAGGCTGGGAGAGACAGGTGCAGTAGGATGGTTATAACAAGGTCCCCTAGGAGTGGTATAGAGTTTCTCAATTAGGGCTGAGTGGGCTGTATATGTCAGGTGGGATATTTAGGTTAACTACGGTAGACTGGGAGAGACAGGTGCAGTAGGATGGTTATAACAAGGTCCCCTAGGAGTGGTATAGAGTTTCTCAATTAGGGCTGAGTGGGCTGTATATGTCAGGTGGGATATTTAGGTTAACTACGGTAGACTGGGAGAGACAGGTGCAGTAGGATAGCTATAACAAGGTCCCCTAGGAGTGGTATAGAGTTTCTCAATTAGGGCTGAGTGGGCTGTATATGTCAGGTGGGATATTTAGGTTAACTACGGTAGACTGGGAGAGACAGGTGCAGTAGGATAGTTATAACAAGGTCCCCTAGGAGAGGTATAGAGTTTCTCAATTAGGGCTGAGTGGGCTGTATATGTCAGGTGGGATATTTAGGTTAACTACGGTAGACTGGGAGAGACAGGTGCAGTAGGATAGTTATAACAAGGTCCCCTAGGAGAGGTATAGAGTTTCTCAATTAGGGCTGAGTGGGCTGTATATGTCAGGTGGGATATTTAGGTTAACTACGGTAGACTGGGAGAGACAGGTGCAGTAGGATAGCTATAACAAGGTCCCCTAGGAGTGGTATAGAGTTTCTCAATTAGGGCTGAGTGGGCTGTATATGTCAGGTGGGATATTTAGGTTAACTACGGTAGACTGGGAGAGACAGGTGCAGTAGGATAGCTATAACAAGGTCCCCTAGGAGTGGTATAGAGTTTCTCAATTAGGGCTGAGTGGGCTGTATATGTCAGGTGGGATATTTAGGTTAACTACGGTAGACTGGGAGTGACAGGTGCAGTAGGATGGTTATAACAAGGTCCCCTAGGAGTGGTATAGAGTTTCTCAATTAGGGCTGAGTGGGCTGTATATGTCAGGTGGGATATTTAGGTTAACTACGGTAGACTGGGAGTGACAGGTGCAGTAGGATGGTTATAACAAGGTCCCCTAGGAGTGGTATAGAGTTTCTCAATTAGGGCTGAGTGGGCTGTATATGTCAGGTGGGATATTTAGGTTAACTACGGTAGACTGGGAGTGACAGGTGCAGTAGGATGGTTATAACAAGGTCCCCTAGGAGTGGTATAGAGTTTCTCAATTAGGGCTGAGTGGGCTGTATATGTCAGGTGGGATATTTAGGTTAACTACGGTAGACTGGGAGAGACAGGTGCAGTAGGATGGTTATAACAAGGTCCCCTAGGAGTGGTATAGAGTTTCTCAATTAGGGCTGAGTGGGCTGTATATGTCAGGTGGGATATTTAGGTTAACTACGGTAGACTGGGAGTGACAGGTGCAGTAGGATGGTTATAACAAGGTCCCCTAGGAGTGGTATAGAGTTTCTCAATTAGGGCTGAGTGGGCTGTATATGTCAGGTGGGATATTTAGGTTAACTACGGTAGGCTGGGAGAGACAGGTGCAGTAGGATGGTTATAACAAGGTCCCCTAGGAGTGGTATAGAGTTTCTCAATTAGGGCTGAGTGGGCTGTATATGTCAGGTGGGATATTTAGGTTAACTACGGTAGACTGAGAGAGACAGGTGCAGTAGGATGGTTATAACAAGGTCCCCTAGGAGTGGTATAGAGTTTCTCAATTAGGGCTGAGTGGGCTGTATATGTCAGGTGGGATATTTAGGTTAACTACGGTAGACTGGGAGAGACAGGTGCAGTAGGATAGCTATAACAAGGTCCCCTAGGAGTGGTATAGAGTTTCTCAATTAGGGCTGAGTGGGCTGTATATGTCAGGTGGGATATTTAGGTTAACTACGGTAGGCTAGGAGAGACAGGTGCAGTAGGATAGTTATAACAAGGTCCCCTAGGAGTGGTATAGAGTTTCTCAATTAGGGCTGAGTGGGCTGTATATGTCAGGTGGGATATTTAGGTTAACTACGGTAGGCTGGGAGAGACAGGTGCAGTAGGATGGTTATAACAAGGTCCCCTAGGAGTGGTATAGAGTTTCTCAATTAGGGCTGAGTGGGCTGTATATGTCAGGTGGGATATTTAGGGTAACTACATTAGACTGGGAGAGACAGGTGCAGTAGGATAGTTATAACAAGGTCCCCTAGGAGTGGTATAGAGTTTCTCAATTAGGGCTGAGTGGGCTGTATATGTCAGGTGGGATATTTAGGTTAACTACGGTAGACTGGGAGAGACAGGTGCAGTAGGATGGTTATAACAAGGTCCCCTAGGAGTGGTATAGAGTTTCTCAATTAGGGCTGAGTGGGCTGTATATGTCAGGTGGGATATTTAGGGTAACTACGGTAGACTGGGAGAGACAGGTGCAGTAGGATAGTTATAACAAGGTCCCCTAGGAGTGGTATAGAGTTTCTCAATTAGGGCTGAGTGGGCTGTATATGTCAGGTGGGATATTTAGGTTAACTACGGTAGGCTGGGAGCGACAGGTGCAGTAGGATGGTTATAACAAGGTCCCCTAGGAGTGGTATAGAGTTTCTCAATTAGGGCTGAGTGGGCTGTATATGTCAGGTGGGATATCTAGGTTAACTACGGTAGACTGGGAGAGACAGGTGCAGTAGGATGGTTACAACAAGGTCCCCTAGGAGTGGTATAGAGTTTCTCAATTAGGGCTGAGTGGGCTAGCGTGTTTGGGGAAAAGGAGCATGTTGTGATATCCGGTACGGAGGGGTGCGATCATAGATAACCTTATCATGACCTTTGCCTCTCAGGGCCCCCTATAGGGATTCAACAAAATAAAACCCTCAAAGATATTCCTTTAGCAAAGATCTACTAGGTCTGGGTCAACCTTATCCATATAAATATGTTACCATCATATTAAACTTTACTTACATCATGTGTCATTATAATCATAATTATATTAATGATATTATCATCAATATATCATCATCTGACATCATCATCATCATCTTCATCATCATCATCATCATCATCACCAAGATTATCATCAACATTATTCTCCTCCTCCTCATCATCATCATCATCATCTGCAAAACATTTTTTTTGCTGCATTGAACATGAGATTTTGGAATAGTACTTGAGATTACAGGGAGTGAAAGGCTCCAATTTGCCACATGTTTCACATCAGTTGCTGTCAGTCCTCTAGTACACCTATCTTATTCCTACATTTTCCCCTGTTCCCCCCTCCATAAATGGTCAATTAAAGTGACTGGTGTGAAGATCTGATCCCCTTCAAGTTCCCTTTAGTCATGTCAATAGGAATCACTGTCTTGGAGCCCCTTTTTTCTTCTCTACCTTTCCCCTTACCCCTCTTCACATGGTCTAATTAAGTGATGCAGAGACCCGGCAGAAGTGATCCCCTAAAAGTTCCCTCTATACATTTCAATAGGAATCATTTGCCTGGTGCCCTTTACCTCTTCTCTACCTTAGTAAAAGTAAGTGATGCAGAGGTGATCCCCTTCCAATAACCCTCTACACATCTCAATAAGAATTATTTTCTTGATGCCCTTTCCCTCTTCTCTACTTCCACCTTGCCCCCCCCCCCCCCCCCCCTCCTTGCCATTACATGGTCTTAGTGAGCTAGTGGTCTAAGGAAGATCTAGCAGAGGTGATCCCCTCTAAGTTCTCCCTATTCATCTCCATTATTTACCTCATCAATGTCTCACAAGGGGAGTCATCAATACTGGTCACCACGACACAATTGGACAATATTGATATGTATTGCTACATTGTATACTCTCAATTGACCAATCAGATCTAATCAAGTGAATATTTGCTTGTGGTAGAACGCGGCTGGCTCCCTGCTTTGTGGGACAGAATACTCATGTGTCTAAGAGGAAACCATTCGTCCAATCTCTGGATGAAAGCCATTCAACCATCTAGCCTTGCAGAGAATTGAAATGGTCAGATGCTTTTAATGATACATTTAAATCTACTGCAACTTTTGAAAAATGTTTCAAAAACTAATGTTCTCCAATGCAACCAACAACTATTCATCAAATATTTTGAGAATTCATCATTTTCAAAAGTATCATGGATCTAGTGAACACTTTTTGGGTGAATTTAAAGCATAAATAGGGGAATCAGTGACTGTCTATGTATTTCAGCAACCAGAAAATTTTAAAAGAAATTATAGCAAGGAGTTGCGTTTATATAGTTATAACTAATGTGCTCTATAATTTACAACGCATTACCTCAATAATGGATTCCTTATTATAAATGTATCATATTTCAATAGACACCTTCATGCAAGTCCTTATCAGATTGCCTACACTAATTCAGTAGAAAGGCTTGTCAAATCTACTCAAAATCAGCAGCAAGTTTTGCATTGTTTCCTAGGTTCTTCAGCAATTTCGAACATTTTAAAAAGAAAAATCACTATACAAGGAAAGTGTTTGTATGGCAAATATAAATTATTTCAAAATTGATACAAACATGACTGAATTATTTCACACATACCGGTAATTCAAGTATACCACCTAATAATTGAAATCTAGGTGTTCCTAATACCAACCCTATATTATACACCTCCAGCCTATTTTATCATGGCACCATTGGGATATACAATATCTGATACACAAATCCAAGATAGATTTGAAGATTTTCTTTGTTTTTTCTATGAGAATTATCACTATTTCAGAGTTACGATTCATGCCGTCTTTAATAGGATGAAAGCGATAGGCCTAGGTTCACTGTCAGTAAGGAAGAATCCATCTAAACCTATCGCTCTAAAAAATCTGTGCAACAAAAGTACAAACCACGCAGCAGCAGGAATTAATCCTGCAAAATCTGATTAATAGAAATCTCATGGTCAATAAAACCGCGCTAAACCAGATTCCATGAAAAATATATGAGGCTGTAACTCACCCCAATCTAATCAATGTTAATATTTACTTGTGCAAGCGGGATTTTACAATAGCCAACAAGCTCTTTTCTGCGTGGAGGTGCAATTATTCGTAATGGTGGAGCTCTCCTGCGGATGGAGACAAATATGCCATGCCACCTCTAGTGGTCGGCGGAATATTTGTTCGGTACTCAAATCAAAGGCTTAAATTCTACACGTGTTGATTGCTCTGGGTGGTGAGCGAATTGTGCTGAGTCAGCGAAATTATGACCCAAACCAGTGGGGATTGGCACCTTTAATATTTTCACAGCACGATACGATATTGATATTTCCTTTATATTACAATAAAAAAGATGTTTATTAACGATACTGCCTGCCCCTTAGGAACCTAATTTTCTTTTATGTAGCATTGTAAGAAATTTCGCTAATAATTAGCGTTGTAGACAGTTATCATGAACAACTTTCGTCCAATTCTTTCCAGAAAAATGTGCTTAATAAAGAGATGTTACCTAAATAATCAGGCGGTTTTGGCCACGCGCTACAGATATGAATGAGTTAACATTGATGAAATGTCTTTTAAAGAATTGATAAAAAGATACAACATGAATAAAGTAATGAAGCCAAGTTGTAAAAGTAAAAGTAAGAAGCTCCAAATCTGCACTAAAATTGAAAAACAGAGAAGTGTGAATAAATTGACCGCTTTAAAAAAAAAAAAATTCACGCTGAGTTCGCGAAAGTGATTGCATCCACTGTATCTGCCTCTGGGCTTCAGCGTGACAAGAAAACAGGTAATTGAAGACCCAATCCGTACGCACCTGACCCTCCCGTTAATGTCCCCCTTAAGTGTGACAATCGGCAATAAACAAGACAAGCTGGTAACCGCTAAAATGAAATGAGCATCAATTTTCCAGCGGGCAGTGACCAGGATGTAACTATCTCCCCCACATCACCTGGTGGCTCACTCTAAAGGTGCTGCCCTTACTACTGCACTCACAATAGAACCTCTATCAACTTGCCCGCACAAATACAATGGATATCGAGGTAGAAGTATATATATATATATATATATATATATATATATATATATATATATATATATATATATATATATATATATATATGTGAATATGTGTGTTTTTATGTATGTATGTATGTATGTATGTATGTACCATGATTGTATGTATGTATTATGTATGTGCGTGTATACATATATCCATTTATATATATATATATATATATATATATATATATATATATATATATATATATATATATATATATATATATATATATATATATATATACATATATTCCTCTCCTTCCTCTAAATATTCCTTTAGTTCCCTCCGCTAGATATAGAAATCTAATTTCCTCTTGCAAACATGAGGCACAGAGGGACACCCTTAAATTAGATAGAAATTAGTGAAAGCTTCGCGGGAGATGTGATATGATATATGTATCTCATAGCGCAGTGTGATGATAAGCTGATGGTAATTTCCTTTGCCAGCCAGGAGGGGAATGAATAAGGCTATTCATTCATTGTCTGGATAATTAGTCTTGTTTAATTGGTCTACAGGAAGATAACATAAAGAAGACTTAGGAGAGTGAGAATATCATATATAAATAGTGAGGTGGATTTTCATTGTGAAAAGATAATATTTCTAAAGACTTAACTAGCCAAAAATTGGAGCCAAAATATATTTGCAACAATGGAATATGTATATATGTATACATACACACATATATATATATATATATATATATATATATATATATATATATATATATATATATAAAAATATATATATATATATATATAAATATATATATATATATATATATATATATATATATATATATATATATATATATATATATATATATATATATATATATATATATATATATATATATACATGTATACATGTAGTTGCAGTGGTCATCGGTGGGGTCTTCACCATTCTATTATTAGAGTGAAGATCAATAGCTTTCAGGCCTGTTGCTTTCCATGCTCCATGCACAAACCAAATGGAATGGACACAATTAACCAATTCAAACCCAGATCGCCAAATAAATTTGACAAGTATGTGAATATAAACTTAATGAAATAACTACTAGAAATATTTGAAAAATTAAACCTCAGTACACTTTCATTCAAAACATTTTAAACTATTTCCTTATTTCCTATATATTTAGCAATATCTGCAAGTATTCAGCAACGTGTCCGAGGAGCTCAGACCATTAGAAGTGGGTAATGATGGCATATTTTCTGGATCACTGGAGCGCTATAGTATGTAGCAGACCAGAGAATATATAACATATTAACCCTATCGGGGATGGAGCAGCTGGGTAATTTCAAATATATATAAGTCAAATATATTGAAATCCACCATATATTGTTCAAAAGTGTTCACAGAACCATAACCAAATCAAATTTTTCAATTCAGATTTCTTTAAATACTACCCAGAATAATGTTCTACCAGAGATATTAGAATGATTAATGATGACCATGACTTTAGTTTGATTTTTCGTCCCATTTTTTGCCATGTTGCAGCAAAGTTGTGACTAGCCAGTTGCAACTGTTGTATGAAACCGAAGTACCTGGTGAAAAGCACCCTCTTACCCCAAGTCACTGGCAACTTTCTCACATGCACTGTGTAGGATTCAAACCCAGACAGTGGTGAGAGACAGCTGGCAGTCAGCGGCAATTGAGATAAGGATATTCATGACATAACTCAGCATACTGATCTAATGGGCTTCATTGGGTAGACAGTATAGTATGGTAAAATCTGTCAATGCTCCAATCAACACTGAAGATTCTTTTCATCTCATTCGACCAATCAGGAGCCAGCTCTTACATCCCAGAATACTCAGCTGCCAACGAACCGAGTAGTTTTGCGTAACCTCTCTACCCTGAACTATCTTAGCATGTAACACCTCAAAATTACCAAACTATTTTGAGAATTTCTTCCCGATAAAATCTTATCTTATGAAATATTTGATGGAGAGAGGTGAAATTAATGCATGTTAACAACTCTCCATCAAATATTAGGTGAATTAATGATTATTTATTGAGTTATTCTCCAAACTATTTGGGGTCCAGACGATACTTTTCTTGTGGAATTGTGGTATGATTGGGTTAACCCATTAACACTCGAAGCTGCCATATCAAGCCTGACGTTTGGGCATATATCTTCCTTACAAAAGCATTTTATGGAAAACATTTGAAGAAGAAATGTTGATCGGAACCTGAACAACACCTCTCCTTCAAATATTTTGTGAACATTCGCTTTATTCCCAAGTTATGTTTAAAAGTATGAGAGTAGCAGACGATACTTTCCAGAGTAACTCTGAGTGTGAATGGGTTAATCAGTACCTATAGATAACTCATCATGCTCCATGCATATCCAGTCTGGTATTAATTAAGGCGGACAACCATCAAAAGACTGCCTTTGACATCTCAATCTCTGATGCTAATTTCTCCCACTAGAGTTATGCCGTATTATGGCATATTGTATCACGCCATTATCGATGGCGAGATACATTTCCATCTCAAGTACACACATGGTCTAGTAACTTCTTCCTTAACCCTTATGCTGCTGGCAGCTGATTTGGCCAATACAAAAAGATGCAAAAATCTGTAAATTGACTGAAACCCTGGCAAATGGGTACTCAACTGAGAGTTCTCAGTGAGAGCTATCCAATAAATACCAACATGACAGGGTTTAGATGGTTTACAAAAATCAATGCATACTTGTGCTTTGGATGAAAGTAGCTGTAGCATTAAAAGGGTTAACCTAACAAATTGATAAATATCTGAAAAAAATTGAAGGGAATTTGTTAAACACATCAGGAACAACAATTCAATCAAATATTTCTGAAAAATATTGTTTAATATTTAAGATATATTCATTTGTGTCAGACCGTATGTAGTCTCCAGATGTGTAAGGGTTAACTAAGAAGTGGCATGTCTATTTCATTAGGTTCAATGTTAAGTGTTTCCCAGAATGTCAAAAGTTCCTTTGTAGCACAATATTAACTCATTAATGCTTAAGGATTTCTTCAGAAATTGTTGTCGGGAACTCTGATACTTATGACTACAATTTTGGAATTAAGAATAATTTTACAAAATATTTGAAGTAGAGTTGTTAGTAATATCCTGATAAACATATCTCCATCAAATATTTTCCTGAATTTGTTTTTACCTGCAATATTTCATCAAAATTGTCAGGGTCTTTTGGCTGTTATGAGCATTGATGGGTTGACCCATCCACGCCTACAGATGAGCTTGACATCTGTCGTCAGGAGTTATGATACTTTTGAAAATAACTGCAAATTTTATCAAATATTGGAAAAATATTCAAGATATTTTGTGAGATAGTTTCTGACAAACATTTCTTCTTCAAATATTTTTCTGAAAGTTGAACTTGAAAAAGCAATACCACCATACTAGTCAGACTGTACTTCTCAGTCCCCAGATTGTCAATGTGAATTTTATGAACTCTCAAACTCTCAATCCCATTTTCCCAGGTTACCCTACTCTTGCAATGACTTTCACCACACCTTCAGAGCGTCTAAGCTGTCACTGTAATATTCATCATCCCTCTGTTTGACTTTCATTTCCTCCCACCTAGATAGTTTTCAGCTGAGCACTCCTCAGTCTCGCAGAAAGGACCTGCTCTACCAGAACTAATTAGACAATCGTAGCCCTCCATATGGCGATAATTAATTTATCTCCCTGTAGTGGCTGCGACTCATCCTAACGATGCTACACTCATCCTTGACGATAACAACAATGTTGCGAAGCGATAAAACACTCTTTCCTACCTTTTGTCTGTGAAGAGTTCTCGGCAGGCTTCTCTAAGCTCATCCCATCTGCCAGTCCCTACGATAATAAATCTTACCGACACTTGGCTATCAACGCAGCTGGGTAAGTCTAAATGGTTATTTGCAGTGCCCCCTATGATAGACAACTGGTACTATTCTTGAGCGCAAAATCTAATCAGATATATCAAATAATTTGCTTATTCCATCACTCTTATAAATAATTACATGTATACTTGTAAAAGACTCAGAATTGATACTAAAGTTAGATCATAAAAGAGCATTCTAACTTTATAAAAAAAAAGAATGCATGTATGTATGTGTGTGTATATATATATATATATATATATATATATATATATATATATATATATATATATATATATATATATATATATATATATATATACATATATATAAATATAAATCATTAGACACACACACACCTGGTAGCTTTCCTCTTGATTTTTTTCGCCAAAAAAATCTCTTTCCTTCATTTCTATATGTAGCACGCTGGTCCGCCATCCCCCGATATCCCTGCATTTCCCGTGAGCCAATCAGGCGCCGGCCCTCCCAGGAGTATGTCAACAGAGGATTTGTAGAAATATGGTCGCCATCGTAGTTCACTTGTCAAACAAGTCAAAGAAATTACGAGTGATGAATTGGGCCTCATAATCCCAGCAACTGACACTAGAATACAGCTTAGTTTGATTAATGTGTATTCATATCGCCGTTCAAACAGAGAATTCACACACGGCCTCACCACACACACGTGGGAAGCGCCATGGAGTCAAACCCGGCCTCGAGCCCTAACGATGGCTATAAACAAATCGCTTTTATATCTGTGAACATCTATATAGCGAGTTGAACAGGCCAAGAGACACAAGATGAGCTGTACTTACTGCCAAATAAAAAGTTAACCAATTAATGCTTAACCCTTTCAATGCTGAGACGACTTTTGTCTAAGGCACACAAACTCAAAAATCTTTGAAAATCATCTAAACCCTATCATCTTGGTATTCATTGGAAAGCACTCAAGATGAGTACCCATTTGCCAGGGTTTTGGTCATTTTTCAGCTTTTTTCACATTATTTTGTATTGATCAAATTATCCACCAGCAGCATAAGGGTGGCAAATGTGTACTCATATAAGAGTACTCACCAGGAACTACTCAATGAATACCACCATGACAGGGTTAAGATGGTTTTCAAAATCTTTGTGTCCTTGTTCTTTGGATGAAAGTAGCCTCAGTCAGCGTTGAAAGGGTTAAAGGGAATCCATCCATAACTGAGACCAAGTAAACTAAGACTGTCCCCACTTGAGCTGAAGCGGAGAAGTGTCGTCGTTGGCGACACCATGGCGATGCGAGGATGGCTAGCAGACACTATATTCCACATCATTTCATCTCACTAACTATTTACAATGAGTTGAGGGGGCAGAGGGATTTTCTGTGTGGCTAGCGATCATGGCTCCACTTGCCCTTAGAGTGCCACAGTGGGACCTGCATACATGTTCAGCTTACTAAACAAAACACACATTCACACTCAATCACCTAGTATAGAATTCATGACAGCAAGAATAATTGAAATATATTAGGAGAGAATTGTTTATGAATTTTTAGGCTGGCAAAAACAATGTCACTTATTTCTCATATGACAATATTGTAAAAGAATACATTCTTCTTCTTTTTTAGACCACGCAGATTAAGCAATTGAAATACAAAGATTTAAGTGGAATTTGTTTGGAAGATGCTCAGAAGGCATGACTTAGACAAATATAATGAGAATATAAACACGGTCATAAATAAAAACTGATATTATCTCAAAAACGGCCACCTGCAGTACAGTACGTTAGTCCACTAGGCTATTGGGGCAGACCCTCCCACGCAATTTATAAACAATTGAAATCAGAGCAAAATTCATTTGGAAGATGTTTAGAAAGCATTACCAAGACAAATAGAATGAGAATATAAATAAACGATCATAAATAACGATTGATATCATCTCAAAAGGTGTGTAAGTCCACTACACCATTGGGGCAGACCCTCCCACGCAATTTATAAACAATTGATATCAGACCAAAATTCATTTGGAAGATGTTCAGAAGGCATGACCAAGCCAAATAGAATGAGAAACTTGGTCATAAATAATGGCCGATATCATCTCAAATCCTCCGCTATCGGGAAAAACCACTGCCCCGAAGGATTAGGAAAACATTCCATGGGGATTGCCGTAATCAATGAGGTCGTTATCTTCAGAGCCGGCTGGATCTTGAGGAGTATAATTCAGAGTTCACTTCTTTACCTTTATTTATTGCTACTTTTGTTATAAATCAATTCCACCTTATTCTCCTCATCAGTCTTTCTTTCCAGGGATAGACACCTTGGAGATTTATATGATAGGATTCAGTATCAATACCTGAACAATTAGTGCTGAAAACAGTTTGCTAAGCCTTGGTGGCCAAACGGTCCATCAAAATGAATAGTTTAATGGTCCCAAAAGAAAAATTAGTGGTCTGTATCACTTTGATAACCAAAATGGTAGCCAACAGCCATTTCATAACTGAACATTCATGGCTAATTGTGCTATTAAATCTATGAATTGTGACAGTTATTATCTAATGCAGAAGACATGTGAAACTGGATGTAATGCTTACTAAATTAATGTGGTCAGAGTATTTAGCAGACTTTCTGGGCATGTAAACATAGACTTTTATTAGCCCATTCAAATTTTTGGTAGACACGGACCGGTGGCCACGCCGGCTACTGTCTATTTTCACCACTGAACAATATCTTCCATGGTATGCATGGTACAAGAAGAGTATATTTAACAATATGTTGTCTTGACAATATCTATAATGATATGGCCAGGTTCTTCTTCCTCACTTTTTTGGTATTAATGTTAGCTGTTAAAAAAACATAATAGCAAGAAAAACCAAGAACTAAAGGCAACTTTCTAATATGTTTCAAGCTGGATTTAAACCAAGATAGTAGTGAAAAACAGCAACCAATTAGTGGGAATGTCTAAGACCAATTGGTAAACTGTGCAGGCCCTCAATGGTGAGAGACAGCGAGCAGTCAGTGGCAACAACGTAGACAACTCTGCTATGAAGGCAGGCCCTGCAGTTGTAAGTTACAGCAAGCTGTCAGTGGCAACACACTAGACCACTAAGATATCAGGGCAGGCCCTCAGTGGTGAGAGACAGCTAGCAGTGAGTTACACATTAGAACACTTGCCTATCCGGGCAGGAGCTCAGTGGTGAGAGACAGTGACCAGTCAGTGGCAACACCCTAGACCACTCAGCTATTGGGGCAGGCCCCCAGAGGTGAGAGACAGTGAGCACCCTAGACCACTAAGCTATAGGGACAGCCTCACTCAAGACAATACAGACAGTGAGTGATTTCTCCTTTGTCTCGCTCTCATTGACCTACAGAAATACTGATGTGATAAACGAAAAATCCATGTACATAAACCACCTAATCACATCTCCAAGCAGGGGCAATTACATCCATGCAAATGATTTTCTTAATCTCGGGAGATAGATTTACGGTTCATGTCAACTGTATCCCGCCAAACAACCCTGAGAAATATGGATAATCCCAGATAATTCCCCGCTGATCAATAAAAGACTATAATCTAATAAGGATGATCGCTGCTTGTTTATAGAAACCTTGATTACATGGAGTATAAATACCACTTTCACTCAGGAATAATAGTTCCATTGCATAATAGTGCACTTTATTAATTTTCGGCATAATTGTATTCTTTTTTTTATTTTTTTCATTTTTTACATTAAGCTGATTGGGTGCCTACTCTATCTTAAGAGCTTGCTCTGTTTTCACTGGATTTGGAATTTTGATTATCGTTACATTTTATGACTAGTCAGTGGTAACTGGTGGAGGAAACTGGAGTACCCGGTGAAAACCACCGCCTAACCCCGATACTTATGTAGTAACTCCATCTAATGGAGCCTGCTTTGTTTTCACTGAATATTCATAGCAAAATCGTTGGCTTGCTGAAATAAGTACATACTGAACCTGTACCTTTTTTAAAAGTGGAAAGCTATGATCAGTATTTGAAATACCAACTAAAGTTAGATCTTACAGAAATTTCATTAATACTTATGACTTCTTTATCTTTTGTTTTTCAAACATGTGTAGAATGATAACCGACGATCGAAAAAATCAATACCAACACAATGCACAATTATTTACAAGAACTTTGATTGCACAGTATGAATATATCTGCATTCTTTCATCGCAAAAAATCTGATTGTGGTAAACTATGGCATTGCCTTTGTTGGTGGTCTTTGATTGGCTGTTCCCGGTCACAGAGTACAGCAGTCAACGAAGCGAGCCGGGAATTTAAGCCGATTGGCGTAAATCTGCATCATCTCGATGAGTAGTAATCTTTTTGAACCGAATCATGCTTGAGGGCCTTACAGATGAAGAGAGAGGTCTTTCTAATTCTAATTCTGTTCATCCCTACAAGTACAGCCGATTTACTCATACGCAGACATCTTATAAAACGAAGAATTTTTTTCAAAAAATATTTTCAGTAGAGATGTGTGATTTTAATGTATCCTAGAAATGTCTTTCAATTATTTTGTAGATAAGAATAGTTTGTTTTTAATCATTTGTTGTATCACTATATAGCATCCAGTAAGCACTGGGCATTTTACCCATTCACGATCAAAGAGTTCCTCTATATAACATTGTCTGCTACTCTCATACTTTTAAAAATAACTTTGGAATAAAGCAAAAGTTCACATAATATTTGAAGAAGAGTTGTTGTCGGGCTTATGATAAACATTTCTCCTTCAAATATTTTCTCAAAAAAGCATTTGATAGTAAAATATTTCCAAAAATGATTTTACAATATATTTTTAAGAGTTGTTGGTAATATTCTGAGTAACACTTCCCATCAAATATTCTGCCTTTGCATTCGCCTGCAAGATTTCATCAAAATTAAAAGGCTGTTTTTAGCGGCTATGAGCATTAATGGATAAAGCTTTAATAAACAAATACAAACTTGTGGTTAGTTAAAAAAAACAAGAATGTTTAAATGGTTTTTGGCCACAGATTCCGGCACCCTCACAACACGAAGTCAAGTGGTTGCTAGGAAGCTCAATATCCAGACCCTATCAACTGAGAACTTAAATGCAACATCAAAAGCGCTACGATAATTCGCCATTGACGGTAAATCAGAGACCCATGGGATTAAGATCTTTGATGTCATCAATTCTGTGCCTCAACACTCAATATGAGCTAATGGCCTCTTATTGAACCCTTATCAACACAATTAGCATAACTGATGGCCTCATATTGAACCCTTATCCTTAAGAAATTAGCATAATTGAGAACCAGGAAAGGCAAATACTGGAACAAGGTATACTAATAATAATAATGATGATAATGATGATGATGATGAGGATGATGATGATGATGATGGTGATAACAATAATAATGATGATAAATATAATAATAATAACAATAATAATAAGAAGAAGAACAATAATAATAAATAATAATAATAATAATAATAATAATAATAATAATAATAATAATAATAATAAAAAAATAATAATAGTAGTAGTAATAATAATTATAATAATAATAATAATAATAATAATAATAATAATAATAATAATAATAATAATAATAATACTAATAGTGATAATAATAATAATAAGAAGAATAACATTAATATCAATACTGATGACAATAATGACTGCCAATCTCATAACCTAAATGGAATTTCATTAACACCCTTACACGAATAGGACTTTATTGATCTCCCCCAAAGCTCCCTAAATCTCCACTGTTACCTGCAGGGATCTGCTATTTCTATCCCCCCCCCCCCCTCACACTCCCTCAGTCATCCCAAAGGCTAGGACTTAGTCAGCAGCTCAGCAATCACTGGCAATATTCAATTAAACAATGCAGTAAATCAAACAATAGCCCATTGTCTTGAAGAAACAATAGCTTTGAGTTTCCCCTCACACATGGCAGCTGTCATAACACCTCAGCTACAGGGAGTATATGTATCATATTGTAGTTAGGATACTTAGAGTAACTGTCTAAAATTAACCTAGAGTGCTCCACATTAGAAATGCATGTTATTTTACCTTATCAGGTCTCTATTGCCCACCCCCCTCTCACAAAAAAATGACCAATTTGGTATCATTTTTCTAAAAAAAAAGACATATTTAGTAGAATATTTGTAATTGAAATGTTAGACAAAAGCTTATATTTTTGGTGACGTTATTCTGACAAAAAGCATATTTAGTTAAATATTTGTAATTGAAATGTTAGTCACAATTAACTCTCCGACAACTCTCAGTCAAATGTTTCTGATATGAAAATGTTAATTGAAGATGAAGGTAAGATATGTAAAGATCAATATTACAACTGATAAGGATAGACATCTGGGCATCCCTGATACTATTCAATATAATTAATTTTAGATATAATAGTATATCGGGAGTGTATCAAAATTATTCCACCAAAATAATGTCGTCCTTCATGACTAAATTTCTCTAACATAAATAGCAGAGTAAACCTAGAAAATTGTAGATTTTTCATAGGTAAATACTAGGAATTTCTTGGTATTCCAAGGTTCATTTAGGGTAGGGAAGATTCAATAAAAGTAACTTCATTGAACTTAAATTTTTTAATTAAAGCATAGAGTATGATTCATAATTTACAAAAAAAACATGAAATAATAAATTGTGTTTGACATATGCTTAGGGTAGCACTACGGTAGAGATGAAACGCTTGACCTTTTGAGAAAAAATGGGCCAAGAGATCAAAACAGTTTTCTCTGCACTATTTTCCCCCTGTAGACTAGACATACTCATCGTGCCGGTCCTGTCAGGCAAATATGGCGACTCATCACAACATCAAAGAGGCACCTAGGTCAGGTAGAGGTCACCTCAAGGTCATTGGAGCAAGGGGTTTTGATATCAAAGATGTCGAGGTTGATTTGAATCAAGTCAATCAGGATGTGTTTTCTGGAGTGTAGAAACCCAACCATGATCATCATACTTCTTAACATTCAAAAACTTCAAAAATCAAAAATCTCAACGTAAAGATGTCAACTTCTTCAACTCAACTGTTCAGTCATTTACCATAGTGGATTTTTCAAGACTGATTTCAAGTGCTGACCTTTTCAGAAAAATCCTGAAAATTTTGGAGATGAATTTTGACCAAAGCATACTTAAGAAAATATTTGTGAGGAGGCTGCATACCTGCATACCAAGACTGATTATCACGCCAGTTCATGAATTCACACTTTTTTCCTAATTCTTCAAATTATCAAATCAGGAATAAAATTCATCAAATGTATCAAAGACCAAAAGAAACTTGTCACAGAGAGTTCTGTAAATGTGTGGGTGAGCTATTTTTTATTTAGAATTCCATTGAACTCCACTTCGTCATGGAGTCATCGTCAATGATTTTTGCAAAAACTGGTTAAAACGCAGGTAGAGTCCCTATGCAGTTTACCTGCCAACGTTCGTTACCACCTGTGCTCTTGATCACGAAACTATGGTAACAAATCCCACTTCAAAGCGAAACTTAAACCGTTTTCCCCGCAACCTGCTGCCTTATCTGCAGAGAGCGCCGGCTTTGATTTCACTGGTTTTTACGATGAGCGTGATCAGGAAAACCATTATGGCTTAATAAAGAGACTTCCAATATCGGGTTCCCTTTCACCGCTAAAGAGACAATATTGGGCCAGAAGAAAAGCCTTCTGTCAATCTTGCAGCATGAGCAATAACTTAAAAGAAACAATCACTGCATGGTCTCCTAGTCTCTCATCCTCTCACAAAAATAGAAATAGGTTGATTAATTGTATAAAGGCGAGAATTGTTCATAAGCAGTTGAATCAAAGGTACGAATGTAATGTTTGAAATATATATATATATATATATATATATATATATATATATATATATATATATATATATATATATATATATATATATATATATATATATATATATATACTAGAAAAGTACCCGTCCTGCGGACGGAAACTATGAAATGTCTTATAATGACAAACATATGCGAGCACCCAGATATCCCTGACACCACAATTTTAGGGTCACCTAACCTATGTATCAATAATTCAAGGAATAACAGATATACCATCAACAAATAAGATCAAGGTTTATTATACCGGCTGTGATAAAGAATATAGGCCAATATACGTGTTCATGATATCACTGATATATCTTATTATGATAATTTCAACTTAAAACTATTTTGAAAGTGAAAGTATGGCGTAACGTATGTCATTTGTACACCCGTTATATTGACAGGCCCGTTACGGGCTCAGAACCTGTTATAACGGGCCTGTAACGGGTTTGTTAAAATGGGCCCGTATAAATAATAAAGATAATGGGACCGTTGTGGGTTTTCAAGCTGTGAAATGTCGTTATATTGAGGCTCGTAACAGGCCCGTTACGGGGCCGTACAGGCCCGTCAACTTTTACATCTATCTGTCTGTCTGTCTGTCCTACTGTCTCTCTCTCTCTCTCTCTCTCTCTCTCTCTCTCTCTCTCTCTCTCTCTTTGTATCTCTCTCTCTCTCTCTTGTTGTATCTCTCTCTCTCTGTATTTCTCTCCCTCCCCCTCTCTCTTGCTCGTTGTATCTCTCTCGTTGTATCCCTCTCTCTCTCTCATTATCTCCCCCGCTCTCTCTCTCATGTTGTATCGCTCTCCCTTCTCTCTCTCTCCCCCCTTCTCTCTCTCCCCCCTCTCTCTCGTTGTATCTCTCTCTCCGCCTCTCTCTCTCTCTCTCTCTCTCTCTCTCTCTCTCTCTCTCTCTCTCTCTCTCTCTCTCTCTCTCTCTCTCTCTCTCTCTCTCTCTCTCTCTCTCTTGTTGTATCTCTCTCTCTGTATTTCTCTCCCTACCCCTCTCTCTTGCTCGTCGTATCTCTCTCGTTGTATCTCTCTCTCTCTCTCTCTCTCGCTGTATCTCTCTCCCCCCTTTCTCTCGCTCGTTGTATCTCTCTCTGTATCACCCTTCCCCCTTGTTGTATCTCCTCTCTCTGTCTTGTTGTATCTCTCTCTGTATATCTCCTCCTCCCCCGCTCTCTCTATCTCTCGTTGTATCTCTCTCCCTCCCCCCCCTCTCTCTGTATCTGTCTCCATACCCTCTCTCTCTCTCTCTCTCGTTCTCTCTCTCTCTCTCTCTCTCTCTCTCATCTCTCTCTCTCTCTCTCTCTCTCTCTCTCTCTCTCTCTCTCTCATCTCTCTCTCTCTCTCTCTCTCTCTCTCTCTCCCCCCCCCCTATCTCTCGTCAC